>CM049403.1:29267500-29275000 GCA_026929865.2 Hyperoplus lanceolatus
AGCCCACGTCCTTTCATCTAAAGCAGCCAACTGAAAGAGGCTGTAGCCTGGCCTGGGGGGGGGGGGCTAAGCTTCCCCGTCTTTCCGATCACATGAACAGTCTGCTGTCAGTAGCAATCAGATCCCACCTCGGACTCCCTAAGAATTATACATTTACACTGCTCCCTTGGCTGTTGTGAGTAGAAGGTATATACTATATATTTTATTGTCCGTATTGCCTGTTTTTTTTTTGTTAAAATAAACGAAAATGCATAGTCAAAATGGTGCGGGCTTGGAGAGAGAGCCTCAAGTTTGAGTGTCTCTTTGTCTTGTTCACAAGCAATGTCAAGACGATGGAGAATGGAGTTGGATGGTGGATTTTGTCCCGTAGTGATACAGGGTCAATCAGACAAGATGTTCTCTTAATCTTGGTGGAGGGATTTCGTTTGGCCACATGAACCTTTAAGATCCATGGGGAAAAAGCTCCCGGAAGAATATCCCAAGTGACCCACACTAAACAGAATGACCCTAACACTGAAGGTTGGGTGAGAGTTTGGTGAGACAAACTAGTGTTGATGTTTTTTCTTCTGACCAAATCTAAGAAAGAAAACATGTTTTAAGATGTTCTGAATGTTTGAAAGCTTCTCATAATATAGATGGATGAGATGCGGTACTGTTTAATGTGTCTATTTGTTTTTCTATATTTTAATGTTGGAAAAAGTATTCCATTGTTTTTTGAAGGAGTGTGTACTGTAACTGCTTGTAGACGTCTACCAGCGGATGGATATGGCAGAAAGTGATCGATCAGAACAATGTCTGTAACAGTGAATTATCCTTAAAGCTGGGGTATATGATTTGGGGAGAAAATAGCAGTCGAGATAGAGATTCAAATCCAAATATCTCAACCGCTCCACTTGTTCTCTTTGGTCCCTCCCCTTTGGTCCCTTCCTAACACACTCTACACACCAACAACGTCAGTGCCAAAATGAATGGAAAGTCCCAACAGCCAATAAGAACAGAGAATCGGAGCCTCGCTCTGATAGGTCAAAGTCTACAGCTCATGTTAACTTTGACCAATCAGAAATCATATACCCCAGCTTTAACAGCGGGTATTATTGAGAAATAAAGGACCGTAGAATGCTGTGATAGACCAATCAAAACACATCATTTAACAATGCATGACGTGTATTGTGTAATAATTCTATTTCTGGTGCATGAGCCAACATTCCTGTGTGGGATATATGTGACAAAGTGTATTGTTGTATCATCAGCAGTAACCCTGATCTAACGTGGGCTGAAAACACACAGCTTAAAATGTTAAAATAACAACAGGCTGCGTTATGCAAAGTCTAGAACCCCATGATTCTGCAAATGACTGTGTTTGAATGTGTCTGGCTGTGTGTTAAGTGGGAAAACCGGAAAAAAAAATGTTTTAAGTGCCGCTCTCAGTTGAGCGGAACAGCTTGGAGTCATATGCAAGAATGTTTTTATAACCGTGGGAGTTACAAAGAAACATGCGAGAGAAATTATGCATAATATGCGCAGTATGTATTTATAACTAATGGTTAGTGGCCACAACCAGGCACCAGAGTCTCACAAACAGACTAAGTGCAGTTTTTCTCTCCTCTCCTCGCATCAAATCAGGATGCAATGCAGAAGATTTTGATCTTGTAATATTTAAAAAAAAAAAAGTGCTACGAGGAATTTTTTAAATATTTCTGAAACAGTCTCATTTTTCCTCTTATGCTCATAATTGCATCAAGCGAGCCAGTCATTGCAAAGAATGCTATTTTTATATAGTTTTTCTTAATGCCTCATGGTACGCTCACACAGGAACTACAGCTGGCATAGTAAATACAGTACCACTTGTGTCCAAAGGGGGTGCAAGAATTAACACACACTGAAAGTTCCTCGGAGCACCTTTAACTTATCTCAGTTCTGGGAATAGCAATTAATCTAATGTTTCTTTATACTGTAATGAATACACTCCAGCTAATGATTTTGAATGCCTGCTGTGTGTGTCTCTTAACATAATGTTGTGTGCTATTGTTACAGTGCTGGAACATTACATGGCAGCTTGAGATTTATGCCTGATAATAACTGTACCATTGTAGTCAGTGGTATGTGTCTGCATGTGTCTGAGTGAGTGCAAATGCAAAAACAATGTTTTTACAGGCAAAGCTCACAGTTCTCCTATAACATTTAATACAACAGCTTGAGGCCTTCAGGATGAAAACAATGTTTCTTCTCAAAATGAGGTGCACAAGCACAAACATATTAGAAATATAGCAAATGTTTAAACATGTTGTTTGCGAGATAACACTCTGGCTCAGAATATTTACTCTAATTTTAAACCTTAAAGGTGCATTCCTATCAGCCAACTATGGTTGTTTTTTTTAGTTCAGAGTAGTGTCTTAAATATATCCTATTCTGCAATACAACAGTGTTTAGGCTTTGCATTTTTGTCATAGTTTTACAACGTATGCTAGACTCATTTATCAAGCAAAACACTGTATATCATTTGCAAAAAAAATATTCCATGAAGATTATTAGATATATTGGCTCACCATATCTGTCAAAATAATTTGAATTTATACTGGTATCATAAGTGTGTTTGAAATGTATGTGGTATGTTTTGTTGGAGACATAAGTGCATCATTTATTGGATACACGCAATCTTGGAAGAATAGCTCAAGGCCATATAGAGTTTACTAACCTTGCCCTGGCCGCCACCGCTGACAAAAACATGTCCTACATTTTATATTTGTTTTCATTGCTATGTTTTCTCATTCTCCCGAGGAAGATGTACAAGGATAACTTGTGTTGCCTGCACTTTCCCCCCTGATGATTTTTTCGCCTGAGCAAGCCCCCAAAGAACATAATTTCTTGTGTCATGTTTTCTCACGTTACAAGTGTAGGTGAGTGTGAGTGTGTCCCAAGATGGGGATTGGAGGAGCGGGGACATTTCATGGCATTTACCCTAAACACTTTCCCAATGTTAAGATCTATTTGAATCTCTCTGGAAAATACAGTAAAAAAAAATTACATTAGAAGACTATTAAGATTTTCTCTGGTAGATGTGCTTGTATAGCTACAGGTTGAGATGCAAAGCTGTTCATGGTAAATGAAGCAGTGTTGTCATCAGTCCCTATTTCAGGCTGCACCCTGCTTTCTCTTAAGAAACACTTGAAGCACTGCCCGACCAACATCTGTAAGTTTAAGTGTAACAACAGAACTCCAGCACTCCAAATGCTTTTATTAAGATGGAAAAGACTGCTAATCATGCTATTACCAGTATTTTCCACTTAGAACCTTTCAGTGTGTGTGTGTGTGTGTGTGTGTGTGTGTGTGTGTGTGTGTGTGTGTGTGTGTGTGCCAGGGGTTCTGCAGACATCCTGAGGAAGGCCAGTTGCTGATAAGGCCTTCAGTCAGGGGAAAGACTGTTTATACACTGAATAGGACGCCCATTGAACTGACCACAGCCAGTACACACCTCACTGCTCCGGTGGAAATGACCTGAACCGTGAGTGCTGCTTTGAGCATGAGAAACAAATAGAAGGGGAGTGGGAGAGAGAGATAGAGAGAGAGAGAGAAAGAGAGAGAGAGAGAGAGAGAGGGGGGGGGATATGGGGAAAGACAGAAAGAGAGAGTGAGAGAGAGAGCGAGAAAGCAAGAGAGGTAGGGAGGGAGAGAGAGAGAGAGTACTGCTCATTTAAATCCATAACGTACTTGTTTATGTAATTGCAAGTTGGATCTACAATAGGAAGACAATGCAGCGAGTAAACAAAAGATACCACTGAAGAATTAGACATCACAGTTCAAGACTCACTTCTTTTCATTTGCTTTAAAATTCATGTTGAGCTGTACATCCAGATTTTGACTGTTTATTTTTGTAGGTGATTTTACACACTTTTATTGTTTATATATTCATTTTGCGTTCCATATTTATTTTATTTATATTTTTTTATATTACTAGTTTTCATGCGCAGGGTGCACTATGTATTTTCTATAGTGCTACTTGTATTGCTGTATTATACCTTAACCCTGGATGTTACAGAGATGGAAAATAAAAGCACAAAGCAAAAGGCCTCCTTGACAGCTTTATGGAAATGCATCTCAGATGGACAAAGAGTGTTAAGCATACAGAGAGTGATGCTAGTTATGTCAGTGTGTCCCTCTTCAGCTATCCAAAGCATTCTGACCTGACCAGATGCTTTCATGTCGCAATTTCATAACTCGCATCATTTCGCCCCGGGAGAGTCACAATAACCTACAAATTCTACCAAACAATGACAATGTGTCATTCTAGCTGCCATACAGCGACTTGTTTTGAAAGAGGCTCAGAGGGAGGAATGAGTTTGCATTATAGTAAACAGTTTGCATAACAACAGCCCTGGTGCTTTTTCCACTGTGTGCAAAAACGTCAACAAAAAGCTGAGCTGGATGAATCTGCTATACAGCGGTAATGTACAGCCAGGCACTTAACATAATGAGCTTTTTGGCTAAGGTTTGTGACAATCCAGGCCTATCTTTAAAGGTGCACTATGTAACTTTGGGTGTGTCATAGAAGTGAACATTTTGTAATGTATGTTCTCATAACTGAATAGGCAAACTTTCCACAAGCGAAAATTGGATCGCTCGGTGAAAAGTGAGTATGCTACTTGAAAAAGTTTGTTTAAAAACATATTTTAGTCTGACGTTTGGTTCCGGGTGCCCTGAAATATTTTACTGTTGATTTATGATGATATAATTACGCAATACTAAAAATGACATGTAGTAAAAATGTGTTTTAGTCAACTTACTCCATGCTCTGCAAATGCAAACAAATCCCGTACCTTTAAAACCGCATAGTGCACCTTTAAGTGATCATGATGGCTTACTAAAGTGCATTCATTTTTATGACATTTCATTCGAGTCAATACACCATAAAACACCTGAAATTGATTGTATTTTA
The DNA here is from genome assembly GCA_026929865.2 of Hyperoplus lanceolatus. Taxonomy (NCBI): domain Eukaryota; kingdom Metazoa; phylum Chordata; class Actinopteri; order Uranoscopiformes; family Ammodytidae; genus Hyperoplus; species Hyperoplus lanceolatus. The sequence continues at coordinate 29,272,434 of CM049403.1, forward strand.
TTGTTGGTTCAGGCACTGGAGATGAAAATGGAATTTAAACTGGTGAATTTATGAGCTAGCACTCTCCTCCATCAGGTGTGGAACAATGCGAACACATCATGATCGAGCTTTCATTGATTTCAGAGGAAGCACTTTACCCACGCTGGTGCCAGGAGCGGACCTTTTAGGTGATTAGTTTCTTATCCCCACCCCAATCTCTCCCTGTGTTCCATTATCCAATACCCATAGTTCCCTGCTATTTAGTACAGTAGAGAAAGGATTTTTTTAGGATGTACCAATACAAGCGGTCGGATGCAGAATTGCTAAAAAAATATGTGGATTCGTGACTACATCCAGTTGGGATTTTTTGTGGAAATCAGCATGATTTTTGGGCGATTCTGACCCACAATTCACTGCACATCGACAGAGCCGCTGAGTGAAAACAACCAGCGATGCGACGGATAGATAAGCAAACAGGCGCAAGTTCAAGGCGTAATGAAAGTTAAGATGTTATAAATAAGTATGTCCCTATTGTAGGCATACTGCATGCTAACTACAAACTGTACATACTTTTTATGATCAGCTGTAGAATGTGGAATAGAACATTTAAAAAGTATTGCGATTTGGAACTCAGCATTTGTCTTTCTCAAGTGGTGCTCTGCATGGGAAAAACTGTAGAATACAAAAAACAAATATATAGACTGTATAAAAAATGCACAAGCCTGAGAAAATAAGAAGGAATTGAGAGAAGACAGAGATAGAGGAGAAGAAAGAGAGAGAGAGAGAGAGAGAAACAGAGAGAGAGAGAGTTTTATCATTATGAGTGGGTGAAGCTTGGCTAGGGAAGAACCTGATTGTGTCTTTTGGTCTACTCTCTCCCACAGACAGACTCTTCCTGTTGGGCTGACCTACTCTAAACCTGTGGGGGCGTTGGATGGACTAGACACACACACACACACACACACACACACACACACACACACACACACACACACACACACACACACACACACACACACACACACACACACACACACACAGAGTGAACACAGGCTGGGCTCTAACATCAATAATAATCACTATAAGGCCATCGCAGTTACTTGGAAAAGCACAGAGATTCCAGCATTTAGTCACTGGGTTAAAAGTCTCTACAGCTATTTAGCCATAGGAAATATGGACATGGACATATGCCTCAAATGGAAAAATACAGAGCTTCTTCAAAAGTATGGGGACACTTTATAAGATTTCTTGAAAGTAATCAAGCAAGGTGTTTGCGTAGTATTTGAAATTGTGAGGCAGGTATGATGACAGAGTAATATTACCCAGCATAACATCCATATAAGAACTCCAGGTTTATTTTTCATTTGCTTGCATTTTGTCTGCCTTTGATTTGTTTTGTATGTGTAGTGAATTGTTTGTCTATAAGACCTTTGATAACTTCATAAAAATGTCTCCAACATAATTTAAATACATTGAAATCACTATAGCCAAGAAACCACCACAGCTGTACAGAGCACTGCTGAAAGAGAGTTGAACAAAGTAAAGAGACAACATTTTATAGGGCCATTATTTCATCTGTATTTCAGTGTCTCTGTAGAGAGGCGCTGCGTCTCGTATTTCTCCTGCTGTCGGCAGATCTCGCTGTGTTTATTCCTGACAATGAATCAACGGTGAAGCCCCAAAGCCTAAACAATGGCCAGACTAGACTGTGTGTGTGTGTGTGTGTGTGTGTGTGTGTGTGTGTGTGTGTGTGTGTGTGTGTGTGTGTGTGTCAATGTGTCTCACCCTCCAGCCTATAAGGGGGGGGATAGTTGTAAGCTATACGTGTAAACAAATGCAATGATATAGAGGCAACAATGGGAAGCATAGGGCCCTGTGGTGTAGATACGCTGTAGGCTACGTGAGGACAGTATAACTCAGACAGACAAAGACGGCTGACTGTTGACTGGGATTGATTTACTATCCAAAGCGGGTTTCAGGTCTTTAGACATTGATTTTTTTTATCACATTATGAGATAGACAGAATTCAGCAGCTTAAAGGTGGAGTCAGTGATTCTGGAGAAAGCTTGTTGTCAAAATCAGTGAATATCTCCTCACAATCCGCTACCTTTCCGTACTGTGTGTGCGCTGAAAAAAAAAAAGTGGTGTTGATGACAACCTAGGCTCTGTAAACAGGTGTGTAAACAAATGGTATGTAAACAAATGGGCCACCGTAGCTAGCAGCATGCCCATTTACAGTGTCTAGGCTGCTTATTAACACTAAGGGTTTTTTTCAGCACACACACAGGGAGCGGATTGTGAGGAGGAGATATTCACTGATTTTGACAGAAAGTAATTTTCTCCATAATTGCTGACTCCACCTTTAAATGCCGACGTCACTCTAAGAACAAAAGATTTGGAGAAGAGTTGGCAGTCATCTGAGAAGCCTGAATAACGGTCCTTTTGTTCACACATAATAGAAAAAGACAAATTGATTTTGAGGCTGGCCCTATTCTGTGTGTTAAATGGCAATTCTTATATTCATATTCAGCCTGGGTGTTATAGTCATGTTTGTATCCATTCTGACACAGCGCCATTGCATTCACTAC
>CM049403.1:29277500-29340000 GCA_026929865.2 Hyperoplus lanceolatus
CCGCGGTGTCAAACTAATCTGGAATACCAAGTACGACCGAAGGGGAGAGAGAGAGGTTGGTTTAGAGGCATTGTAGACCAACAGCTGCCTTAAGGCTACGGTGAGGAGATTCAGAGCTGAGACCTTGTTCATTTCTACAGCACTGTGCTACCTGTATTTCTCTGTCTGTGTTGTATTATCTTTTTTTTTTTTTTTTTTCATTTTCATTCCCTGTTTATTTGATCAGGGACATATGCTACCAGGTAGACACTTGACCAACACATCTGCAATGTTCAGCATCAAAGCATTTTATACTGCGAATGCCCAGTGTCCCTTTTAAAAAGTCATACAAAACACATGAAACATAGCCACATTAAAACACATACAAGCACATACAGAAAACATACAGGGTTGAAATCTCTCAGACCCATTCTCTCCCCACCTGTATTTCTTTCAGCGCTTTTCTTCTGTTTATCCATTTATGTGTCTCGCCCATAGACTGAATATAAACGATCTTGCCACACTAGGAAGCACACTAAATACAGTGGAGTGCTGCAGGCAGACAGACAGCAAAATGAGCAGCAGCGTTGATATTGGACAAGCATCAGATGAGCACACAGTAAAGTACGTGTTGTTGGGGGCGCTGATATAGATATGATTAACTTTGTGTCACCCTTTGCCAGTGTGCCATATTGCCACAAACGGTCATCAACAAGATAACTATAAATACAGCAGCATTACATCAAATCAAATCAAATTAGTAGTCCTGATTAAAAAAAGCTGTCCTAAAATGTGCCTTTGTACTTATATATGGGCATAGTGCATTTGTACAAATAGAGACATGGATGAGGCTGAAAGGGCATCAGAAGGAAGAGTGTAGCAGATAAAAGAGAGTGTGAGTGAGTGAGTGAGTGAGTGAGCGAGTGAGCGAATGAGTGAGCGAGTGAGTGAGCGAGTGAGTGAGCGAGTGAGTGAGCGAGTGAGTGAGCGAGTGAGTGAGCGAGCGAGTGAGGGAGCGAGTGAGCGAGTGAGTGAGCGAGTGAGCGAGTGAGTGAGCGAGCGAGTGAGTGAGTGAGTGAGTGATGAAAGGAGGGAAGTGCAGCTCGGATAAGGTTGAAAAAAAAGGTAAACACAATGGTCTGACCTTTAGGGAATGGATAGCGGGACAGTCCAAAATGGAGGAGGCTATCATAGCTCGTGCTGCATCATATACTTTATTTAACCCCAAACTGGTTGACAAATCAGGGATGGTTTGCTGCTGGTTACAACAAGACAGTAACAGAGTAACCAGGAGCCTGGGGAATGGTAACAGTAAAATATCACATCGTTGAACCACATTTGGACAGTCAGTTTTCTCCATAAAGCACTGTCAACTCTGATAAAACACTACACACTGAAATCCTTCTGATATACGTGTATATACAGAAATATACATCCTAGCAAGACATGCCTAGCAGATCTTGAATCTTGAATAAGCTGTACCAATTTTTAGCTTATTGTGTCTTGATGAAGGGCAAATTAACCCCAATGAAAACAATTCAGTTGATTTATGAGACTCCTTAAATTGATTGGATCTGGTTTTGCTTGTTAATGAAGCGTTACGAATGCTGTAAGTAACATAATAAACGAAGCAACAAGGCTCACAATCGGGTTAAAGTATATTGGGATAATGCAAAAACTTTTCATCAGAAAAACAAGTTGTTCTTTTCCCGTTCCCCTAATAGCTTGTGAATGCAAAACAAAGCAGCCCAGTGAGGAGAGCATGGCCTATTTTGCAAAGATTGCTTTGCTATGTTACATTCAGATGTGACCATGCTTTTAAATCAGTGAAGGGGGAGTTTGACTGGGCAAGCAATTGGGAAAATTTGGGAAAAGACTAAACGAGAATCGAGGGCTATCTCAGGCTAAACCGGTACAAATAATGTATTAATTCCATCATCCATCAAAATAATAAACAGCACTATGTAGGCCAAGCAGTGTTATTTATGTATGTGTATTATGATGCAACAGTCATATGATTTCATTACTGTAATCAATGTGTAAAGGTGAACTGTGGTAAGTGTGGTTTTGTGATGCACTGCCTTGGAGCCCAAGAGGGACACTAATAAAGGGACAATAACGTAGTCTATATCTTATCTTATCTCAGAGGAAATATAGAACAGAGAATTGAGGGAAACAGCAGGAGCTTGAAGAGAAGGGAAATGAATCAAAGAGGAGACAGCAGAGATAAAACCGCGACATGAAAAGTGACAAGATGAAATAACAGGCAGACGAGATATGGATGGCGGGCTGTTGATTATTGGACATGCCTGCAGTGCACAGCTTGGACTCATTTTGACAACAGAGCTTTTAATTTAGAGAGGGTGGGTGTGTGTGTGTGTGTGTGTGTGTGTGTGTGTGTGTGTGTGTGTGTGTGTGTGTGTGTTTGTGTGTGCGTGTGTGTGTGTGTGTGTGAGTGTGAGACAAGATTAATCATTAGCTGGGCTGTCACCGTGATATATTCTGTATTTTTAGAGGATTTTGAAGGGTGCTTTTGTACATATGATTTCCATTAATTTACGTGTGCATGTGTGATGTGTGTGTGTGTGTGTGTGTGTGTGTGTGTGTGTGTGTGTGTGTGTGTGTGTGTGTGTGTGTGTGTGTGTGTGTGTGTGTGTGTGTGTGTGTGTGTGTGTGTGTGTGTGTGTGTGTGTGTGTGTGTGTGTGTGTGTGTGTGTGCATGAGAGAGAGGAGGGTTGCTTCACTGCACTATTTCTCCGCATGACCACGTCCGTGCAATCGTTTTAATTAACCAAAGTTTTTTTTCAAGTGCTTTTGATCTTGCGCTGTTAGCACTTTTCAGTGGAGCCTGCAATACTCTCAATCAGCCCTGCTGCAAAATGTAGCAAGACAATTTTCACATTGACAACAACACTGTCGTTTGTTTTGCCCCCAGAGAGAATGGTAATGCCGTCCGTCTGTCTGTCTGTCTGTCTGTCTGTCAGCAGTGTGGGTGGATACGGTTTACTTAAAACATGCACGCCACCACCACCATACAAAAACACAAAGAAGTAACACACATAAATGGGACACGCAACCCACATTTACTGCAGCCTGAGTGCATACAGTGTGTGCACAATTTTGGAGGAGGAACACATTACACACAGTCACAGATGTTAAAGGTCTGGGGCATGCTCACAGAACAATAGGAGTATCATTTCAACCTCCCCCCTATCTACCCCTTCAATCTCAGTCTCACAGTGAAATGTGTAATTGGTCAAAACGTAGTAGTTTCACAAAAATAGCCAGGAAATTATGAGTAAGTTACGTTTTATCCCCCTATTAATTTCTAAACAACAGCGTACACGTCTGTGTGATTTTCAAGTTAAACTCAAACAAACATGGTGGACACATATGTTCTTCTCCGTGGAAAACAATGTATTTTAGCATAGATTCGCTATTAAATGTGACTGGGTTAGCCGTTCTTATAGAAGCTGAATCATGAAAATCCCATCGCCCCGCAATCTATCTAAGGGTATTTTATACTTCTTATGGGTGGGTGCCTGCTTCTGTGTAGCTATAAACCCCCTGTTCAACTCACCTCATTCTGTCTCTCAATGTCTTATAGAAGTCATCAATCTCCACAGACACCATGGGGTGAGCTGGGGTAAGAAAGTAAGTCACTTTTAAAATTCCTTCCAGAGAACAGACAAAGGGCACAGAGAGAGAGAGAGAGAGAGAGAGAGAGAGAGAGAGAGAGACAGAGTTAGAACGGTGGAGACACTGTTTAAGTAAAGCCCTCTGCATATTTATGTGTTCCAAATAGCTCTAATACTCTAATATTTTTTTCTATTCTACTGCAGCTGATCATAAAAAGTATCTAGTTACATACAGTACAATTGGGACACACTTTTACACATTCATTTCATCATAACATCGCACCTTGATCTTGCCTCTTGCTTAGTATCTATCCATCGCATTGCTGGTTGTTTACACTCGGAGGCTCCGTCGATGTGACGTCACTTCCGCTGCGCACTGGATTGTGGGTCAGAATCGGCCAAATTATAGCATGCTGATTTCCACACTAAAAATCCCGACCGGAGGTAGTAGGATGCTGTATGTAGTATGCTACATATGACCACAAGATTGGGACATCCTAAATCTTTTTCTACAATAATAGATAGCAGGGAAGTATGGGGATTGGAAAGCAGGGTATATTTCACAGCAGAGATAACGGTCTGAGTCATTGGTTGGTCATTTGTTCAGCGCCTAACATGCCACACTATCTTATCTTAACAAAGCACGCCTGATATCCATACTATACTGTATGTATCCTGTTAGATAACGCTTGAGGGCCTGAATAAACTGACCATTGCCAAACATGTCTTGTAGCTATTGGAATGCAATCACCATTGTAATTTTTGCTCTTACAAGCAGATTTTGAAATGGTTAAATAGGGAAAAAAAATCGATTTTCACAAGATATATATATTTTTGTATTAAACATTTGAAAACAATGAAGTAATTCTGCTTAACCTCACCTAGTAAACTATTATTATCCTCTAAAAAAGCCTCCTAAGAAAAACAATGTTAATTGTAGATTTTGGCACATATCCTTTCCCAGTCATAGACACTCACCCAATTTGTATTCTCTCTTCAGGCCAATTTATTTTCTGGTAATGTTTTATATTTTGAATCACTTTGTGCTATTTCGCTTGTGCTGACCAAAATACAGTTTGTTTAAGTAAAAACCCTAACTATGTGTAGTGCATGTGTAAACAAGTATTACTCCTTCTCTCTCTCTCTCTCTCTCTCTCTCTCTCTCTCTCTCTCTCTCTCTTAACAAGTATGAAAAGCTGTTTGGGAACAAACTCTTTTCCCAACTCTACACCAACTGGCTTTGAAGCACTTTAATCCCCTACCTTGTTAACCAAATCCCATTGTTTCCTTTAATCATCGGCCTGTTTGCTGTTTTGCCGTGAGCGAAATCGAAAAAAAAACTCTTAACATAAAACATCTCAGTCTGAGTCAGGTAGCGTGAAATATGATAATGTACGGAAGGTAAACGTTTTCTCGGGGGAAAATTGATTTTTACACTCTGTTGTGACTGTAGTGCCTAATCCATCATGTTGCATCTTACTGAAGAAAGTGTTGGTCAGAGGCTGTAGCTACATTACATTGACCTTGTATTTTCATGTTGTGTAAATTGGCAACATACAGCGAGACTAAATAATAGTTTTTTCGGTTATTTATAGTATAAAACTGTCCAATTGCTATGTTGGATTCGGTACATTGGTTTAGGACAAGAGGTGATGATGGATGGGCAGCCAGCAGATGTGTGTATCTACACTCTGTCATTGTTGCAGACAGGCTGAGACGCAGGTGTGTGTGGGAGCTTGAAAAAGAAAATACTAAACACTCAATAGGCCAATAATGCCAAAAAGATTTACATGTTATAACAACAGAGACAGGACTCAAACCAGGATGATTTATGATGTTATCAAAAGGAATAGACTGAAATGGTCAAACAGAGGTTTAAAAAAAGGTGTCTTAACTCCATATATATGGGCGTTTGTGAGACATTTATTTCAGACAGATTTAATACATGGGTCACTTTCAGTCCAATAACAGATGCTGAGAAGTCAGTTAAAAAAAAGTATTTGCATTGGGATATACTCCTGTTTCTTTCCAACATGAGTTCTCCAGTGATGCTGGGGGCAGTTTTCAACCAGTCAAAAGACGGCAAACTGAATCATATTACATTTTGATGAGGGATAAGTAAACTATTAATCTATGATACTTCCTTTGCACTTACTGGCAAGTAGCATCTATAATGTAGTTATAGAAACAACACTCTAGAACAACACTACTGTCAAACCGGCGAGACTGCGTTGTGTCTTATTGAGTCAATTTGTGAATGAAAGCAACCTTTCATAGAAATAAATGGAGAGTAAAATGAATATGATCCCTCTGCATCTTCATGTTGATTGGCAGATAACAAACACATTTAAAAAATGCATACCGCCACCACCTACAATTCACCAAAATACTGACTGATTCAAAAAAGAAAATATTGTCTCCATAATATAACTCATGAAAGTCCCTGGGTCTTTATTCAATAGTAATGCATGGCGGTATTGTCACTAATCCCACTCCTCTGGACATCATTTTTATGATGCAATAGAGTGTGTTGACCTCACATTCCAGCCCGGCTCATCCCAGTCACCCATATTAGATCTCTTTCACCTAAGCAGAAGTTTAATCAGCCAGAATAAATCACAAACAACGGTGTGTGTGTGTGTGTGTGTGTGTGTGTGTGTGTGTGTGTGTGTGTGTGTGTGTGTGTGTGTGTGTGTGTGTGTGTGTGTGTGTGTGTGTGTGTGTGTGTGTGTGTGTGTGTGTGTGTGTGTGTGTGTGTGTGTGTGTGTGTGTGTGTGTGTGTGCGTGTGAGTGTGTGTGTGTGTGTGTGAAGGGTCTTTAAATGGGTCACACTCAGTGGCACAGCTGGCGTTTGTTGTGGTAATTACCGGTTCAGACTATTTTCCATGTCCTCACATACACAGGTATTATAAAAACGCATTATTCCGCCACAATTAAGCCTAATAGTAATGGCACAGACAAAAACCATCACCAATGGGTTCATGGCTCATGCTCAGTACAGTATGCAGCTCTGGAAAAAAAATTAAATACCAGTCTGGACTTTTCTTAAATCTTCATCTCTACATAACTTAACAAACAATTTGTTTGAATTTGGTAGAACTGTTGTCAGTAGTTTATATTACAAAACCAAAATGTACATTCTACTCAAACATATGCCTATACATAGTAAAACGAGTGACACCGGACATTTGGAGTGGTCTCTTCATTTTTTCCAGAGCTGTATAGAATTGCCATGCAGGATACAGGCAAAAATCTGTACAAAATCTCAACTTTTGATCGAAGGTTTCAAAAAGCTCATGTTTAAGTGCGCTGTTGCGATGTTTGCGTGTGGACAAAAGGCCAAATCGCACATAAAAATCTACGGTTGCGAAAAAAAAAAACACTCTAGTTTGTGTGAAAATGGCATAAAACGGTTGGGAGTGCTGAAGGGGACAACACAACAAGACAGCAGTTTTTTTTTTGGAAAAGCCCTTTCTCTCCTTCTGTCAACAGATGCAAACACACAAACAAAGAGAAGGTGCAGACAAGACAAGAAATATATCGTCTGATCCATAGCTTGCAGGCTCTGTCAGCTCCCTCACACTGGAGTCCAATACTAATAGCCTCTTCACACTGTCTGACTTTCTGTCTCTCTCCAAGCCTCTCTCTCTCTATTGGATCTTTTGTGGTTATCACGATTCTATCATCCTTCCTTTTGTTATGGTAAAACTCACTTCCCAGGGCAAAGTGTCTTTCTTTCTATACATTCTCAACAAGCTTGTAAATGAACGGTTGATAGCACTCATTTGAAGCTATAGTGCGTCATTTTACCATATATATATATATATATGAATGCCGGTTACATTCAAGCCTTCTTAAAACGAGTTGACACAAAGTTGATTAAGCCTATCAGCTCCACACAACAACCATCACTGTATTTCTCAGTATGGCAGCGTTTACAAAATGGTGTTCCCAGAAAATAAATCCTAAGAAGTACAGAAAGTTGTTGATTCTACTGCTAATAAAAAACCTGGACGTACAGCAGAAGGAATAAAATCCATGTGCGATCACTGAAGGCTTACATCATGTATGGACCAACAGTGTTATTGTAATTACCAAGAATTACTCATGGGAGGGGACAGAAGTTACGCACTATAGCTTTAATATTATAATAAATGTGTAGGGGTATCTGACTCATTTTCTAGTCCAGACGCCTGTGACATTAAAAGCACACGGTGCAGTAGAACTACTGAGAGAGAGGCCCAATTTATTCATGTTTGTGCCGGCTTAGCTCTCCGCCTATTGATCTCCTGGGCAACAGCTACAAGCAGAGAAAGGGAAAGTATTGATCAGTGCTTTGCTAACAGCAGCCAGAGAGACAGCTGGTACACGTTCAGTCAAAAGTTACCGCCGCACTTAGTATCACAACGTTTGGAAAGATGTTGAAAGTCTTTTGGAAATATTTCTACTGTGCTCATTTTGTGTTAACAAGGAGAAGTGGAAAGCTGCTTTTAAAGATATAGTGCATAACTTTTTTTATATACAAGAAAGTCAGTTACATTCAAGACATCAGTTGACAGAAAGTTGACAAAGCCTATCAGCTACACAAATCTCTCTACGTATTTATCAGCATGGCTACGTTTACAAACTGATGTCGCCCCCCGACACTGGTGCAGGAGCTCCCGAAAAATCCCAAGAAGAGACCAAGACATGTTTCAGTTGTTGTTCTTACTTCTTAAAGCTCCCATATTATACACTTTTCGGTTCTATTATACACCATATTATATGGTCTTAGTGGTCCCTAATACGTTTTTCTTTAATTGTTTGCTGAAAAAAACTCTCAGATAATTTATTGTACTATGCTGATGTTCAGCTAATCTCACAATGGCCTATTTGTTAAAAAGAGCTGCAGCTCCCCTCGTAAATATACAATCTTTGAGCTCCCCCCGCCCCCTGTCCGAAAGCGAAGCCAGATACGCCTCGCCCTCTGTCTGTCAAGGCCGTGGACCAATAAGAAATAGGGGTGTGGGCTGCACAGTGGAAGCTTCTGGCTTTCCAGTTTTTGAGGTCAGAAAAGGGGAGAATTCTGACTGGAGTATATTGGGGGGGAGGGGTGGGGGTTTCAGAAAGGGGGAGAGTGAGAAAAGGAGAGATTGTTATTTTTTTATATTTTGGCAGTCTCTAGGCACACCGTGGACCCATGGATATGTTAGAACACATTTAAAAAGTGCATTTAGCATAATATGCGACCATTAAAAAAAATCTGGACGTACAGCAGCAGGTATAAAATCCATGTGCCATCACCGGCTTACCTCATGTAGATGCACCAACAGTGTTGATGTAATTACTGAGAGTTCCTCATGGGAGGGCGACATAAGTTACGCACTATAGCTTTAACAAGGAAAAAGTGCCCTAATCTCAAGCTTGATTCTAATATAAGGCTTGCCAGAGGTCAAACTGTCCCACAGCTAAATCCTATAAAATCCATCCATGATCCCTGAGTAGATCGTGTGTGAATTCTATGTTATTGGAGAGCAAAGAGTCATTAATTCCAAGGGCGGCTTTTCTCTTCAGCTGTAAGGCAAAGAGAAAAGACAAACTGATAGCAGGGACAGAGAAAGGAGAGGAGGTCGTATTCCCTGAGCTGTAGGGAGAGATATCACATGAAATCCATCTCCCTCTCCAATCCTCTCCTCTCCTCTCCTACTCATTCCTTCAAGGAGAAACTAGAAAGAGGGAAAGAAACGGCTTGGCAAGGTCACTTTGTTATCTTTTTTACCTTCCCTTTCACTCATTCTTACACACACACACACGGGCACGTAGGCACACACACACACACACATTCACACACATACACACACGCACATTCACACACAGGCACGCGCACACGCACACAGACAGACACACACATACACACACACTTACACACATACACACACACACACACACACTCAACACATACATTCAGAGGTCATATACTGTAGGATGTACCTCTGATGATGGGAGTTTTAGTTATTCACTGCAGCAGTCATGTGACTAACACACACAGTCACACAAACACATACAAATGTATGTATGCAATGGTAAATACTAAATAATCTAACTGACTCTGGAAGCAACATGTAAAGTTACTGTGAAGAGACTATCAATGTAAAAGAATGCTTATTCAAAAGGTTATACAAGCGACTATACACAAATTAAAATATACTTATGATATATTCCATTATCTAACTATGCATTTTCTAAAATTCCCTTTGCACACTTGACCTTTACGGACTTTGTGTGTGTGTTTACTAGATTTATTCTTGTTGAAATTCCTTTGGGGATTCCATGTTGATCTTTCACATCAGATAGAGATAAGACAGACAAGTTGAAATTTGCAGAGAGTCAGAAAGGTCTGCACTGTCTCATTATCTACAAGCAGAATAAATATAGCTCAGTACTGCTGGAATATAAACAAAGCCATGAGCCCGTACTGTATACACACACACACACACACACACACGAATTAACCATGCCATTAAAGATCACAAGAACAAAGGTTCAAAGGTCAATGCATATTAATGCTTGCATATGATTGACCTCAATGTAGAAATGATTGCACACACACACACACACACACACACACACACACACACACACACACACACACACACACACACACACACACACACACACACACACACACACACACACACACACACACACACACACACTTTTCAAAGGGTTGTGGTAAATACATCATAATGCAGTTTTTTACTGGTTTTTACTGGTTCTTTTTCAGTCCATATTAATAGTGGAAAAAAACGGCTTATGCGGCTGCTGTGGCGCTTGACGAGTTTTAATAAATCTTGCAGTGTTCCTCATAACCTAATTCGTTCTCCATTTCAGGAAAAAAGACAGAACCCTACGTACATCCTCGGCTGAATGGAGATCTATATCGGACAGACTAAACCACAGAGTGAAAGAAAGAGAGAGGGAGAGAGAGAGAGACAGAGAGAGAGAGAGAGAGAGGGAGAGGGAGAGGGAGAGGGAGAGGGAGGGATACAGAGAGAGAGAGAGAGAGAAATAGAGAGAGAGAGCGGACAGAGTGAAAATAGCAGTCTTTTCCAGCATCGTTTTGTTTCCAAAGCTTCCCAAATTACCAGCTTCTTGAAATAGGTTTCAACTGTTCTCTGGTGAGACGAAACGGGAGTATTTAGGTTCACCGTGGGACAGTGTGGGAAGATTTAAAAGTGATGCAGGCTCATTGTGTGTGTGTGTGTGTGTGACTTTTTCTCTCTCTCTCTCACACACACACACACACACACACACACACACACACACACACACACACACACACACACACACACACACACACACACACACACACACACATTGTTACACTTGGCAAGACACACAAGTACACACAGGCTTCTGCTCTGTCACTGTGTGCTATATGAGATCATTACGGGCTACCATCTGAAACAATATAATTGGTGCTTGGTGCCCAAAAATATTAGTTATGGTAAAGCACCTCGCTGCTGCTGAACACCAAGAGGGAAATCCAGTAGTGACATTGATGTAGCCTCTTCAATGTCCCTCATAGCTTCCTGACAGAAGTTTTCAGGCCCCTAGTTTGATTTGTCACCAACTGTCACTAAGTCAGTTGCTCGGAGACAAGAACAATTAATCTGGCTTTGGAGTTGAAAACTTGGGTTAGCGATCCTATTCCAAAACACTTTTTGTCAAAATCAGCAAATATATCCACACGGTACCTGTCCGTACTGATGTTCTACTGAAAAAAAAGTCTAGTGTTTTTATACACAGTATAGGCTCTGTAAATGGATATATAAAAAACAAAGGGATTCGGACCGATAGCGCCAACAATTATCCAACCAATCAGCTACAAGTAGCATTGGTGAAGTTGGTAGCAAAAATCCTATTGGATGGGTAGTTAGTGAATTGGATGGCACCTCTAAAGGAGCAGGAGGGGAGGAGTGAATTTGTGTTGGTGGTCAGTTAAATATGACTTTCTCTTGTATGGCTTACTACACCTTTAATAGCCTGGGACATCTGTGAATCAAGCAGTTATGCCTTTAATTCTTTAAGAAAATATTCACCGACTTGGTATTTCTAGAGAGAATTTGGTGGATTCCGACTTCGCTTCAAGTGCAGTCAGATTTTTCCTTTTGGAGCCAGTATTGTGAACTGCAGCTTGAGGCACTTCTGCTCTGGTTTCCACATTCATTCACTGCTATGAAAGAGTTGAAAAATGGGTTTTTGTGAGCCTACAGTCAGCCCAGGACACCACTGCACATTCACAGACAATGACAGATAGAAAAAATCCAAATGAAAAAGGCCACAATATGGTTTGGCCTGAAGGGGAGCTCATTTAAAAACAGACTTAGATTGGGCAGCAGAGGACAGTAAAACGAAAAGGGGACTATAACAAATGGTTGGCCTGCTTACCAGAGGCACACATATTGCTCTGAGGGAGTTCTCTGATGGTTATAAAAGATTCAGATGAAAAGGGACCAGGACATTTGATTTAAGGATGAATATTTCATAATTATACTGTATATCCTTGCAGTGAAGTAAATAAAATATATGTTACAAATCAAGGTTGGTTGCGTGACAAATTTAACTGATCCTGTGATGTGCTTGCCAATGCCAACAGTGAGAGGGCAACAGATTAGGACACAATGTACCTGATTTAGCTGTGATAACCTACATTTAAAAACATAGCTTTTTAGATGTAAACAGGAAAGGGCAATGTTTATAATTTAAAATTACAGAGCCTTGGCAGCCAAGGATAAAAACTCATGAATTTGTACAGCTTTCCAAAAAGAGGCAGGATGGCAGATGGCACTAAAACGGGGAAAGAACAGGCCATGGTGTGTTTAAACTTGGCAGTGTTTAGGCGACCCTCTGTGCTGGCTCGGAGCGGTTTTATTTCATGCACGTGCCATGTGATTTGAAAGTCGTTTTTGTCTCTTTCACATCTATTGGAATGAGCAAAGAACTGATTACTGATGATGATAGCATTGATAGAATATGTCCTCAAGTGTCCAAAATGCAGGGGAGAATGTCAATGTAATAATATGTGAAAATACAAAGGAAATCCATGTAAATTCACAATGCAGACGTAAAAATACTTTTTTTTATAAAATTAAAATTACAAAACATTATCATGATCTTGTCTGGGGAGCCAATTTTGATGTAAAAAATATGAATTAATTCATTACAAATTAAATTAAATTAGATTAAATTAAATTAAATTAAATTAAATTAAATTAAATTAAATTAAATTAAATTAAATTAAAAAATTAAATTAAATTAAATTAATATATAGTATATTTGAAGAAAAACTATATGCTGCTCCACAGTTTTTTTTGTTATAAAAGCTATACATTTTAGTCCATTCATTTACAAATCATTAAAAGTGACAGCACCACAGTTTGATATCAAAACCACTTTCAAGTATGAAACAAAGAAAGCCAAAGCAGTGCACAAAAATGGCCCAATAAACAAAACAAAAAAACTTTTCCAGCCAAACTTTCTAAAAATACCGTCTACATTTGGAACGGTAAATACTGTCAGCCGTGAAGGGTGCAATCTGTCAGAGTAAACAGCTTTGCTAGACGACTGCGATCGTTTAGAAAACTACCAGTCAGGCGACAGCAAGGTCGACAAAGATGGAGCAGGATCAACAAGGCAAATACATTACAGATGAGAGGAAAAACCGAGTATGGTTTTCCACAGTTAAATATCCATACAGTTTTAGCGCATGAAGATTGTTGATTGGTTCGCGTCTGGGTAAGAATTTCACGATAAGCCAATTAGAGTTGGGGAAAATGTGGCTTGTCAACCTTTAAATGAAATGAAATGATGAAATGGAATGAGGAATGGTTTGCTCAAAATGCATAATCATGCATTTGTCTCACTCAATTTTTGATTGGAATATATGTTTCTAATGTTAATTTCATGATGACAGGTATACTCCCCTGAAGATAAGCAAGACAAGTTAAGTGCACATTTATACAACCGGCCCATTTTTAGCATAACCTATTATTCAAACGTAGTGTAACGTCGCTCACAAACGTTTGTCCTAATGGGCCAGGTAAAAAAATGTAGGTGGCATAAATAATATACCTACTTCTCTAGACACCACTACACCACTGCTCACGGCAACTCAAGTCTTTGAAAGAAGAACAGAGCTTTCCTTATAACCTAAACTCATACTCCCCCCCCACCCCTGCTGAGATACAACCACAGAAGTTTGTTCTGGATATTTTTGGGTTACTTTCAAAGAGCATACTCCTATGACGTTGCGACCATATACGGTACAGGAAAAAGGAACTGCAAATCGGGATATTGGCAAAAACAAGGAATTCTGGCAGCGGATCACCTCAGTGGGGTTCCCCCTGATCTTCAAAAGGACCATAGCTGTGTCCCTGTCTTCAGTAGAACTATGTTTGTTTCCTGCATCTCTTATTTTAACTCAGTCAAAAACATGCCACATCCCTCTCTCTTTCTCTCTCTCTCTCTGTATCTCTCTGTGTCTGTGTCTGTGTGTCTCTCTTTCTCTGTATCTCTCTCTCTCTCCACTGTGGCCACAACAACATGACAACTTCATGATGTTCCATTTTTCATTTGCCCATTTCACACTGTAGTCTACTCACCTGCTGGATACATGCATCGGATGTCAACCTGCCATAGCTGTAAACTACACTTTGAAATAACAGCTTTGCAAGGTAGTAAAAAATAAAGGATGATTCCTTAGGGCTGGACACAGTGTGGAATGCCTTTTACTGGATGTACACACTTGTCAAGATAAAGAGCAGAATAAGTTAAGGTGACAGGGGCAGTCAACAGGGATAGGATCTCAAAACAACAACAAAATAATAATAAATTAATAAAAGTATGACTTTAAATATATTATTTTTTATTATATCTAAACAAAATATCTTGAGGTTATTATCAGTTCACAGTGAAACTATATTTACACAATTTTAATCAAGCTGAGCAGCAAGAAATTAATTGATTAATCGTTCAGCTCATTGAATGTCAAACAATGATAAGTGCCCGTCCCAGCTCTCCATAGCCTAGGGTGATGTCTGCCAATTATTGTGTGCAACCATCTGTACAAAACCCCCATATATTATTTAATCTACAATGATATGGAATAATCAGAAGCGAGCATATCTTCAAAGGTTTTCAGAGGACGTGACAAGCAAATGTTCAGCATTTTTACTAAATGAAGGATGACTAATCTAAACTAGTCTGAAATGAATAGTTCAGCATTTTAGGATATACTGTAAAATTGATTTGCTCTGCGTGGTTCAAGTGTTAAAGGGAAACATTGATCCATCTATCTATCTATCTATCTATCTATCTATCTATCTATCTATCTATCTATCTATCTATCTATCTATCTATCTATCTATCTATCTATCTATCTATCTATCTATCTATCTATCTATCTATCTATCCATCCATCTTAATGCTTAAGGTCTTGAGGTGACTGTAGCACAGGATGCTTTGGATTAGCATATCAATAAAAAAACAGTGCTGTATGTTTATTAGTAAATCACCTTGAGGCAAGCGCCCTTCAAAACAATCTATTTTTAAATTTCAAACTGATGGGAGAAAAACATCTGTTACTTTACAGACTTTTACTGCCAGACACTATGAGTGATGTTGGGACGCAAAAAAAAAAAATCCAAAAAGGTTTACAGTTTTTGCCGAATGCTTACACACATGTTGCAGACTTTGGCCCACTGTGTCAAAACTTAACACACAGGCCGAATAGGACAAAGCACATGGAGATAAACTTCTAACTTATACGGCAAAATGAAACTCTTGAAACAAAATATAACAATCCCATTTCAAAACTGTTTTTAGCATCAAAACAATACACACATGCACTTTTGAATTACTCTTTCCTAGCAGCAACAACACACAGATGTGCTTTATGCAAAACACAGCTGTATTCAGTATTTTAGATGGTTTTTGACTTTAAAAGTCTCACACTGATTTTTTTTGTGAAAGATTGATTCACTACAGTTCATCTAGACATATGAAAATAAAAATAAAAAAGTTTTAATTTTATTTTGCAATGTCATGGTTTTGGCAAACAAAAAAACCAATAGGTAGGATGTTCAAGAAGCAATTCAGTTTATCACTACTATACTGTAAACTCTGAAACAATTATGAGGAACATAAAAAAACAGTGTTGTAAGGAATGGGGCGGGTGGATTATGAACCCTTTGGATACCGCCTCACGCTTGCGTCTGGCCACATCGCCTCATCGACATCACATGCAATGTCATCCTTTGAGAGCCAACAGCGAAAAATATTCCTGATATCCAGTCTAAATGACCTAATTATGGAGCTATTGTGTAGATGGGCTGGACTTTCTGCCCAGGCTCCTATATTGATAGGCCATGATCTATAACAAGTTGCATACAGATTATTTTTGTGAAAGATTGATTCACTACAGTTCATCTAGACATATGAAAATAAAAATAAAAAAGCTTCTGAAAAAAAAGTGTATTT
The DNA here is from genome assembly GCA_026929865.2 of Hyperoplus lanceolatus. Taxonomy (NCBI): domain Eukaryota; kingdom Metazoa; phylum Chordata; class Actinopteri; order Uranoscopiformes; family Ammodytidae; genus Hyperoplus; species Hyperoplus lanceolatus. Next base: position 29,293,637 of record CM049403.1, read on the forward strand.
TGCAATGCCATTGTTTTGGCAAACAAAAAAAACGAATAGGTATCAACAAGCAATTCCTTTTGTCAATATGAACTCTAAAACAATCACAGTAAAATAAAGAAAAACAGTGTTGTAAGGAATGGGGTGGGTAGATTATGAATCCTTTGGATACCTTCTCCCGTTTGCATCTGGCCACATCGCCTCATCAACATCAAATACAATGTCATCCTTTGAGAAGCAACAGCATAAATACATGTCCCAATTATGGAGCTACTGTGTAGTTGGACTGGACTCTCTACCCAGGCTCCTATATTGTTAGGCCATGATCTATAACATGGTCCACCATAGTGTCCCTGTTGTATGTGCCTCCATCTGTTGCCTTCTTTGATCTGGTCCTCCAGTCGCTCTCTCTCCTCCTCTTCCTCGGACTCTTACTGTCTCACAAAGAAGCTGAGCTCATCTGAAGTCTATTTGTAGTGCTAAGGCTCATACTGATTGGTATTCAATTAGCTTTATTTTTTTATTTTTAATGTGTGTGAGTCTGTGTGCTTTTCCAATTTTAGCTGTGTTTTGAATTTTAAATAGATGTGTTTTCCCAAGGATTGCAGGAGATTTCCTTTTTGAACAATGTGTATTATGCAAAACACTGTGTGTAGTGTTTTGCAAGAAGTGTTTTAGAGAATTTCAAACACAGTGCAAAGCCTATTTTGTGTTTGTGGGGTTGGTGCTTGTGTTTAGGGCATGGTCACACAAGTTAGAGGTTGTGATGCTTTGGGCCTAGCAACCACTATTAGTGTGTAAGCATTAGGCAAAAACTGTAATCTCCATCGCCTCTCCATCGAAAGCACTGAGTAACGCTTTGACCGCTGTCTAAAGGGTGAAGAGAGCAGATGGCAAGTGACCTACTGTACAGATCTGATGGCTTAAAAATGAACTCTGTCTATGTCTGAGACCAGTGTGTGTGTGTGTGTGTGTGTGTGTGTGTGTGTGTGTGTGTGTGTGTGTGTGTGTGTGTGTGTGCGTGCGTGCATGCGTGTGTGTATGTGTGCGTGAGAGAGGTACAAATAGACATTCAGCAAATGATGATAATAACAATGCAAAGTAGAAACCAAAATAACAAACAACTACAACCTCACACTAATACAAATATAACAATAATTCAATTAATGGAAAAATGTATTCAACTGTATTCATGTGTGTGTGTGTAACAGCAGAATCCAGGTCGGGCACATCTCTGTTGCTTCATCCTGACACACACCGGCATTTCATCATCCCATATCTAGGCTCTATATTATTCTCTGGAAATTGATTTCCTCTCCTGTCCTCTGCTATATGCCTGACAAGGTAAGATGTCACTACATGAGGTGCTATTGTGAAGTCCTTGTAACAAGTGTTCAGCTTGTGTAGATGTGATAAGAGCATTTAACAAAGGGTTGATATTGTGATGATCACTCTGTAACAAATGGCTGTAAGAAAACAAGACAAAATGTGACTGTAACATAATGTTTTCCCAGAAAAATATACCCAGTTTTGTGTGATGTGTGTTGTGTAAATTTGATGTTTTTCCTGTCCCAAAATGTGCCTAAATGCACTATACCAATCTTTGTTCATTGTTATTCTCTTGATGTCGAAGACATTCGTACGTAGCCTCCTTCTTATACAACCCACAGTATAAATGCCAGAATATAGTTAAGAGAGTATAGGAATACAAAATACCAAAAATCTTAAAGATATAGGCTGTTAACTATGTTCCCATACCCAAAGCTTAACCACACAGTCACCACAAAAACAGTACAGCACCGTAATCACATTTTAATCTGTCCCAGAACATGAGAAACGCGTACCAGCTGAATGGATGTGTTACATGAATCTAATATAAATAGGCTTTTTTTTCCCTTCTCTTGCGCTGCAGGCGAGTTCCCATACTCCAGGCTAACACACACACACACACACACACGCACACGCACACGCACACGCACACGCACACGCACACGCACACGACACACACACGCACACACACACACACACACACACACACACACACACACACACACACACACACACACACACACACACACACACACACACACACACACACACACACACACACCATTGTACTTCTATCTGTGTGAGTACACGCATCAACATAATGCATTCCCTAGCCCCGTACCCTTACCATAACCATCAGAACTAAATGCCTAAACCAAACCCTCACACTAATCCTAAGTAACCTAATTCTAGCATGATACATGAACATTAAAACCTATACTCTTAACCCTCAAACAGGCCTTTGAAGAAGTGAGGACCAGGCAACATCTTCACACTTTTCCAAAACTGTCCACACTGCAATGGTTAAAAGCTTAAATTGGTCCCCACAAAGATGCATATACAAGTATACAAACACACACACACACACACACACACAGTTTCTCAGAGAGCTTGTTTCCCATCAGGATAATGCCTCAGTAACTACTGATAGTTGACCTCACTTCCATACTGTCAGCGGGCCGACCCCCTCATGCACATTGTTCCCATGAATCACACATCTGGGAACATGGCCTGGAAAACTGGAGACAGCTCAGTGTGTATTAAGCATGGATATATAGTATACCTCCTTACTGTGGTGCACTGTGCCATACAGGGAGATGGCTCATTACATTTTCCAGGGAGCTATAAGATTGATCGTTTTTTTCCGGCCCAAATGATTAGGTTAACAATGCCATAGAACAGCAAAAACATTCTCGGGAAATCCACTGTTTAATGCTGGGGGTTTTCATGTTATTTTTTGAAACCAGCGCCACCAGCATCTGCATTATTGTTAAATGAATGAAGTAAATGTTTGATCAAGGAAGTTGCTCATTCATTTTCTATCAATAGACCAAACTTTCAGCACTGCTTATAACTGCATTGCCAGCATATTATTTTTTACTGGATGTGGATAACCCCGACCCTTCTGTGGATCATCTGGCAATACAAATGACTTGTATATACTGTAGGGGAGAACAGGGTTATTAGGCACACTTTTTACTCTAGTGAGAATAGCTCATCACCAACACATCTTTCAATAGTCATTCCTACATTAAATTGAAGCTTAAGGTGTTGGCTTGAAATGTGTATCCCTCTCATTTTCCAACGTATTGTAATGAAGAAGTAATTGACCATCAAAGACACTCTGATACATTGTGACAACCAACCCATGTGACATATAACCCCGTTCTCCCCTATTTATAGAAGAGTAAATCCACTCATGGCCGGACATCTAGTGTTTTGTACTGAGACAGTAACACATGGGAGTGGGATAGCTCTATTTTTCCACTATCAGCGGGTCTAAGCTTATAGCTCATCCCTTAAACCTTTCTATGACATCTTAGCTGAGTGACAGACGAACTGATGGCTAAGAGTGTTCATTTCCCATCTGGGCCAAATCTTCTCCACTGCACTTGACCTTTGTATAAGAATAGCAATTGTCTAGGATGGACATACGAAATAAATTGGAAAAATAAAATAATTATATGCAGAGAGCAAAGAGAGAGTCAATTGGACTAGAGGATACGCTGTTTGTTGTGTCTTTGCATAGTAAGACAAGAGATGAAGGTTGCTGTATAGTGCAACATGGCCACACACACACACACACATAACGCCATGATTATCCACCATAGGATTACACTTTAATCAATCTAAAGCACTAGTCCCTGTCTGCCGCTGTGTTAATCCCATCTCCGGACGGCTCTTTCTGCCTGTCAGCTTATCCTTTCCCTCCCCATTCACCACCATGTTAAACAAGACACAAAGCTGGATGTCAAGAGTCAACTGGGCTTTGGCGTGGAGACGTCGGGCCCTTACTGCAGCAACTAGCATCCAATCATCCAATCCATATACAATGCATTCAATTTGAAGAGGCAGATAGGCGGGAGAGAGGATTTTCTCATTGACGAGGCAAATTAATTGTGGAAAAGTGTTTTTAATGTTAACAGTTATAAGAAAAAATAGCTTTTATGTTGTTTGGCCGTTACTGGTGGTTGCCATAGTGATCATTGTTGTAGTTTGATTGAAGAAAATATACATTTATAGCATTTTTAAAACCATAGGTTGACTGATTAATTAGTCGGTTAACAAAAAAACACGTATTCCAGCTATGCAAATACGATAACTTGTTGCTTTTTTTATGCACCTTTGAAGACCGGATTTGGCCTAAATTGGCTGGTGTGTGTGTGTGTGTGTGTGTGTGTGTGTGTGTGTGTGTGTGTGTGTGTGTGTGTGTGTGTGTGTGTGTGTGTGTGTGTGTGTGTGTGTGTGTGTGTGTGTGTGTGCATGTGCAAATAAATGTAATAATTATGCATGCAACCACCTACACACACTCTTTTAAAATTCAACATACACTGTCACAGTTTCATGGTAACTGACTTACGGTTATTTTTAAGGCACACACGCACACACACACACACACACACACACACACACACACACACACACACACACACACACACACACACACACACACACACACACTCACACGCAATGACAGATTAATTCTAAATTTGATTAATGACACATCTGTTGAATTTAGAAACTCTTCCAATTTAGTCAACACACCAACGCAAATGAATCTTTTTATTTTCAGTTTCAATGCCTCAGGAAGTGGATCATATGAATTGCTCAAAACTCTATCGAAATGCAAAAAAGAGCGACATAGGGAACTGTGTGTACTGTGTGTCTATGGTGACAACGTCTTTCATCTCAGCCTCACTCTCACACAGCAATGATGAACAGATGGAAAAAAGGAGGGAGGGATGGAGAGAATGAGAGAGTAAAGGTTTGAAAAGAGGAGAGAGGAGAAGGGAAGTCACAGAGTGTTAGAGGAAAACGTACAAAGGAAGACACACGGCTTACGAGCATTAGGGATAAAAATAACCCAAGAGCCACGATGATAGAAAATGTTGTTTTTTCTGCAGTGTAGACCTCCATCCATGTGTGTGTGTGTGTGTGTGTGTGTGTGTGTGTGTGTGTGTGTGTGTGTGCATGTGAGTAGGCCTATGTGTGTGTGAGCATGTGCGTGTGCATTTGCATGTGTGTGTGTGGTGTGTATGTGTGTGTGTGAGCGTGTGCAAGTGTGTGTTTGTGAGTATGTGCGTATATGTGTGTGCATTGATGTGTTGTGTGTGTGTGTGTGTGTGTGTGTGTGTGTGTGTGTGTGTGTGTGTGTGGTATTAAAGCTCAAAGGGAGGATGAGGGAGAGAATCATGTTTTTCAACATTGATAAAGATGAGAGATGAAACACACACACACACTGTACATACTCTGGCACCTACAGTTGGGAAAAACTTATCATAAATCTACTGCCAGATAAAATACACAGAAGTTCAGGCTAGTCTAAAAGCCCTGCATAGTTCCAGAGTAAACAAATGAAAAATATGGCCATGCACATACAATGTGTGTGTGTGTGTATGTGTGTGTGTGTGTGTGTGTGTGTGTGTGTGTGTGTGTGTGTGTGTGTGTGTGTGTGTGTGTGTGCGTGCATGCGTGCGTGTGTGCATTTGTGTGTGTGTGTGATAACCGCAAGACACTCAGATAAAAAAATGACAGGCCTGGACAAACAGACAACTCAACACTGCCCATCTGCTTTATCCTCTTGACAAATTAGTTTTTCTTATTTTCTTCTCTTTGCTCAGGCTAGTTAGCTCTCTTCATATTTAACCACAGTTGGCACCGGCCGTCCTATAACTGAAACGCTTTATAGGACAAATCTGGCTCTCTGGTTGGCGGCCAAATTGCGGCATTTTATATTGAGGCCCAAAGCAGCTTAGAAGTCAGCTGTTGACAATGCACAGTGGTGGCATGGTGACACAGAAAAACAAAGAATCAGTGGGTCACTATTGTTTTGTTTGTGTCTGTGTGTGTGCGTGTGCGTGTGCGTGTGTGTGTGTGTTTGTGTGTGTGTGTGCGTGTGTGGGTGTGTGTGTGTGTGGGTGTGTGTGTGTGTGTGTGTGGGTGTGTGTGTGTGTGGGTGCCATGACACAGGCTGACAAAGCATGTGTTTGATTAAGCTATTCTCTACATTGAGAATGCATGACCACACAGCAGGACTGAACAGCCATATTTTCTTATTTTTAACAATGTAATTCAGCTGTTCCGTTATGCAAAAAGCAATGCAGACTATAGTGTTTATCTATGTTATTTTGGCTCTGCAGCAATGGATTCAAACTAGATCATTGGTTGAGTAGCCCTTGCACACATTTGTACCCATGGTCTGATAGCCTACCATTCATCCAGATATAAATGTGTTAACACTCTCAAATTAAAGCTGGGGTTTAACCTGACAGTAATGATTTCATTTCAAATGCGCTGTTGGAGTGCAGAGGCAACATAGCAACAAATATGTCACAGTCCAAATACTCACAGATGGCACTGTGGAGTGTTATTAAACTGCGGCAGCCAAACTTCTTTCATAACTAAATAGATTACTACAGTATCTTTTTTTTTTAAAGGTGGAGTCAGCTTTACACAATTCTGGAGAACGCTTGTTGTCAAAATCTATTTTTTTTTTAATAAAAATCAGTGAATATCTCCTCAGGATCCTCTACCTGTCAGTACTGTTTGTGCATCTGCTGTTTATACACAACTTCAGCTCTGTAAATGTGTATGTAAACAAAGGGGGGGGGGCACGTAGCTAGCAACATGTCAGTTTACAGAGCCTAGGCAGCAACACTGGGTTGTTTTTACTCTATCTTCAAATGTTCGCTCTGCACTAACTGCTCCTTTCTGCAGGGCTTATTATACTGTATTCACCTGTTTGCAATATGAAACAGCAACTTGTACGCTGCCATGAAAGTCTGCAGCATTCATTACTTCTTGATGGTTAGTAGTAAGTCACAGTGACAGCCGACCAAGCAGTGGTAATATGAACAGGAAAGCATTCTCTGCCCAGCGTTTGTAAATGTGCGGTATAGTGGTACGAGCGGAGGAGATCGGTGCGGTGAGGAGATGAAAACTCATTTTGCTCCAAGGCGGCTCGGCCGGGTCTGGGGCTCTGATGAAAGTTTCATTAAGGCGCTAATGTTGCTGTAGGAAATATGACTGCGGCGCTGCAGTGAAATATACCAGAGGAGTGAGTGTAGCCCGGTGCTGCTGAAACCCTCATTTAAGATGTCACATATATCAGGGATGCAGATTATGTGCTTCTCTCTCTCTCTCTCTCTCTCTCTCTCTCTCTCTCTCTACCTTTTCCACCATCAGTTGCTTTTTTTCTACCCTCAATCAATCATTATCCCTCTCTCGCTCTCTTTCTCTCTTTTTCTCTCTCTTTCTCTCTCTCTCAATTCAAGTCAAAAAGCTTTATTTGCATGACTTTTAAAGAAAACAGTATTGCCAAAGTATTACAGATATTACAAAATATGACAAACGAGAATATTCATCAACAACACTATGTACATATGATATACAAAATATTACAAACAATATTGCACATAAAAGAGTGCATCCGAATCACTACAAGTAGGTTAACACATTTATAATACAATAAAATAATGCAAATGCAAAGTATAAGATTTGTATGATTTTGGACAAATTTACTAAGAAAAATCTATCTCTTTCCCTTCCTCCATCTGATTGTCCTGATGAAAAGAAGAGAGGCCTCAATGTCTCAGTAACCCAGTGCTGCTGACTGATAGAAACCTGTGATTGTGTGAATATCGATAGTTAGCCTGCTATCGGTGTATGAATGTGTGTGAATGGTAACGTGGGAATGGGAACAGGTCTCCCTTGAAAAAGAGTCTTCGGACTCATTGGGATATACCTGTATAAATAAAGGTAAAAAAAAATAAATAAATAAAAAATTGTGAGGCAGACGTACAGATACAGTAGCCTGGCTCCGCCCGCCCGCCTACTTCCGGCCAAATTTTATTTTCCCTTCAGTAGTCAGTCTGGGTGTACAGCCCATTTCCCAGTTTTGCTGGAGATTCGACAGCCGGTCCAATCAGCGAACAGAGCGAGTGGCTGAGAACGATGACGTCAAAGTCGCACTCCAGTTTCAGTTGCCAGAAGCCGGCTCATGACACACGTGACGACCAAACGTTATGCGATTAGTTGGCTAATCCAGAGTGGCACTGGGCAGATCCAATAGTTTTAAACTTTAACAGACACCCGCCTCCATGAGTGAACGTTTGCCAATTAAAGCACTGCCAGACCTTCTGTACAAATGAAATGAAGTATGATGGTCTGGTAGCACCAGGCTACAGATACAGCAGATAGTGGGGGAAACATGGCGTCTGGAATGCTCAGCTGACATTCTTTCTCTCCTTCTCTCTCTCTCTCTCTCTTATTCATCCCCTTAAATGTCTCTCTACCGGGCCGCCCCATAGCTGACATGGCAGAGTAGAGATGACACTTGTCTGTTTTATTCTGTCTGCCTTTCGGTCAAATTCAAGCCAATACGACTTTATTGTCAATTTCTGTGATATAGTGCCCGACATACAGAGGAATCGAAAAATAGCTTTATCGCAATAAGTATAAAGGATTAAAAAAAAGCTAAGTGATACGATTTAAAGAATTCTAACTAGTGCAAAAAGAAAGGCAAAACCAAACAGTCACACCATCCTTGCTTTCATCTTTCCCTCCTCTCCACTCCTCCATTTTTCATTCATTCTTGCTTGAGATCATCCCTCTGTTTTCTCTTCCTGTCCGTCTCATTGAGTCCGTCCCTCAGATGTCTCCTACAGTAAACACAGTGAACACTTCCCAGGATTCCTATCAGTCCGTGGCAAAATGCTTTCTAGCAGCAAACAGTAAGATCAGGATGAAAGGCACACACACAGCACTGCACTGCCTTCCTAAATCAGGGGGGCTATCTCTTATCTGATTGGCCGCCATTCTGAGCTTGTCTGTGGATTTTAGTTACCGGGGAGAAGAGGGAGATAATGGCAACGTGTCAGCAACTTCTAGGAGCTGCAGAGTGGGGGCCAGACTTGGAGATATAGGAGATAGGATGGTCCAGTCCTTGTTTTGTCAAGGATTTTTTTGTTTTTTTACATAAAGAGATATTTGAATTTTTTTTTAGTCTTTATTCTTCATGAGAACATTCTAGTCTTCATCTTGTGCATTGGAAGGTTCTGTAGGCGTCGCTGTGAGGCATGGCACATAAAGTATTTAAACACATGCACTTTATGTCTCCAGAAATACATGAAAGGGAAACTTGTTTACTATAATCTGATGGAAAAAATATGTTTTTCTTCTCTTTTTTTCTTGAAACATCTAGCCTTCTCCATGATTCATGATAGTTATAATAACACTTTCATTGCCCAATAACTTCAAATCAATGACCTATCGGAAAGCATACAAAGGGTTCAATTAAATATGATTTTAAAAAACAATTTTTTTTTAAGGTTTCTGTGCAGTACAGAATAAGAGAGTTCAAGGGAAAAGTCCTTCAGAAGCAATGTGGTCCTAAGTCATGTGTTGCTAAGAAAAAAACTTTGAAACCATGTTACACAGTCCTTTAGCAAGCATTATAGTATAACATAGTATATATACAATTAAAATAAAAGTTTAATAACCAGAAAATAAAATACATATAATCATGTACAAAAATAATAGGCATTAATTAATAAAACGGCTTAAATGAATATTCAGCATGGACTGTTTATGTCACTCAAATATTTGTCTTAAAAATAGTAAAGAAGATAGTCCACAAAACCTTAATTTTTCCATAATCGTATTCTCTTAAATCAAGAATTTAACTGTACCAGTAATTCCGTTTCAATGAATTTGTTCTTCGGGCAAAACAATTAAAAAGATAAAACATTTGGGGGAACCCTTAGCTCAGTTGGTAGGTTGCCCCCCCCGGGCCGGGTTCTCTGCATGTCACTCCCCTCTCTGCCCCATTTCACAAAAAAAAACCATTTAAAAGCCGTTTTGCTAAATATATTTCACTTCAGTATCTACATTTCAAACTGAAGAATGTTTTAAAAGGCCCAAGCTCTGAGTGACAGCCATAAGAGCTCTCTCTCTCTCTCTCTGCTGGTATACAGGCCGTGGGCTGATTGGAGCCATTCATAGAGGGGTTTGCCAGTTCAAGTGCTGCAATCTAGTCTGATGGCCTCAGACACTGACACCTGCGCCCTGCTCCTCTCTCCCTCCTAGTATTCCTCTCACTACCACATTTTAGAGAATCATGGACAGCGGGACACTGTAAGACACAATTCTCAAATGGTCTTGGATGGTGACAGCCTTGCCAGCATGTTTGTTTGATATGTGTATGTATTTTCAGACTTCAAAAGATAGATTTATTGTTTTTTATTTGTTTGAAAGATTGTCTCATTCTTTCTTGTATCGCTATCGTGGCAGGTTTTTCTTTTGATTTCAAACAATGTCTTTTTTTCTTGGCCCGCCTCTTACCTGTCGCCTGCCAGCTGTGTACGCTCTGCATGCCAAGTAAGCTGTTTGTGTTATCCTGCCTGCCTGTCTCCAAACAAATCTATCTATCTATCTATCTATCTATCTATCTATCTATCTATCTATCTATCTATCTATCTATCTATCTATCTATCTATCTATCTATCTATCTATCTATCTATCTATCTATCCTTCAACATAAATGTGTCTGGCAGAATTACATTTGCTGGCTCCTTCATTAACATTCAGTCAGAATGCACATGGAACACTATTGACACAAACTTAATAAGAGAAACCACTGGGCAAACATACATAAGTGTCTGCCTTGTCTTTGGTGTGACACAAGTGATTTAGCAAACGTCCAACAAGACTCGGTGAGATACTGAGATGCTAAAATACAGACACACACCACACACACACACACACACACACACACACACACACACACACACACACACACAGAGATACGCAGACAGGGTTCGGGGCTCATTAAATCCCAGTCAGGCAGCAGCTCCACTGAGGCCCAACACTCACACAAGACAGGTTCTGACTGACTGACTGACTGACACACACACACACACACACACACACACACACACACACACACACACACACACACACACACACACACACACAGTGAAAGGCTCATGACTTGGTGTCTTACAAGAAAGTGTGTGTGTGTGTGTGTGTGTGTGTGTGTGTGTGTGTGTACTGCATACTTGTGCGGTATGATTCCAGATTCTCAGACAGTCATTTGCTGCGGTGAAGCATTCATCTGTTGAACTACATTCCTCGGCTTCATGCAACCCATTAGTGTGCAAGCTATCTTAGTTTGAGAGATGGGGAGAAGATCAAACAGGCTTTGCACACACACACACACACGCACACACGCACGCACACACTCACACACACACACACACACAAACACGCACACTTTCACTCTCCATTCTCTCCCTTCTCTTTTCATCTTTGTTTCATCTCTGCCCTTCTCGTACTGTTTTTCACCTCAAATTGTGTGTGCAATAAATACCTTAGAAACAACAGTGTGTGTGTGTGTGTGTGTGTGTGTGTGTGTGTGTGTGTGTGTGTGTGTGTGTGTGTGTGTGTGTGCATGAGCGCGTGCATGAGTGCGTGTTACAAGGAGTCGGGTTGGTTGAAAAATGAATACAAAATGGCTGAAGTTGCAAAGTAATGAGGTGCTTTTATTTTTAAAAAAGGAGTGACAAAACTACAAAAACGGACATCCAAACAAAGCAAAACAAAGATTCAAAAAGATTGATCAAAAAGGTGTCTTCAAAAATAACTCTACCGTCACACACTGACTTTTAAGACTGACCCTAGTCACAAATGCTTGCAGGCTTTTAAAGGCCTAGCCCCTCCCCTTAGCCAAACCATTCACTTAACTATCAATCAACTACAAATTAACCCAGTTTACACTTTTGTTAACATTTATTTATTACACCACATTTTCCCTCTCCCTGTATTGATTATGTCCATAATCACACCTTCCATAAACATGTTACTCTACACACAAGCTGAGCTACAATCACATGTCACCCCTGGGCCAACATCAGATGGTATCTCCCCGTTTCAGCCCATCTGAGTCACCTGGTTGCCACCTGGGAAGAGTTGAACATGTTAGGTATACAGGATTGAATAAACAATAATTGTGTGTGCGTTAACTAACTGTCTTAAGTGACATGGGCTTTATGTCACAGTGTGTGTGTGTGTGTGTGTGTGTGTGTGTGTGTGTGTGTGTGTGTGTGTGTGTGTGTGTGTGTGTGTGTGTGTGTGTGTGTGAGTGAGAGAGAGAGAGAGAAAGAGAGAGAGAGAGAGTGAGCCAAAAAGCCAATGTTCTCCTTTGCTTGCAGATGGGAGGCATAAAACTTGCATAAGAAGAAATGAGTTGTTGGCTGGAGAAAGAATGTGTTGAGGTTGCCCTGAGAACAAGGCTGGTGCAGGTTTGGAGTAAGACACAGACACAAACAACAATCACTGTGGGCTGTCGGGTGCACAGAGGCCCACACACATGCACACCATGAGAAACAATACTCATTATACTCACATACCCATAACGTTGACTTCTGCCATACATAAATGGCACATGCATTAACAAAAAAAGAGAGCACTGAAAACAACTTAAAAACCACACACACACACACACACACGCACGCACACACACACACACACACACACACACACACACACACACACACACACACACACACACACACACACACACACACACACACACACACACACACACACACACAATTGGAAGACGTGCCTGTGTGTGTATTTCTTATGTCTCCTGAAAAGATTGTAAAATGCCGATCGAAATTTTCGGAAATGTCAAAGGCAATGTGTCAAAATGTTTTTGTCCGTCCAACTGTCCACTTACCAAAGATATTTAGCTTACTCAATGATGACTCAATCATACAATCTAAATAATTCCTAATTAATTGTCCACTAATCTAGAAATAGTCCAATCGTGTCACATTAATATTTCTTAGTTTTAAGAAGCAACGTACAGATTGGCAGCACTAGTTTGTGGACTAAAAATAAATCCTGCGATCTATTTTCTACACCAACCAAGCTTTTGCGAGTTGCCACTTACTTAGATCCCTCCATAGTTCCTACTATTGTACAGCAGCAGCCACAGTCACCATCACAGTCCTCTATACTTCTCACATAGTTGTGGTTCACCCAAAGTCTCTCTGTGTCACTCTGACTGCTGTCATTAGGTAGAGCAGTGGGAAGGAACGCAAACAGTGGACAACCATCACTGACTATGTAAGCGTGAATGAGTTTTTGTGAAATTGCCACTCAGCGATCTCACACGGAACATACTTATGAAGTGGTTTGCAGAGATCAGGGTTGTAACCACTGTTTTTCTTTTCACTAGGCACACAGTACAAACAGGTAGCAGACCACAAGGAGATATTCACAAAAAGGAACAAAGAGTGATTTTGACGACAAGCTTTCTCCAGAATTGTTAGCTACACCTTTTAAAGTGGGACTCAAACGGTCTTCCAAAAAGACAACACCCCCACCACTTCCACCTGAACATTTACCACACAGTCAAACAAGCAACTTAGATATTTAAAAATACACTCAGAAAACCAAAGGTTACAACAGGTTCAGCCTCACATTAACAACACACACACACACACACACACACACACATGCAGACACACACAGAAGCACACATGCACACACACACACACACTCAATAAGTCTTTGACCTGTCAAAGGGAGCGGTCAGCTCTAACAACACTCAGATAGGAAGTCCCTGCCTCCTCCGACCAGCCAATTAGAAAGCAGCATTTAGCGCCGAAGGTTCCATAAGGAAGTCACATGACTCCCTCTGCACTCTCACGACCGACGGACTGTGTTTTTTCCTCCCTGTCAATGCCAGGAACCCATTAAGACGCAGTGTGGGGATTCAACAATGTGAGGATGGACCCAGCCATTGTTCCTCAGACCTGCTCCTTCACATGTGTCCGGTAGCGGTCACTTTATTTTTGGGCTGAGCTGCAGTTCAGGACCCTGTTTGTTTTAAATTCTACCTGAAAACCATGGTTGTATAAATCATAGCTTCTGTGTAAATCATACCTTCTGTAGATACAATGGCTGCTAGATGATAGCAAAAATCATCATTGCAATTCATTCTATTGATATTGAGATCATGATTTTTTTAACATAATAATGACATTGAATTTGTAAACATCATGTATTTAAAAAAAACTTTTATTGTATTGGAAAGGCTGTATTTTTAACGGTGGAAATACATTATCTTGTAAAAGTCAAGTATCCTATTTGGATATTGTAAGTGGAAATTGTAACTGCGATTAAAATTCAATTAATAGCACAGCCCAAAAAAAAAAAAAAACTCACTGGTAAACTACATGCTGACCCAATCCAATGTTATCTCACTGACTCCAAATCAAAAATACATTCTGAGGTAGTTAAGTAATATAAAAAACAAGTGGAAACTTTAGATAACCCATCACCGTGAGTGTTTATCTATATTATTATTTCACGGTAAGGCAGTTTTAGGAATGTTGTTAAAAGTCTAATTTTCGGTCCATTTAAAGAAAGGCATTTGAGCTCTGAGAGGTGGCTGCCAACAATTGTAATCCTTGTATTTCCTGTCTGTTAACATTTGAAGAAAAACAAATTCACAAGGATATTGTGCACGATAGTCGCTGCTGGCAATGGCAGTACTGTGCATTTACAATATTATGATAAAGATAAGCTAACTAGTTAATGTAAAAAAAAACTTTGTGTACAGTTTTTATTGTATGGTTCTGTAAGAAAGTGAAAGCCGGAGCAGGCCCGTGTCCCCCACCCAAACCAAAGAACAAGGAAGACCTTACAGCTTCCTCATAGCACTGAACTGCAGCCCACCTCATTGACCCTTTTCCAGCTAGACCCACCCACTCACGCACCAACCTTTAAAACGCCACAAAACTCACATTCTATTGCTGAACTGAGTTACTAACAGTGGGTTACGCTGTGCATAGTTTTGCACTGTTAAAGAATGGATGGATTTTTAAGGGTATAATAAGTCACAAAAAGATATCAAAGTATGTTAATCTTTGAGGTATTCTGACGACCTATCCTTTTCAATCTTAACAAAAAATGAAAACCGTGGCTTGAGATCACAGTGAATCACAGTGGTATTGTCCTGCATGACAAAGAAAGCACCAGATAGAATTCAGGGAGGAAATATTAAATCCGATCCGATCTAGAAGGCCTTTGTCAAAACATTCCACAACGACCACAAGAAAATATGGAGAAAGCTGTTTTTGAAGGATCTTTGGCTGAACCGTTTTCACTTTTACTCTGCACAAATCAACTGGCCCACAGTGCTGCACGGTGCCTTTCCAAGTGACACGACATTCTCCTTTTGCTTATATACCTTTATGTTCTGCCTAATAGGTTTGTAATCCAATGGTTGAAGGTGTGAAGGTGATAATATGAATAACATTTTGCCCTGTGGCCTTGAATAGCTGAGCCTGCCCAATGAAAGGGGACCGTGCCAAAACATAGAGATGACAATGCCCAGTGTCATATGATGACAGTGCAGTTCACTGACAGATCTGTTGCATTGTTTTTCTACCATCTTTGGACTGTCACTCAAATATATACTGTAATAGGCGAGGGAACTGCCACTGTCAGTCAGTAGTCAGCTCTTTTCTGACAACTGTCATACTGTTAATCTCTGTTTCAATTAGAGAATGACACCACAAAGAAGCAGTCATGGCTGGAGTGAAAATGTATCAATCTTAACCAACACAGTAGTGTAAGTTGGGACATGTGTGTTGTTCCTTTGAATGACACTGAACTAAAGCCTTGTTTCCGCTGAAAGGTACAGTTCGGTTTGGTAAAAGATCATTCGCATTTCCACTGTCCAAAGCTTGGAAGGGTAACAACAAAAGGATACCGTGCAATACCTATTTTTGACACCCTTCCATTGGGGTACCAAGGGGTCTCTTAAGGTCTCAAGAGTGTGGAGCTATACCCGTTCAGTCTGTTGATTGGTCGACAGAATCGGTATTGAATTGAATTGAATTTATTTTCAAGCTGCTATGATGTCATGATAGTTAAGTAGCTGCCACGGCTATTGACATTTGACATACACCCCACCTACCATGAAAGGGGTACGGCCGGCAGTGGAAAAGCAAGCCAGACCTAGGGTTACCGTTCCTTACTGTACCATACCAAACTGTACTGCTCACTGGAAACGAGACGGAAGTGACTGAAATTGTTTTTCCAATAAATCCAAAGTGATCATTCAAACAGTTAAGAGTAAAGGAAGGAATTGTGCTGTGTGTACACATCTAAGCCATGCTGATAAACTCTTAAACAAAACTAAATGTGCATTCAGGGCAAAGAGACAAATCTGCCTACCTTGGCAACAACTTCAATGCCGGCTGGAAACTGACCAAAAAAAATGGGCTGAATCAAGCCTAAGCCACAACAAACTCATGAATAGTCAAGTGCCCAAGTCCTGGGGCCTATTTCAGGTAGCTGGTTTTGAGGCAACCGAGAGTCAGTTACTGCGGCAACATACGCCGTGGGTCTAACCTGCTCGGGAGGTGGTTAGACCTACCCTGAGTTTGTTTTCACTTTACGCTGCAGCTCCGACTGAAGAAAGAGTGTCACTGTCACACGCGTCCCTGTACAGTTTGAAGCAAAATCACTCTATAGAAATCTCCATCGGGATGTTTTTATCATTTCCTGATGATTTTACGTTTGACCGATCATTTATCTGATCAGTAGCCTTGTTCTCAGCCCTCGGTCCGTTCATATAGGCAGCCACCTTACACATCGTGACATGCTCTACATTCAGATTAATAAACCTATTTGTATTGTATGTTTTTTAACGTCTGTGCCACTGAACAGATTTATGTCAGGTGGATTCATGTAACGCTGCGGCTGCACGCGATCGTTGTAGTTCACTTGTGCGATCCTAAAGTCACTGACAAGCCTCGTTAAATAGCCTCATATGAATATAAAAATGATATGATAATTTAAACTGTGATCTTGAGAAAAATGGATCTGGTAATAAATCAATCAGGCTCTTCAATGGAAACTGTCACCTAATGTGTCTTGACGTTAATGTATTTCACTCCCCATTTAAAAGAAGCGACAGTCTGTTCTGTTTACTGCACAGTAGGCTATTAGGCTATAGCCTGCCAACATATTATACAGCAAATATAAAACACTGTCAGCAATGCTGTGCCGCGCCAGCTTTATTACTTTACAGCTGATATGCGTAACTTTTTAAAATAGACTATGGCTTCTCATACGGAAAGGAAATGATTATCTTGACAAAAAATGTTTGCTCTGTTTTTTTTCTGAATTGCCGAGGAGATTAGATCAGAGTTATGAGACAATATCCCGTTAATTCTTCTCCATAGGCTACCATAAGCTCATTCGTTAATATTTGTAACTCTAGTGGGAGGAGCGGAGATTTCTTTTTTTCTTTTTTGAGAAGTGGAGAAGTGGGATGATCAATCATTTGTTTCTTCTGTTTCCATGGTGAATCATGTTATCAGCGATCCATTGACGATGGCTTTTATGCACACGCTCCACCCAGAGTGAACACGCTCAGAGTTGATAAACCCAACGCTGATCCACTGTTCTGAAACCGAAAACCCAGAGTTGCTTATCAACCCAGAGTATGTAAAACCAGCTACCTGAAATAGGCCCCTGATGTCTACAAACTGTTTATTTTGGCCAAAGTAGACAGAATTAAAAAAAATTCTCTTGCTGCTTTTTATACTTTCTCTTATAACTTTTCATTTATAACATTATTCTTCATTTGCCAGGGACCACATACCTGAAATAAATCGATTTAACACTGTATTGAAATAAATGTGTTCAGATAATCCGTAGAATTAAGTTACTTTGAGGATTCCTCTAAACTTTTACTGAAGGTGCCGTCAGAGGAGCACAGAGGCAGTTTATGTGAACTTACAGCAAAGTCCCACTGTGTGTTGTAAAGTCTTTGCAGCCGATGGGAAGCTTTTGGTTTTCAGGGCAGATGCAGTGTGAGGAACAAAGTGTACCCCTGGCCCAGTGTGAAGTCACCCTTCTGCTGCCACTGATAGCAAGCAATACACATGAATACACCTCTAGCTTTAGGAGACAGAGAGAGAGAGAGACAGAGAGACAGAGAGAAAGAGAGAGCTTTGAACGCATGGCACAGCTGAGGAATAGTGTGTCAACAGAGAGAGAGATTAGTGTAGTGCTATCCCTAGGCGTTCACTCAGCTGGTGTGTGTGTGTGTGTATATGTGCAACCTATTTGAGTGAGGACATTTCGGCTAGTTCTCACTTTGGGACAGGCCTTTAAAAGGTAAACACAAGGTTTTAAGGATCAGGTATGAATTAGGTTTATGTTAGGGCAAGTGTAAGGGGTTAGACATTTAGTTATGATGGTTGGGGTTAGATACAAGGATGTGTGTGTGAGTGAGTGAGTGAGTGAGTGAGTGAGTGAGTGAGTGAGTGAGTGCTCATGCTGAATCCTGGCTCTCATGTATCTGTGTGTGTTCTCAGCCAGGGTTCTGAGGGTTTCTTTGAGTGACAGACAGAGAGTTTAGGGAGTTCCTCTCCCTCCCACAGCACGGCTCAGAAGCCCTAAAGCTCCTTAGTCACTGGTTCAATGGAAGAACATCTTTTTTCTGTTAACTTGAAATACTGTGGATATAAAACTATTTAAAAAAAAAATCCAGCCTCTATGGCTCAATATAAAGTACACAAGCAAAGGGGGAAAAAAATGTAAGCTACCACTCGCTTGCATGGATTCTTCAATTTTTTCCTAAGCTTTGTTTAGTCTTTGTAGTGGATTATTTGGTCCGCGAAGAAACTGAACACCTTTATCCCTTCAAGCAATCAACTTAGCGCACAAACACACTCAAGCTGTGTGGGGGCAGGTTGAGAGAGAGAGAGAGAGAGAGAGAGAGAGAGAGAGAGAGAGAGAGAGAGAGAGAGGAGCCACAGAGACATCAGTGGATGTGACAGTCTGGAGAATATGAACCACATGGGAGAACCGGGCACACGGCCAGTGAGATAGAGACTGGCATCGACTGGCACCGGACACACACGCTCTCTCACACACACACACACACACACACACACACACACACACACACACACACACACACACACACACACACACACACATACACTACTGGCCATCTCAGCTCTCGCTTGCTGAGAAAACAGCCTGCAACACACTGCTCTAGACATGCCAGACACACACACGTCAGTAAAGTATTTGTATGAAGGAATCATGACTTACACCATGTGGTTTGTGCTGTGCTGTTCCCTAGCTATCTTTCCAGCTATCTTTAGAATAACAAATTGGAATAATAATTGTTTGACCATCACTCAAAGTCAGATAACAAGCGCAACCAGAGCAGGGTGGGTTTATTCAGTGTGTGGTGTGTGTGTGTGTGTGTGTGTGTGCAAATCCGAGAGGGTAAATCTATAGCATGTTTAGTTGATCAGAGTTAAGTAAGTGTTCGGTACTGTGCTATGTAGGAAACCAGCCGTCCCAAGATGCTCACTGGAGTGGCTACAGATTCTGGGTGGGCCTAGCATGTGTGTGTGTGTGTGTGTGTGTGTGTGTGTGTGTGTGTGTGTGTGTGTGTGTTTCTGTGCTTCAATACACTTTCCACCAGATTAGGCTGCTGGGTCTTTCCTATATCGTTTGAGGCATAGTTCTTATTGGTCTGTTTCCCACTGTAGGACCAAACTGGACTACTTTACTATTCATGACATTTACTGTTACCAGCTTGGTATAGCACATCAGCATGCTAACATTTACTAGTATAGGCACCGAACAGATACACTGAGGCTGATACCAATTTCAGGTATAGGCCTACAGTATGAACAAATTAAAACCTGCAAAGTGTAACATTTGGACAAATTAAAAAATGACGTCATAGTAGGACTAGATGAATAATCATGCATGGATAAGAAGGATTATGCACCTTGCCTAAGTCAGTAGGATTAATTTTCTAAGGGCCTTGGATGTCTGTACACACCTTTGTATGGCAATCAATTCAATAGTTGGTTATATAGTGATGATATATAATATCGTAAAGTCCTTGCCAAGACCCAGCCCAATGCATTCTGGAAGCCACTTTTCAGTACATAACAAATGTACCATGTTAATGTTGTCACTGCAATGAAAATCGAGTAACTTGGCTTTAGCTTAGTTCAATATTTGATATAATTTCCTGATAACTTGACATTTCAGAAATACTGTACATGATTCAATCAGACAGTGTCTATTTACACATCACACATCATCGCTGCAGAGAACACCTTTACCAGCCACCAGCATGTGAGAGGGAATGACTTACCTCTCTACACCTTCAATGAAATCACACTGACACACACATGTAAACACACACACAGCGGGAGGCAGGACAATGTGGGTCAGCCACATCTCGGACGACAGATGTGTGTGTGTGTGTGTGTGTGTGTGTGTGTGTTTGTAAATAACAATATACCATTCAAACACACATTATGGCATACTATTCGATAGGGGATAATTCTTAATGTCAGTGAATGCAGCATAAAAACACACTCTCACTCTCACACACGCACACACTCTCACTCTCACACACGCACACACTCTCACTCTCACACACACACACACACACACACACCGTGACACCCTGTAAACATGCCTCTTGTAACAAGAATGCTTTGCCTTTTTAATGTTCAGCTGCGGTTAGCCAACCAACCATGGCCGATTCTCTGTGGCAGGCAAAGCCGCGCAGTGACCAAGACTAACTGTGAATACATGCAGACCTTAGAGGAGCAGAGAGAGATACAGAGAGACAGGGAGGGTTTGCATTAGCGAGAGAAAGAGAGGGTGAAAGGAGTGATAGCAAGCGAGGCAAAGGTGCTGTTTGAATGCATTCTGATTGCTGAGAAGCACCCATGCAAAAGTCACATCTAGGCTCACTCTAAATAATAACCATTACTTGCTCTGCTCCATCCACCGCCTGTTTAGCGCGTTCTACAGTATGTGGTGTATACTGTAAGCGTATGCCAGACTGCAGCTGAAAGACATTAGTCAGGCCAGAAGGGAATTTTAGTGAAACCTGGCCCAGCTAACCAACTGCTTTGGTGATCAGCCGGTATAGAGAGATGTAGAAGACAAACAGAGAGAAGAAAGAGAGAGAGAGAGAGAGAGAGAGAGAGAGAGAGAGAGAGAGAGAGAGAGAGAGAGAGAGAGAGAGAGAGAGAGAGAGAGAGAGAGATTCCCTGTGTCAGAATGTCTGTGCATACGTGCACAAATATGTATGTGCAGTGCACACAACTCTTCCAGCATATGATTAACACACAGATGCTGGGATCCCAAAGGCTCAGGTTGTAAAACACACATTTGCACACACACATAGATAACGAGAGCAAGAGAGAGAGAGAGAGAGAGAGAGAGAAAGAGAATGAAGATACAGTAAAGATGATACAAGTTTCAGAATGTAGATTCAGCTCCTAAAATGCTAAAATCATCTGCACTGAGACAGAAGGATTAAAGAAAATAGCTATAGAGCACTAAATAGTACAAATGAAACATCAAAAAAGAATGCATGGATATGTATAAATCAGTGCCCGACCGACAGAAGATATACCTCACAAAATAATAGTGCACGGAGAGGTGAGCGTGAGGTAACTAGCCAGCTGAGGCAGAAATAATGAGGGCAAAACAGTCAAAAATAGCAAATCGAAAGGGTAAACAAAAAAAAAGTGCATCTACCTCTAGCCTTCCTCTTACCTCTGCAGCTGCGTGTGTTGTATCCTTTGGGGACAGGAAACGTAGAGTGGTGGAGAGAGAAAAACTTCAGCTTCCAACAGCACCGCTACAAAAACAGATCCACACTTCTTGCACACTCTCTCGCTCCTACCAAGGCAAAAAGCACATGTATCTGAATCTACAATCTAGGACCTGTTTATTGTGTCTGTGTCTGTGTCTACCTTTGCGAGGGTTTGTGTGTAAAAATGTATCCTAGACGGTGATGAATAGTGATGAGTGAAAGCAGAGTAGTACTACGCTAGCGGGCAAGAAAGGCAGACAGACGGACTGAAACAGGAGGGCACACAGAGAGTATACAGAGGGCAGACTAAGTAGGATGGGAGAGAGAGAGAGAGAGAGAGACTGAGAGAGAGAGAGGGAGGGAGAGAGGGACAGAGAGAGCGAGTGAGTGAGTGAGTGAGTGAGTGAGTGAGTGAGTGAGTGAGTGAGTGATAGAGAGAGAGAGAGAGAGCGATAGAGAGAGAGAGAGAGAGAGAGAGAGAGAGAGAGAGAGAGCGAGAGAGAGAGAGAGAGAGAGTGCTGCTTCCTATAACCTAACATGAGAGCAGCCCGGCTGGATACGCCCACCCACCTTCTCAGCATGCATCAAACGAACGGACGGGGGAGAGTCGCTCAGATGCTCTGAAGTATGCAATGAGAGAGAGAGAGGGAGAGGGAGAGAGAGAGGGCGAGAGAGAGGGAGAAAGAGAGAGAGTGAGAGAGAGAGAATGAGAGAGAGATAAAGAGAGAGGGAGGGAGAGAGGAAGGGGGGGAATAAAGAGGGATAGAGAGGTGGAGAGAGAGAGAGAGAGAGGGAGAGAGAGTAGCGTCCTGTCAGCACACAAGGCTATGTCTTTACCAGTCACAACCTCAGAGAGCAATAATCCACACCAGGTCTCACATCATCATCTATCATTCACTCCTACTGTTGACATTGTATTACTTTCAGCCATATGCTTTATCATTATGTGTTTGCGTGTGTGTGTGTGTGTGTGTGTGTGTGTGTGTGTGTGTGTGTGGGGGGGGTTTAACATATAATAATGATAATATAATAACTGATGTGATGCTATGCTTTGGAAATACTGTTATCATAATAGCCATGCCAATAAAGCTTTTTGAATTGAGTTGAATGAGATAGAGAGAAAGAAGAGAGAGAGAGAGAGAGAGAGAGAGAGGAATCATGTGTGAAGCCTGCAATCTGATCTGATCTGCTATATGCACGTTTGCATGCAAGGTTATGCACACATGCATACCCTCATAAAGGATCTCATTAACCCCCCCCCCCTTTTACCAAGCTACTCTCTCTCTCTCGACTCAACAGAGCCAGTGTGCGATGTGTGCCGGCGCTTCCAGTGAAAATAAATAAAACATCCTAAGAACGAGAGGAGCTTTAAATGTTTATGAAACAGTCAGATTTTTTCTCTCTGATGATCATAGATGACATGTAACAGCAAACGAGACCATCAGTGTAAAGACTGATACAGTTAGTTTTAATGCCTTTGCATGGGTGCGATTTTCCCGGGGACTTAGACTAAATGCTTTAAAGCTCCCATATTATTCACTTTTCGGTTCTATTATACACCATATTATATGGTCTTAGTGGTCCCTAATACGTTTTTCTTTAATTGTTTGCTGAAAAAAACTCTCAGATAATTTATTGTACTATGCTGATGTTCAGCTAATCTCACAATGGCCTATTTTTTAAAAAGAGCTGCAGCTCCCCTCGTAAATATACAATCTTTGAGCTCCCCCCGCCCCCTGTCCGGAAGCGAAGCCAGATACGCCTTGCCCTCAGTCTGTCAGGGCCGTGGACCAATAAGAAATAGGGGTGTGGGCTGCACAGTGGAAGCTTCTGGCTTTCCAGTTTGTGAGGTCAGAAACGAGGAGAATTCTGACTGGAGTATATTGGGGGGAGGGGTGGGGGTTTCAGAAAGGGGGAGAGTGAGAAAAGGAGAGATTGTTATTTTTTTAATATTTTGGCAGTCTCTAGGCACACCTTGGACCCATGGATATGTTAGAACACATTTAAAAAGTGCATTTAGCATATGTGACCTTTAAAGCTGTAAGACTGGAAAACCCTGTGTTTACGAACGCTACTAAATCAAGTTTACTTTGCTTCACAATCGTCATATTACCATTATTAATCTTACAAAGTCACATGTCAATACATTGCCTCATCGCAATGCATCATGGGGCATCTCTTTCAATGGCTCCGTAAACAAATGCACATGCCACCGCTAAGTACTTGGGCGCTTGTCGCGTCAATACACTGCCGCTTTTGACCAAAAGAATCGACAAAAACTGAAGGTTCCTCATAGCCACATAAATCGATTCATCGGAAACATAATTCATTATGTAACATGATTGCTAGTGGTAGTAACTGGTCCTAATAAATTGGTAAAACACACATTTGCAAATGAAGATATGTAGGAAAAAGGGTGATTAAACAGCTAACTGTGTTCCTATACCTTGTCAGCCGGTCCAAAATATGCAAACGTTGTGTACAGGGGGGTTTGTTGTTGGGAGGTGGAGTGAAGTAGATTTTAAGGCATGCTCCTCATTCTTGGAGTGCACTGTTCCCTTTCGCTCAACATGCTTTCATTTTCCCAGCTGTGAGAAGGTATAGGTGGGGGGGGGGGCAGGAGAGTGTGTGTGTGTGTGTGTGTGTGTGTGTGTGTGTGTGTGTGTGTGTGTGTGTGTGTGTGTGTGTGTGTGTGTGTGTGAGTGTGCAAACTGCCACACATCACCAACCCCTGCAGCTCTAACCGTGAGAGCCCCGTGCCTCTTGGGACAAAGCCGTCCTTGATAAAGGCCAATTCCTATGCTGCATGGTGCATGGAGAATGGCCCCTCATTACCACCACAGGTTAGGGGTTAAGTGAGTATGTGGGATCAGCACAGTAGGTGGTAACATCTCTGAAATGTCTCAGAATCCTACACACTACACACAGTATATAGGAGCACGTTGTATCAAATAGCACAAGGTAGAATCAACAAAGTCCTCTTTGTTTTCCCATTAACCAGTGGCTTCATGACGGATGAATTTTCCATCACCATTTCATCGCTCAAATCTGTCCTGTGACCTTCTTCAGTGTCCGACCAACGACCATCCTCTTGCACAAAGTGTTTGTGTTTATATTGTTTAATGTGATTTTTTTCTTGCTTTATTTTAGTGCTATAAATGTTGTCCCCTTTGTGTTTTCTATTGTGTATTAGTCATAAAATGTATATAGACATCATTCAAAGCAAAACCTTGCATATTCCCCCTGTGTACTATAGGCTATATCGTATAGGACACACACACACACACACACACACAAAATGCTCCCCTTGAGAAAATCATATATCAGCAGGTGACGAGGGAAGTGAAACAGTAAAGCCCGTCTATATAATGCATGATGGCCATAGGCTTTAGATGGGATGTGGGGGGGACATAACACCTCCTTTCCTACCGTCCCTCCTTGTTAAGTCTAAATCACCTGCTGGTTATGACAACTCTACGATAATCTGTTTCATGAGGCGATTATTTAAAATGATATGGTGTGGTTCAAAGATGATTCCGTCCCAAATAATGACATGAGGTTTGGGTTCACTGGATCAGTCAGTGAAAGTCAACCAACCAGGACTGAAGATTGCAAAGATATAAAATATGAGAGGATGGTGACTTGACTGAATGCATTTCTATCACCACACACACACACACACACACACACACACACACACACACACACACACACACACACACACACACACACACACACACACACACACACACACACAATCTAGGAATGTCAAACTAGTCCCATCCACAACTGCATTAGCATCCTCACCACAACATCACTTGATATATCCAGGAAAGCAGAATAAACAGTACTAGCCCCATCGATACATCTTTGCTGCTGACCAAGCATCCACTCTGCAGCAGCGGTTCGTCTGTCCTGCAAAGCCTATACACACCATCGTACTGACGAGATGCTTTCTGACGGCATGCAAAGGAGGAAACGACGCACCTGTCATTTCTTATTTTTTACGCTGCAATCAGGTGAAGCGATCCTAACCGTAGTGTGAAAACATACGTCAGCAACAACACTCGAGCCATACAAATCAACACACTACAACTGATAAGGCTACAAATACGCCGAAACGGAGCTTAACATGGGCACACTCTCGCGTTAAGCCATTTAAGCTGCGTTTGTTATCTGTCTTTTATGGAAGAACCAGGCAAAAATCGTACATAGTTTCTTACCGTTTGAATCGTGGAAGAGGGTCGCCTCTGCCCGCTGTCAGATGAAGAGATGCTCCAGTGGAAGTGGGGATGATGCTGGACAGTTCGACCTCCGTCTCCATGGACACGGTTGCCCCCTGCCGGTTGATGGAGGAAACTGACCCTAACGGCCGTGTTTAACCGTTTGGTGACTTGGTAAAATATAAGCGCTATTTTGTTTCGTGTATTTATGTTTAAGACATATTTAATGAAATGTATACAGACAGTAAATGTTTGGCTACCACATGCGTCTTGTTGATAGAAGATATGTTAAAATCATCTTTTTAGGGCAAAGTTCTGCAAAATAACAATTAATAAGTCAGACAAAATGCAACTAAACAGTACTTCCGTTTCATTTATTCAAAATAAAAGCACAGAATGTTTTCCAAGTAATTTTGCTGCATTAAAACGTACAATAATAAAAGTACGAAAAAAAGGTCAACGGCAAAACTATAAAACAAAAATATTAAAGTTTAGGTAACTAATTGTGGTTGGATTCACCGTCTACAGACAAATTTGTCATTTTTATTTTGAAGGAAACATCTAAACTGCAACAGTCTAGCTTGATGAAGATCGAAAGAGAACTACAAAAATGGTCTTTAAGGGGCCTGAATTAAATAGTCGACTAACTCTAAGCCTGACATGTGAAATGTAAATATTTCTCGTTATTTCATTTTTTACAGAAGTCTTCGCACGTTTAAAAGTTTTACGCTTACGTCTGGAATAAGTGTAATACCGGAAGTGGCAGTTATTGGGACATGTTCGCTGTATGTGTTGATGTCGTGCCGATGCTTCACGGGCAATGCGGTCGCCTCTTGGTCTTCCATTAGGAAAAAGCGCCAACTTCTTGCTGCATCGTTAGAATCTTGAATCGTAAATTACACTGAAAATGTCGCTTGGACTGGATAATTACTGAAATATTTGCCAACTTTCAACTTGGAATGACTGTTTCAGGTAAGCGTTTCGAAGCTACAGACGCTGTGTGGATTTGTAGTTTCCTTTTGGTGAACTGTTAGAATCGACATGTTTTCTCCTCCCACTTCTTCACCGTTTTGGACCCAGTTTTGCCGCTGTGCTGTCTGCAAAGTCCTCAATAACACCACTTCACTGTGCCCTATATGCTTTGTTGTAGCCTCTTCCCAACGTTAAAAACACAACAGCAGTTAATGTAAACGGCTATCATTTCAAAGTTGAAGGGGTCAATAAAAACATGATTGTAACCAGTAAGTTAGCGTTAGCAGCAGGCTAACTAAGGTTTGTGTTATATAATGTAACGTACTGTCGGCAACTTCACTTTGATTAAGTGAACCACACCTGCATGTATTTACTTAATCTACCTAGTTGTGTTAGTATCAACGTAACTGCGTAGCGCTGTATAAACAGTGCGCAGTTACTTTCGGTCTCGTTGAACTACTATGGCGCCCGCTGAAATGAAATGCTGTATTTCCTTTTGTTACCAGTGAGGGGCGCTGTTGGATCTATTTTAGGAGCGTAAACCGAGGTGTTGTGGATAGAAACATGCCAGGCCTGCAAGGTGAAACTGCTGTGGCGGCGGTGAGCAGCCCAGTCAGGAAGAGTAGGCTGTCTCTGAAGTTTTTACAGAAGAAAGAGACTAAACGAGCGCTGGATTTCTCTGAACCTCAAGCAGATGAAGCCAAATCAGTTGAACCCGAGGAGCCGGAGGCAAGGTGGGTCTAATGTGATGTCAATGTGTGATTAATTTGGGGTCACATTGCTCTATGAGTGCCATTGTTATAATAGTGATATGTTAGTTATTACTCAAAATCAATAACTATGTATGCTGACACTTTTCAAATTATTATTATTATTTCACCAGCAAGTTGCAACAATAGGACATTATTGCCCCCTTAATGCCCAGCCCCAACTAATCTACAACAATCCCACCTATAAATAGTAGCCGATGATGATTTTTAAAATTGATATGAAACATTTGTATTACTTTATTTATAAATCTCCACTCTATAGCAGCTGTGATCAGGTGGTCCCTGGTCCTTGTCCAGCCTCCCCAGGCCTTCCCCTGTCCTGTGAGAAGAAGGAGAGCTTGGTGCCGTTTGTCGGGCTCAACAACCTGGGCAACACCTGCTACCTGAACAGTGTCTTACAGGTGGGTCTGCTCTTCACCACAGATGTCTGTCTTTAAAGGTTGAGTCAGCAATTCTGGAGAACGCTTGTTGTTAAAATCACTTTTCATAAACTGCTACCTGTTCATACTGTGTGTGTTGTGAAAAAGATGTGGTGTAAAAAGGCTCTGTAAATGGGTATCTTACCAAAGGGGCCCACCATCGCTAGCAACATGCCTGTTTAGAGCCTAGGCTGTATATTAACACTGGGTTTCTTGTAAGCGCACACTCAGTATGCACAAGTAGCTGATTTTGAGGAGATATTCTCTGATTTTGACAACAAACATTATCCAGAATCGCTGACTCCACCTTTTAATGGCTGTCTATATAAAACTAAAACCATTGTACATACCTTGTCTTCAAGAGAGAATTATAACTCAACTTAACAGGAAAGCTTGTTTGGTCTTGTCACTAAGAATATATTTGAATGTTGACGCCAAGTGTTTGACATGGTGGACATTGACAAAACGGTGCTATTCAGTTGTTTTATGGCTGTTGTAGCGGATAAGTGTCACATTATATTGCGTCCCCCTGCCTGTGACATACAGTGTGGTCACATCGGTTCCTCTCACTGTGTCTTATCTGAACCAGCAGTGTTTGAATGTAAACAGACAAGAGACAGACAGGCCACTGAAGGTTTCAATCACACCTTCATTGTTGTACGATCCCCTCTGTAACACCTGTTCAAATAGAGTTTGTGTAGCCGTGGGGTGATATTTCATCTGCTTTTGGAATAAGAGACGTATAGAAGAACCAACATTCAATATGTGTTGGTGACAAGTCTTCCTTTAGGCCACTGGTTAGGAAACAAGACAACCTCGTATTCTTGGAAGTGCGTGTTTTTTGGGGCGACTGTGGCTCAGTTGGTAGAGCGGGTCGGCTGATGATGAAAGGGTTGGCGGTTCGATCCCCACCCTGCCACCTGTGTCATGGTTGTTGTGTCCTTGGGCAAGACACTTCACCCACCTTGCTTCGTGTGAATGTCGATGGTTAGCCTGCTATCGGTGTATGAATGTGTGTGTGAATGGTAACGTGGGAAAGGAAAACAGGTCTCCCTTGTAAAAGAGTCTTTGGTCTCAATGGGATTTACCTGTATAAATAAAGGTTAAAAAAAAATTCTGTGTGAAAGCAGAAACATTTTAAGAGTTATATTACTGCAGTACTTGTACGCACTGCGTTGACATTGTGTAGCCTTCTATCTGCAGTCTTGAAAAGGTCTTTTTTTCTTTACAATAGTCTAACATAGTGATTTGAGTAAGTTAGCAAATTCCAACCATATGTACAATTAATTTGTGGATTAGTTGTAATGACTAAATGTTTTGTGTCTGATTGCTCCTGCAGGTTCTGTATCACTGCCCAGGGCTGAGAGAAGGCATCAAGAAGCTCTACAACCTGTCTAAAACCAGAGAGAACTCAAAGGAGGAAACTGATAACAGCGACGAGGTGGGTGGATTATAAATCTTTAATGTTTTTGCATCGTTTCTTTTTCAACAAATGTTAAAATTTGAATCAATGGCTTCAGATTTTGGAATAGTCCACATTTGTACATGCTATTTGTTAGGGCTATTAGAATAAAACTAATCATTCCAATACAACAACAATGTTTCCTCTTGTTGTGTCCCAACTTTGTAATTCAATTTAACATATTTATATAACAGATATTATGCTACAATTCAAAGGCCTTTCCCCCCCCCCCCTCCCCCTCTCAGCAGTCATCAGGTGTGGTGTCAGAGGATCTACCGGCTCAGCTGGAGCTGGTCGGAAGCTTCAACAGTCTGATCGCGTCAGTGGAGCAGCTGCAGTCCAGCTTCCTGCTCAGCCCAGACAGCTTCAGTGAGGGAGAGCTGGCCACACCGCCGCGCAAAATACTACACACACTACGGTAATGTCAATGATGGGGTTATTAAGAATTATAGTGTCAATGGCCAAAAGCATACATTCTAAAAGTAAGGAATTAGGAAAACATATTTCGGCACACCTAAAAATAACATAGACAAAGTTGTATTTCTAATGGAGACATTAGTATTTTAATAGTTTTCTTCAAACATTTTTCCTTCAGTGAACTAATAGTGCCATCTCCACGTGTGTATTACAGGCAGCTGAACCCCATGTACGAAGGCTATCTCCAACACGATGCCCAGGAGGTGCTGCAATGCATCCTGGGATACATCCAGGAGGCCTGTGAGACCATCAGGAAGGAGCAGGGCGCCGATGATGTCACAGAGGTTACGCTCGAGAGTGTTGTCAAGTTGGAGCCTGTTACCTCGACGACAGAATCCCCACAAACCACCACAGAAGAAGAAGACGGGCTGGTCAGCGGTAAGAGGAAGAGCGACACGGAGGTGGGCAACGCCAAGAAGAAACCCAAGTCTGTCAAGGCCAAGAAGTCTGACTCTCCGGAAGACACCGGTAAAAACAGGCCGCTCACTCGCTCCAAGAGAAAGTCCTCCAGTGACATCACACAAGACAAAGACGGAGAGACGGAGGAGCAAGAGAAGAAGGAAGTGGACAAGGAGGTAGGGCTGTGCAGTTCATTGAAATGTAATCGCAATTACAGAACACTTGTTGTCAAAACCCCTTTTTTGATTTTGACAAAGTGATTTTGACAACAAGTGTTCTCCAGAATCAACTCCTTTTAATGTCCACCGATTATGACTATCGACTTCAGGTCATGTTTTTAATTTACAGTTGAACTGTATTAAATTCATTGAAAAAGACAGCTTTTCCAATAAACAATAATAATTAACTAAAAAGTTTCTAAATGCATGATGTTTCAAAAGGCTAAAATGTAATTATTGTGTTGATCATAATCAATCAAATTAATAGCGATCATGTTTTTACCACAAGGAAACCCAGGAAGGAGGGAGCGACGGAGAGGGGAAAGGAGAGAAAGAAACTAAGGAGGGGAAGAAAAAGAAGAAAGCCAAGCTGAGCTGGCTGAGGCCGTCCGGGAAGCAGCCCAGTATCTTCTCCAAGTTCCGCAGCATGGGCAAGATCAGCTCCATGACGACCGGAAAGAACCAGATGAAAGCAGAACCAGAGAACACACAGACTGGGGAGGAGACACTCAGTGATAAGAGCATTGAAGAGAAACCACAGCAAAACATGGCCGAAGACAAGAAGGCAATCAAACAAGAAGGTACGGGACTATTCATATAAGAGGAATGTGGGCAGTGGTTAGTAATGGTTTAATAAAGGCTGTCTGTTTTTAAAGGTACAGGAAATGATGGGTTTATCGAGTAAGAATGATAAATATCAAACTCACAAACTGATGGGTTTATGGTCATTGAGAAACAAGTGGTTATAGTTAACCAGTACTTCCAAAGACTAAGTTTCATTTAGGGAAATTGGTTTTCACATACACATTTTATATCCCAAGGTCGTGAAATTCAATATAATTATATACAAATATAACACGGCTCGAAATTCCCCGTCTCTAAATTTAACCTCAGCATCTGTTCCTAATATTACTTCACACGCGCAATCTGAACACTCTCTCATCCCTGTGTCTCTCTGTGTGTGTTTGCTCCCTTCAGAAGGGCTGGACCTGATGGAGCGGCTGTTCCAGGGTCAGCTGGTTTTGAGGACGCGCTGTCTGGAGTGTGAGAGCTTCACCGAGCGGAGGGAAGACTTCCAGGACATCAGCGTGCCTGTGCTCGACGACCAGCCCAGCAGCCCTGACGACCTGGGTGAGGGTGAGGGCTTTATATACAATTCTTTCCTACAAGTCCAAATGTAAGCCCCCATACATTATTATCTCCTTTTAGCTCTAACAGGTGTTCCCACAGCCATGAAATTCCCCAAAACATGTCTTAACATTATGCGCAATAGTTCCTTGAATTACTATTGGCAAGAAAAACAAAGTAAGAGTCTCAACAATGAGCCATTAGATTGGAAAGCAGGCCGACCTACATTAAGCTACTTTAACATACTGTAGGTAAGAATAGAATAAATTGTCCTGGATACGTTTTGAAAATGTATTGGTGAAAATGTGTGGGAACCCTTTCTGAACATTCTTTGTTGCCAAAAAAAAAAAAATAGTTTAACATATCAGCACTGTGGACAAACAGAAAAATGCCATCACATGAATATAATCTTTTATTAATACTAATAGCTGCTATCCTGTCTCTCTCTCTCCTCCCAGTCTCTCCCGACCCTAAGCCCGAGCTGAAGACTCTGAAATGGGCCATCGGTCAGTTTGCGTCCGTGGAGCGCATCGTGGGAGAAGACAAGTATTTCTGTGAGACGTGTCATCACTACACGGAGGCTGAGAGGAGTCTGCTGTTTGACAAGACGCCTGAAGTCATCACCATCCACCTCAAACGCTTCTCTGCAAACGGCTTAGAGTGAGTTTGACTGTTCAGTTGTGTGTTTTTGGTATCTTTCTTTTAGGCAAGGCAAGTTTATTTATATAACACTATTCAGACACAAGGCCATTCAAAGTGCTTTACAGGGGCAAGATTAGAATACATCAAGTATAGAATACACATTACACATTTAGTGATTTTCTTTTTAAATACTTTAAATGATGGTGATGACAAAGAATAAAGTTTTTTTTTTCACAGAAAGTCAGATTTTTTTTTTGCATTGTTTTATTAAGATCTTCATTAATTATTTTAACAATCAAATGTGAAACTATGTTTTTGAATCTTGATTAATTTTAAGTTGTTTGACTAAGACGAGTAGCAGCAGTATTGTAATCACACACACATCATAGGTTTCATAATCATAAGAAAATGTAACTTAATAACGGTATCACACAGGAAAAGCCTCACCCAAATTTTGAATCATCGATTTGAACACAATGATAGACAAGTGGTATTCTTCCACCATATATTAACCCCTCTCTCCCTGTGTCCTCTACCCCCAGATTGGACCCATACGCCGGCCTGTCCAAAGTCAACACTCCCTTACAGACTCCTCTGACCCTGTCTCTAGAGGAATGGTGCACACGGCCCTCCTCCGCCAAAGGCCAAACCTACCAACTGTTTGCTGTGGTCATGCACAGCGGCGTCACCATCAGCAGCGGACACTACACCTCGTACGTCCGCGTGTCCAACTTAAAACACGCCAAACTCTGTCTGAAAAAAAGCTCTGACGGGAAAGAAACGGGGGATGAGGAGGAAGAGAAGAAAATAAAAGGGGGAACGTGCGGAGTGAAAGACGAAACGCTGGACTACGACGACGGAGAGGTTTCGTTTAGCGTCAATTCGAAAGGACAGAAAACTGCGAATTCGGCTAGTGGCAAAACGGGAGCTAAGAAGGTATCGGAAGGTAACGTCGTTGGACTATTGGGAGGCCAGAGAAGCTTGTCTAGTAGCTACGATATTGGGAATAGCACCAGCAAACACACAGAGAAAGCAGCAAGCAGTGGAGCGACAGAGGGGTCAAAACGGCGGAAAACCGTGAGCCAAAATACAGATGCAGGAATTAAGAAGGAGACTGGGAGTGAAGAGGAGGCAACAGAGCAGCAAGCATTGAATAACCTACTGGAGTTTGAGGGAAAATGGCTTCTGTTTGACGACTCTGAGGTGCGCTTGTTTGAGGAAGATGAATTCCTAAGAGCGTGTTCTCCGGAGATGTGTTCATCGTCCACACCTTACCTGCTGTTCTACAGGAGAATGCCTGAGCCTGCGAACTAATCACACACACACACACTGCTGTTGACTCACTCGGGGCTGTGCTAGTCGGGCTTTTTGGCAGCTACACACACAGACAGAGGACAGTTGTATGTTTTGCGATACAACAAACTGTGGCGGCCATTTTTAAAAACTGAACTTCAATAATATGCTACTCATGGGATTTTTTTTTTTTGCCAGGACTCAACCTGGATTTCCATGAGCAAAATTTGAGTTCAAAGTCATATTTTAGAAATACAAAAATATATAGAAATGGGGATCTCATTGTTCTACATTCCAGGGCAAATGTCTCCCTGTGAGATGATTCTTTGTTTTTTGTCTTTTTGGATGTGTCCTTTGTGTCTGTAAACTGAGTACAATGTCTTTTTTTTTCTTGTCTGTACTATGATTTCTTGGGACACTGAGGCATTGATAGTGATGCTATTTTTGTCATTGTCTATATATCACACATCCTGTTTTCGATGTTTTCTCGTGAATTGAGTTTGTACGGATACAAATTTACAATTTGGAAAAGCACTTAAGAACTAAAATTTTATGAATGAAATTGTTGGAAAATGTCTTTATTTTTCTAGCAGAATACAATTTGATCATTCTTTAACTTGCATTGACATGAGACTATCAGGGCTGCTGCTCGGAATAGATTTAAATAGAAGCCAAAAATCGTTGCCATTTGCAAACCAATGCTGAATATGCTACAGTTTTGTTTTAGCAATATTTTCTGTAGTTTTGAGGAAAAGCTCCAATATCAACGTCTGTTTTTGCACTGATTCCTTGTTGCTAAGTTTATACAAAGCCTGAAGTCTATGCTAGAAGAAGCCTACAGTGTCGGACAGATGTGTAACAACAAAAATAGATTTTTTTTTTTTATTTAATTTTTTCAAGAAAACACACTGAAAAGGTAAGGCATCATACTCACATAATACTCAAAAGCCCAAGGAATAAGGACATTTTCCAAGGTGCCAATACAGAGTGAAGTGGGTTAAACTGAAGGCTCATTAAGGACGCATCTAGTCGGGAATTCATTGGTTGATTGTTGTCTTCATAGCTGTATATTCCAGAGTTGATGACACATTGTCAAACTAAAATGCTTGATATTTTACAAATATCAGGCATGTTCCAGGTCAAGTAATGTTTTTAAGGCAACTGAAATACATTGTATCCCAACAACTGGAGTTGTTTTTAAGATGTTGGCCAGAAAGATAAGCTTCTGTTCTCGCTCACAATCAGACAAAAGCTTGAGGAAAAATATATTACATTTATAAGGTAAAAAATAATCTGTTCCTCAAATATTAACGTTCAACTGATCTAACATCGCATTAGTTTGGTCAATAAGCTATTTTTTAATATAAATATAACATTACAGGTGTGTCATATGAGCTATTACACTTTTTTCATTTAAAGTATTCAGTTAAGGTGACATCTCAGGTTGTTTATAGATCCGCTCAAGGCTTCAGGAAAGGGTGTTAAAGCTAGTGTTGCAATTTATCAAAATGCAATTAGATCTGATTTAATATTGGGACAACAGCCCCTGTATGTTGTCTCATTTAAACTGTACCTCATTCCAGCTGTATATATTTTCACGTCGGCAGGTTCATACTATAAGCAATAAAGTTTTTACCTTCCAATGTCTTCTGTCGATCCTTTTCACCATTGACAAACAGGGCAGAACACTTATGCACTTCCTACTGCAACATTAAAGCTATATTGTGTAACTTGTCACCCCCATGTGGAATTCCAAGGAATTACAACAACACTGTCAGCAACATCTACATGAAGAAAGACTTCTGTAATCGCGCATAGATTTTATACCTTCTGCTGTACGTCCAGGTTTTTTCTTATAGCAGTAGAATCAACAACTGAAACATTTCTTGGGCTCTGCTTGGGATTTTTCTGAGCTCCTGCGCCAGTGTCGGGGGAGACGTCACCAGTTTGTAAACTCTGCCATACTGAGACATACAGAGAGAGTTTTGTGGAGCTGATTGGCTTAAACAACATTGAGTCAACTTATTTGGCGACGCCTTGAATGTAACCGACAATTCATTTACATGAAAAGGTTACGCACTATAGCTTTAATCCTACATAAACACAAAAATACCACATTTGGAAGCAAGAAGATTTACCAGCAGACACCCAACTGAACATTAAAATATTTATTTAGTAAAATATTTAAAATAAACGAAAACTACATAAAATTATACAAGGATGCTCAAAGTACCTAACTTTAAAACATTCTTTCAAACAAAAAAAAATGATAATAAAGCATCATGATAAATAATGGTACAATTTTTTGCATGTTTTCGTTTTTTTTTTCTTCTTTTGAATAACATAATCTTTCAAGTTGTAAAATGCATTGCTACACCGTAATAAAAAAAGTGCACACATGAAATTGAATACAGATTTTTTTTGACACATAGTACATGATTAAATAGACACCTTGACTTTTGAAAATCGTACCTTTTCTGCAGGCAATTCTTAAAAAAAATATACAAAAAAAATTATAATAATATGGGTTTTTTGGCACTTTATTTTAACCAATAAAAAGGATCTTAGGGCATGCTTTGTGTTCAGTGGCTTGCTAGTTGTCTGAATGCTTAATACATCACTATTTTATTTTCTGTAACGGTAGCATTGCATCACAAACGTACAGACTTGTTCCCTTGTGTGACATCGCCAGCAAAGAAACAATTCTAAAGGCCAAGGTATCTCTTTAATCGTTAAGATCCACTTGTTCGTCCCTCTGATTGTGTAACAGTTTGTCTGTAAACAAATTAAGACACTGGAATGACGTACCAAGTTTCAACTCCTCTCTCCTTTTCTGTTAGCCAGTCTCTCTCCAAAACACTGACCAACTTTTGAAGACACTCGTATTTACACTCGAGAATAAATTAATATTGCAATTTGTGTGTGTGTGTGTGTGTGCCGGGTGTGTGTGTGTGTGTGTGTGTGGGCCTGTTTTCTCTTCATCTTCAAAGTTCAAGCTTGCGAAGACTCATTCTGCTGAAGGAATCTCTGCAAAATAAAAATAAACATTTATTGATTTGAGTTTTTTCACTGAATATTCTTCACCATAACTGACATACCGTAATACATTGATCAATGTACTATACTGATATAATATTTTCTTATTATGTAGAGGATATTATAGAACAATTCTTTGATATTCCCTGATTTTGATCCATACAAATACATACAAACACAGGACATGGACACAAGAAAACAGCATCATAAAAATGTTGTCTTGAAATCCCAAACTACCTTGTCAAGCTGTCCGTTTGCTGCATGATTTTTACAGAAGCAAGAAAACAAACAAATTGAATTTAACATCCAAGACATCATCTCACACTCACACTCACACACACAGACACAGACACACACACAGACAGACACAGACACAGTTCAGTCCTACCTGTGTGAGTTGACCTGCAGTACAGGTTTATAAAGCTGGGGGATCTTTCTGTTGATGAGCGGCTGCAGAGCCTCTTTCAGTCTGTGGTAGTTCCTCTCCAGCTCTCTCTGGTATTCCTTCTGGTCTGGACCAATCAGGCTCTTGTTCTTACGCAGCGCGTCTTCACACCTGAGGCAGAAAGGTACATCAAATACTGCCATGGAGATATCTGTACTATACTCTATCTTAAATTTAAAGGGGCAATGGTTAGATGCCAAAAAGTAATGCTATTATAGATTTGTTTTTAATGTTTAAGCCCCTATATACGTTTTATTTTGTGTTTGTATTATTTTAATAACTGAACATAAAATATTTTCTTTCCTAAATGTTCAGCTAACTGCATAAACAGCTTTGAAAATAGGTGTTACAATAAAGACAATTCTGTTTTGCACAGAAATGAACATCAACCCAAGAAATCTAATTTATTCTAAGTACTTAGAGGGACTGCAACCCATAATTGTGAGATTTTTTTTTTAATCATAATTATGTGCTTCCAACTCTACAATAAGTCAACTGTCCCGCAGACACATTCCCTATATGCGATACCCAAGTGTTCACTGATATGTGATTCCCCCTTCACAGTAGTCCTTACCTCTTAGTGAAGTCCTTGAAACAGAGCCGCAGCTTATTGTGGTGTCTGTACAGTTTGGGGTCACTGGGAATCTCTGACAGGAACACCTGAGCCACCTCCAGAGGCCCCTGAGGAAAAACACAAGATTATTACAAGATTATCAATATATGGCTTTAGATAAAACAATATTTCTATCACCATAGTTTTAAAATATTTATTTATTTGTTGACAAAACTCAAAATGGAAACATCTTCTTCACTAAAGCAAAGAAAGATCTTTACAATGTTTCTGTTTCTTAATATGATATTATAATATGATATTTTCTGGCGTGCCCCTTTAAATCTTTACCTGGTTGACGGTTGTTCCCACTGATCCCTGTAGAACCATCTGCAGCATCTTTGCATCAGCAGGGTCCTGGTGGGTGGCAAAGGCTAACTCCTGGGTCTTCTTCTGCATGTCCTCTATCGCCACCTCGATGGGGCAGGATATTACCTGGGAAGGGACAAAAGAGAAAATATATATTCAGGGAGCACAGTTATGTAACTTGAAGAAAAGTCCCATGTTGTACTGAAAAACAAATACCACAAACACTGGTTGTATGGCAAATACATGTATATTCAATTCCATTCCATTCTAGCAAGAGTAAAATAAACAGCTCCCTCGTATTACTACCTAAAGTAACATCAATATATCATCCTTCCACACATGTAGGTAGAATACAGCATTTTGTTTTGCACTTATAATAAAAAAATGTAAATCTTTACTAATGGTTTGGTTAGGTGTTTGAGAAATAAATAAATAAATCTAAACCTGATGCATAATAAAATGAAAGGAGGAAGACAGCAGGATGTTAAGCAGTCGAAACTATAAAAAGTGAATACTAGTCTGTATACAAGACCACTCAAGTTCAAACAAAATGAAAGTTTTCTTGCACCAGTTGTTTTCTGTTGTAAACAGTTGAACCCACCTCCTCCTTGTGAATGATGTTGATGCGTGTCTTGATGTAAGGGAATGCGTGGGAGGTGGTGAGGATGGTTTTGCGTTTGTACTGCTCGTGCAGGTCTCCGTGTGCGCGGCCGTCCAGAGTGAAGGGCGTGCAGTAGACGAAGCGACGCAGGTTGTAGTTCTTGTCAAAGTACGTGATGCGATCTTTCATCTCGTACGTGTCAAAGTACGGCTCAACATACGTGATCTGGACAAAGGCCTAGAGGGAGAAAGATAATTATATATTTTTTTCCTCCGTTTAAGGTGGTATCTGCTATTTCATCACAATCCACTACCTGTCCGTACTGTGTGTGCACTGTAAAACATGTGTGGTGTTAAAACACAGCTTAGTTAACGAAGGCTGTGTATCACCAATGGATTTTTTTCAGTGAGGTAGCGGATGGTGAGGAGATATTCACTGATTTTGACAACAAGCATTCTCAAGAATCACTGACTCCACCTTCAAAAGATGAAAGCACAAAAGAAAGGCCCGCATTCTCAAACTGATGTATTAACATTACATTATCCAGGAATTTGGGATTGTACATTCTGATCATCACCCACCTTATTTGGGTCCAACTTGCACTTGTCAACTGGGTTGGAATCCTTGATGACTTCTACAGAGTCCTCTCCAAATCGCTCCCCATAGAAACCCTACAAAGAAACGCAGCACAGAGCCCCCACATTAGTTTTAAGCAGTAATATACCCTTTTAAAAACACAACAAACAACACAGATATCACAAAGTATATCTAGGGCCTTTATGGTGGCATTTACCTCTAGCCTGTGGGAGATTTCTGCCAGCTTGGTGATGGCTGGCTCTTTGTAGACAAACTCCTGCTCGTCCAAGTCACCTAACTTTGAACCGTAAAATCCAACTCTGAAGTACGTTCCAAACATCCTCTTTCCATCCTGAGAGAAGCAGAGAAATGTTAGTGCTGAGCAAGAATAGTTTATTTCGATACAAATGTTAAAACACATCTGTCGGTACGTATACTAATATAATGTGAACCGATATGCATGTGCAACCAAATGAGGGATTTCTGATTCATCCAACAATTCTAGACTTCAGCTCCAGTTGTGTCTGTGTAGTTCACGGGGCTAAAAGGCACGGGAGAAAAGTTGTAGTTGACACAGAGAAAAAAAAAAATTCAACTGCAAGTTCCATCCTCGGCAGGGAAATCTGAAAACATGTAGCTAGCTAACATGGAGAACCATTTCTTGTAGGAAGTGAAATGTGTGCAGGTCCGACAACCTCCAGATTTTAATCTAAACATCTGGTCAATAGTAAACACAGTCCCACAGTTTTGGGCAGACATGACATATGTATAAATTGCAGTTTTTAATACCTTGTTCTAAACCCAACCACCCTGGGATATCAAAACTGTCCAGGAAGCAACTTCACTTTAAAACACATACTATGCACACAACAGGTCTAATACAAGTGTATACGAGGGAACAAGTGCTTATGTGTGTACAATATGAGAAAAGGAGAATGTGCGTAGGTTGGCATCTGAACTTAAGTAAAATATAATTATATAAGCCTTCTTGGTAACTTTATCTAGTGCAACTGATCATTCAAAAATGAAGTATAAGCAGAAACTTAAGAGGCCCTTAAATTAAACTAAAGAACTTACCACAAGAAACAATTAAGTTAAGTGGGAAGGAAGGGTCGGCAACCGGGGAAATCAAAGAGAAGAAAAACAGAACAAATTTTAATGAGGATTGTTGTTCCTCCAGAGAATTTCAAATAACAACAAAAACTAACAGCAAACACACACACATCTCCATTGATTATGAGAAGGAACGTAAAGTCACTGTAGGGGAATCCAGACCATGCAGAGGCAGACAGGAACGAAGAAAAAGGAAAGATAAAGTGAGAGAGCCACCAACTTCAAAAGCACAACATGCACTCTGGCTTTTGTGCACTTCAAAAAATAAATACAGAGTTTCATGCAACAACAAACCATGTGAACTCAGGTTAATACTGTTAACAAAAGAACAGAATGGAGATGGAAAAATAAATCAATAAATCAGGGGTCGATTTAGTTTGAACTAAATGAAAAGGTTGCTATTAAAAGAAAGGGCAATAATAAGAACTAATTGAAATCAAAATTAATTGGGGATTACTGTGAGTTGAACCCTGTTAGAAAATACCTGACTGCCTAAGGAATTTGGTTCAAGTTTCGTCCTAATGGAAGACTGCAACACCTTGTGTTTTAAAAAAGCTTTCTTAAAGCTATAGTGCGTATCTTATATCTACTGTCGGGGGGGCGACACCAGTTTCGTTGGTGCCATACTGAGAAATACACAGTTTTTTTTTGTGGAGCTGCAACCGACATTCATTTCTATTGCAAAGTTACTCACTATAGCTTTAAGTGCTAGTGGAAAGGATGACCAATGGCTAGAGCGGCTAGGATAACAGATACCCTTTGCATATAAAAACATTGTACTGAAATCGAGCCCTGTGGTTGAAGATGAGATGAAGTGTGCCAGTCAATGAGTGACACACACCAGCAGACAGATGTGAGGAGACAGGGAGAGGAGCGGAGTGTGCAGGTGATGCATTCAAACGCTTGTCATTAGTGTAGGACACTGTGGCTCCCATGCACAGCCCTGCCAACACGGTCACAATATGAAAACAAGCTCCTCTGTGGACATTAGGAGGAGATGAGAGGGCCCCAAGCCGGGGCAGACAGCTGACATGGTCCGCAGATGTTAATGGTTTTGGATGTACAGTGTGGAACAAAGCAAAGAGAGCAAACTGAATGCCCACGACTAGCAAATACAAAAGATGAGTAAATAAAAAAGTTACAACACGAAGAAGATTAACAACATGAGCAAGGGGCCAAGCAGGAACTGTTGTTTAGCCACCTACCTCCCAGCCAGTACTCTGTGTGACAAAGAGAATACAGGACATGTAAACGACAAAGCTAACACACCCAGTACAGAGTGTGGCATCCAAACACACAGTAATGTTACAGCAAAGAATTATCCTCCTTGAAACTAATCCAGGTAACTAGATGTTAAGCTGTAGAACAGTATGACGTATGAGGGCCACGTTGAGAAAAAAAGAAGTATAACAAAATGATGCAAATATATTTATGTTCACCAAAAAGTTTTCTTATGGAGAGCAGTTGCTCTGCACGCCAGACAACCGTAACCTTGCCCACACTGTTACTTCACAACACCATTGTGATTCACTGGCCTTCAACACAAACCACAACGGGAGTCTCTTCCCACGTCTCATGCAACATTAGTTTACATTTTTACAAATATAATAAAGCATGCGAGGTATCTGTCCAATAAATAAATATGCTGGAATTAAGAACCATGCAGCTCTGTGTCTGTGTGAAGGCTAGGCAACCCTTCCAGGAAATTTCCAGTTGTGTTTTGTTATTGTTTAGACGGGTACAGACCGTAAAGAATGTAGAGTATTCTGAGGCATTGTACATGGAAAACGTTGCCCCTTGTAGCCTGACCTTGGTTCTGTCACGTGTGTGTGTGTGTTCGCCAATGTGTGTGTGTGTGTGTGTGCCCATGTGTGTCTGTTCTCCCGTGTGTGTGTGTGTTTATGTGTGTGTTTATGTGTGTGTGTGTGTGTGTGTGTGTGTGTGTGTGTGTGTGTGTGTGTGTGTGTTTACCTGATGAACTATTTTGCCAAAGGCTTCCTGTAGTTTACCATGGATGGTTGCTAGCTTCTTAGCATCCCTGTTAGCTTCATGGACAGGGATCAGAACCTTGTACACTTCATTTACTGCCTCGTACATTCCTGCCTGGAAGGAGATTGAGAAAAAAACATTAGTCCTATATTACTCCTTGTTAACTGATTTTCTGGTAACAAAGTTTTTTTCAGAGTGACTGGATTTTTTTCAACTCTAAATAAAGCTTTGTCTTTTGTCTTAAAATAAATAAATAATAATAATCAATAAAAATTGATTTTGCTGTGACAAGATCTGGGAAAAATAAATGGCTGAATACAATGACATAGTTCTCCAATTATTTTATTATCTGAAAAGTAACTTTTATCTCCATATGTACTGCTAGACGGAGCATCATTGGGTATGAAATATGAATAGGACCTATAGTTGTAGTGTTTAGTTGTTTGGTGGAAGAAAGATGACACAACTTTCTCCAAACCCCCTGACTATGTCCTTGGCTTGATTGGTTCATTCATGTGTTCCTCTCCCCCTCCTCACCATAGAGAAAGAAGAAGCAGCTTGCTCCAGGAGCCCCACCAGGCCGATCTCTGTGAAGTATTTCCCCGAGCAGATGCCCTCCTCATCGGGCGACACCACGTCATCAGAGACCGCTGACTCCTCCAGCACGTTGGAGGAAATGTTCTGGAGCAAAACAAGCAAACCCATCAGCACACATTCCTCTTGCTGAGACTATGCACACACACTACATACACATCTCAAAAGTCTATTCAAAAAGTGAAACTTTCATATATTCTAGATTCAGTTCACTTCATGTGTGAATATTATAAACATACTTTAAAGATTGTTGACATTTCTGTATTATAAATCCTTTTTTTGATTGGTTTTATGTAACATTCATACATTTTGAAACACTGGATTTTCCATACCATGAGCTGTTATCTTCAAGATTAAAACAAAGAAAGAACTGACACATTTGACTCTGTGTAATGCATTTAGATTATATGAAAATTTCACATTTAGAATGAACTTTTCCATAATATTCTATTCTATTCTCTTGAGTTGCATGTGTATATTCATCCAGTGTTGTGTTTACCTGGAAGGTGACGCAGCCTACGGGCAGGTACTTGCGGTCCTCTAACATGCTGAGGTATTCAGCCACCAGGGCGGCGCTGTGCACCAGACACTGAGCCGCCTCAGCGTGGTTGTTCCTCTCTGAGTGTTTACCCGCCATGTTCTGAAGCCACGTCAACCGCAGGTCTGGAGACGTCTGGTAACCCTTAGCAATCCTGGAGATGGACATTAATGCAGAAAAAGACAAACATTAAAGACCTACTTCACCGGTTGGAATATGAAGGTGTTTTGAACTCTGAGATCCTATTTAGTATAAATGTGCAAAAAAAAATTAAATTGGTTCATCCTAGCCTGAGAAAAGGCAGAAAGAGTGTTTTATGGTCTCACTGTCTAACCCTACATTTTCCTTACTGTGACATCACAGTAAGAAAGATGTAGGGTTAGGATTAACAGGACAGCTGGGCCAAGGGAAGACTGAGGGAAGACTCAGGGAAGAAAAACCTCATTCATTATATTGTTATGGTGATTTTACAATGATAGAACGCTGGTTCCGTATGGGTGAAGTATTCCTTTAATGGTTATTAGGTCAAAACATTGGTTAAAAGACACACTTACCTTGCACTTAATTAAACTAACATTGTTATGGTTGACCATCCAAAAAACACAGGAAGATCTGTTGCGGCTACAAAACTTTGTGAGTAAACCAGTTATTATGTATTGATTGTTATTCTATGATCGATCTAAAACAATAATAGGACACCCCTTAAGCTGCATTCTGTACCTGTACATGAGATCTATGAGCATCTCTGGGTCCTCCTGGTGCTCCTTCATCTTGACGGTGTCAGAGAGGATCATGTGAAGGTTGAACACAAGGTCCTGGACCTGAGGGGGAAAGAAAATGGAGACCTTGAGTTACTGCCTCCACTTATCTCCATGTATCTTACAAGGTTACATGGTGAGCTACAAGGTTAAGTCGAGTACATGGGCGAAACATCAGTCAATTAAAAGAAAAATAAAAGAAATATTTGATAGTAAGATGTCATTCAGTAAACAGTCTTCTCACAACTAAACAGTTTTAGATAATAATATTGATAACTTTATTTATAGAGCACTTTTCAAAATCCACATTACAAAGTAGAAAGCAGGAGAATCAAAACAGAAACAGACATGATTGCACTGAGGGAAAATGCCAGTGATATACAGATTACAGCATTTTTAAATTTACAGTAAAAAAAAGCTAGATGTATGACTGAGTACCTGGTCTGGGAAGGTGGTCTCCCTCAGCTCCAGGTCTTCCTCTGCGTAGGTCAGGATGGTCTTCAGAGAGCGACGCAGGAACTCCTCGTTAAAGTTCTGAGACGTTCCCACCAGCGACGAGAGGGACATGGTCACCTGCATCTTCACCCTCGCAAAGTTCTGGAAATGCAAC
This sequence comes from Hyperoplus lanceolatus, assembly GCA_026929865.2. Taxonomy (NCBI): domain Eukaryota; kingdom Metazoa; phylum Chordata; class Actinopteri; order Uranoscopiformes; family Ammodytidae; genus Hyperoplus; species Hyperoplus lanceolatus. The sequence continues at coordinate 29,338,531 of CM049403.1, forward strand.
CGCAAAGACAAGAAAGGGTCTTATAAAATATATTTTGGTCAAAGCTACTGTGTGTGTGTGTGTGTGTGTGTGTGTGTGTGTGTGTGTGTGTGTGTGTGTGTGTGTGTGTGTGTGTGTGTGTGTGTGTGTGTGTGTGTGTGTGTGTGTGTGTGTGTGTTTGTGAAAGCTCTGTCTGTTCAATAACAAAAAGGAAATGATGCATTCAGCAGTGATTGGGCCTAAATTGGATGTGTGATTGCGGTGTTTGTTTTTGTGCTAAAAAGGGTGATGTGTGGAGAGAAAGAAAACTAGTAATAAACAGGACAAGCAGAAATCATTTTGTTCTTCATAATAGCTGATGTAGTTATAATAACAGTGATTTTTTTAAGTAATCACATGATTTTGAACATTCAGTTCTCGGAATAAAAAGTGGTTGAAAAGCACATATGGCTTGTTGACACGTGAGATTTGAGAGGTAAGTTCTGGATGCATGTGTTGTCCAGGCAAGGGGATTTTTTAACCTTCACCATAGTAGCTTTATGAACACTCCAGGGGGCCTTTAACATTCACAACCCATCGTTCGTGAACAGATGTTGCCATCCAACTAATATGACACAACATTTTAAAGGTGCACTATGTAACTTTTGGGTGTGTCAGAGAAGTGAAGAATTTTCTAAGGTTTATTCTCATAACTGAAGAGACAAACTTTCCTCACAGGAAAATGTGATCCCTGGAACACTGTTTGAAGTTAGAAAGCTCCCTGAAAAGTTACTGTTTCACTGTTGTTGTTTACAGCAGCAGGGCCCACAGTTTGGTTTACAAACATATTCTAGTCTTACGTTTGGTTCCAGCTACATCAAGATAATTGATTTATGATGATATAATTATCAAATACTTAGAATTACATGTAGAGAAATATGTTTTGTAAACTTATTGCAGGCTCTGTGACTGTAAACAAATCCACCTCCTCTTAAACTGCATAGTGCACCTTTAAAACCTTTAGTTCATTTCCGTTTTCACTCACGTTTCCGATCTCAAAGTTCTGCCTCATGAGCAGGTAGAGGGAGGCGCTGGCGTGGGCCCGGATAGTGCTGATGCTACTGCTGCAGCTTCGTAGCAGACGCAGAGACAGGTCTGCACACTGCTCCGTCTCCTCCTCAAACAGCAGCTCAGGGAACTACACAGGGAGAGAGGCAGAGAGAAATACACACTCAAAGTGATTCAAGTAGGAATTTCTGGAAGGATGACCTGAAATTAAGCACTTTAAAAGGTGGAGACAGCTATTCTGGAGAATGCTTGTTGTCAAAATCACGTTTTGTCAAAATCAGTGAATATCTCCTCACAATCTGCTACCTGTCCGTACTGTGACTGTGTGTGTGTACTGTGTAGACTGAAAAAAAATCTGATTTATAAACTTTATATACAGCCTAAGCTCTGTATAGGGGAATATAAAGGGGCAAACTGTAGATAGCAACATGCCAGTTTACAGAG
>CM049403.1:29345000-29440000 GCA_026929865.2 Hyperoplus lanceolatus
TTTTTTTAGGAATCTGAATGTTACGACTCGCCAGGAGAGGAATCAACAGAGAGGATCTAAAGATCGCTTGTTGACAAAATCATTGTTTGTCAAAATCAGTGAATATCTCCTCACGATCCACTACCTTGACGGTACAGTGCATGTGCTGAAAAAAACAATCCAGTGTGAATACACAGCCTGGGCACTGTAAATGGGCATGCAGCTACGGTGGGCTAGCCTGGCTCCGCCCGCCCGCCTACTTCCGGCCAAATTTTATTTTCCCTTCAGTAGTCAGTCTGGGTGTACAGCCCATTTCCCAGTTTTGCTGGAGATTCGACAGCCGGTCCAATCAGCGAACAGAGCGAGTGGCTGAGAACGATGACGTCGAAGTCGCGCTCCAGTTTCAGTTGCCAGAAGCCGGCTCATGACACACGTGACGACCAATCGTTATGCGATTGGTTGGCTAATCCAGAGTGGCACTGGGCAGATCCAATAGTTTTAAACTTTAACAGACACCCGCCTCCATGAGTGAACGTTTGCCAATTAAAGCACTGCCAGACCTTCTGTACAAATGAAATGAAGTACGATGGTCTGGTAGCACCAGGCTAACGGTGGGCCCCTTTGTTAATATAACCTTTGTTTACATACTAGTTTACAGAGCATAGGCTGTTTATTAACACCAGATTTTTTCAGCGCAGAAATAGTAGAGACAGGTAGCTGATAGTGAGGAGATATTTACAAATTTTGAAAAAAGAGATGTTGACAACAAGCGCTTTCCAGAATCGCAGACTCCACCTTTAAGTAGTGTTCCATCACTCACAGAATTGTTGAAGATTTTTACATTCAGTTTTATATATTATATATAATTTAATAGCATTACTGCCAAATCAACAATTAATAATATTAATATATGTATTTTTCAGATTATTGTCAAAACAGTGAATGACCTGCGAGTTGAGCAGGAAGCTGCTTGGTCTAGATATAGGTGATGGGGTGGATGTGCCTGCTATCGCCATGGCTACAGTCTGGTTGATGAGGCTGTTCCCCTCGCCCTCCGTCTCCTCTCCTCCGCTGCCCATGGCTGCTCCCTGGGGACAGCCCGCACGACCCCACGCACTGTGGGAGTCCACTGGGAGGAAAAAATAGAGAAATTAACTTACGAAGTAAAATTCGAGACATTACGAGCACAATGCTACTTTGTACACATATTGAACAAAAAATCTTGTATACATGGTTTTTATTAGGTACTTTCTATTCTGTTTTTCAGGAATACATGTCATACGTTGATTGTCTGAGTTTGTCTTGCACTGCATGCTGTATGTTTGAGCCACGGCTAAGACGATTATCTGTCACGACTGATAATAAAGTTTTCTGAATCTGAATTGAATTTAAAAACATTTAGATTGTAGTTCTTAGTGTGTTGGGGAGACACAAGCAAGTAAAAAAGTAAGTTACCTCAATGTTATGAAGACATAAAGTGCTGTGGGTAAAATGTTTCACAGGGAAAACATCTATAGACGGATCCCATTGCATATGAAAATATGACAGTAACGGTTGAACGTGTACACTTTCATCACTCTAAATAAGGATATCTATATTCTCAATGTAAACGATAAATAATTGTGGTATTTTTAATGGGATTTAACATTTTAGAAGTTAGTAAATTCGATTAAAAAATAGTACCACCGGTCTCACAAAACACACCACATTTTATTCAGACCAAACTAAGTAGCCTTTGTATGGCTTTGTTATATTTGATTAGTGTATAAATGAAAAATAAATCGTTGTACATATTGAAATGGTGTTTATAGCTGCTAAATTTGTATACTATTATTATAAGCAGTCGAATAAGGGGTGAGAATGAATAAGCCAAAATAAATAATAAATGAATGAATGAACATGAGCGTAACTGACTAAACAACCAATAATATTCAGACAATTATGATTGGATAATTTAAATACAACTTCATTGGTCTAAGGAAGGAAGGCAGGTTCACTACAGTGCAAAGGAGGGACGCAGAGTTACACTTTAGTACACTATGTTACCTTGCAACATTTTGCAGGTCAAATGATAACCTTTTGAGACCCAGAAAATATGCTATTTAAGGTCATGATTAGGGTTGCAAAGGGGTGGAAAGTTTCCACGGGAACTTTCGCTCAGGAATTTTGGGAATATTCAAAATTGGGAATTATAGGAATTAACTAAATGGTGGTCATTTAAATTATTTTGTTTTCATATCCAAATATAAATCTAAACATATAAACACTATATTTTGTCATAGGCAGACAGACATCCATGCAAACTAATACAATTAAAAAACATTACATTTGAACAGATGTATTTGTAAGTAGAACTTTATCAAGTTTTGATTATTTTATGAACAATCAATAATTTCACTGAAAACAAAAAGATGAATGTTGAGTAAAATATTACTCATCTGTCCGACCCAATCCATTCAATAAATTAATTACATTGCCCCCCATGTGATGGAGGAATGCACAGAGCATGTAGGGGGCGTGGCCTCAGTACCCCTGCAGTAAGCAGTGTGTGCAATTTGAACAACCTGCCAAGCTTACTTGGCAGGTTGTTTTAAGTCAAGATTATGCTAAAATATATTTTCCCCAACTATATTTAAAATCACTGTTTATGCATCTGTAAACCTGGTCTAGTAAAAATCAATATGATATCAAGTTGGGTTTCTTAATAGGTTTTAAAAAAATCTGATTTGAAATTAAATGTTAAAAAATATTTTAATACTTAGTTGAAAAAACTGCTTTTTACAGTCTAGACCGTTTGCCAGGACTGAAATAACATAGTTAGAATGACTTAGTGCATTACGGTTGCTTTAAATTGAGTAAATTCCCGTTTATTCCCGTTAATTCCCCAAATTCCCGTTAATTCCCATAAATTCCCGTTAATTCCCATGGAAAGTTTCCAACTTTGCAAATTCACAGAATTTTGCAACCCTAGTCATGATGCAACTTTACAGAAGCTGTGTTTGAATAGCTCAGGTTTATTTGGCCACATTCTGTCTCAACCTGCTACAGTGTGCGTGAGAGAGAAACCCTCTATTGCCATATTACTGATCTACTGAAGGCAAATATGATGGGAGAAATGCTGACTAGACGGGTTGGAAAGAGTTCATTTGGATATGACGACAGACACATTTTAGGTAAACCTACTGTATTTATAATGTTAAAAGTTGATCTTTTTAAATATGATTTATTAGGATCAATATTACCAAACACACCAGAGTGAGAGCTAATCTTCCTGGGGTCCGAAACATAAAATATGTATTTATGTTTTTTATGTATTTAATGTATTTTAGTACATTTTTCCACTTCATGTAATGTAATGGACAATAAAGTTGTATTATCTTATCTTACACACAACAGACAATCACGTGTTCAACATGTCAACAAAAAAAATTCACAAATAATAAACAACAATACATTTTTTTTTAATATTAAAAGCTGCTCCTGATCTTTACCTGTGAAGTCATGTAGCTGTGGTAGTGTTTCCATGACGATGCCGATGAGTGGCAGGTAGAGCATGGCGACCCGGGCCTTGACCTCGGGGTCTGCGTAGCGCGGGTCAGAGTCGTGGCTGGACAGCAGGTTATGAACCACACTCACCACCTTCTTATGGAGACCAAACATCCTGCAATTAAACAGCAGAAGAAGAAGAAAAAAGAAATGAACAAAGAGATATATAGAATTTAATTTAAAGGTGCTACGAGGAACTATTAAATATTTCTGAAACGGTCACATTTTTTCATCTGATGATCATAAATGACATGTAACAGCAAACGAGATAATCAGTGCAAAGAATGCTGATTTTATATAGTTTTTCTTAATGCCTATGTCATGGGTTATTAACCACACTCACCCCCTTTTTATGGAGGCCAAACATCCCAATATGAAACAGTAGAAAAGAAACAGTAGAGAAGAAAAAAAGAAGACTTTCATATGTTCTCTATTCATTACACATAAAGTCAAATCTAGAATAAACACACTTTTCAGAAGGTTGTCATTTATGTATAATAAATCCTTCCTTTGATTGGTTTTTATTCACATGTTTTGAGATACAGTCGTTTTTATTCCATGAGCAGTAGGCCGTACTCATCAACGTTAAAACTAAATCATTTGTGTAACAGGTCTACATCTAGAATATATGAAAGTTTCACTTTTTGAATGGACTTTGGAAGCGTGAAGAGTACAATGGATAAGAGAACAAGAGAGCTAACAAAGATAATGCTGCATAACCATAACTCACTCTTGTGCTTGTACAGGCTTATCTCACACCGACAGATACATCAGCTCTAACCAGCAAATACCCCTTTTCTTTCCCTACAATACTTGGCTGTTTATTTTGTCACACACAGAGACCTAAAACAAACACATAGACACAATGACCGCCATCCTTAAAACGACAAGACCTTCAATTATCACTCCTTAATGCCTAAAAGTCAACCATCATTTTGACCCTTAAGATAGATGAAACTGTTTCCTTTTGAAGCAAAATGTATACCCCGCTCCCCAATCCCCCTTCCCTGAAATCACTTTTTGTCTTTTGCCATGGCCGTCTTTGTGAATAAGATTGTTTTCTAAAGGACCTGCCTGTTTAAATAAAGTGAATTAGAAAAAAAGAATTATGGGGGCGCCCTTAGCTCAGTTGGTAGGGCGTCCCCCCCATGGGCCTCGGCCAGCAGCGGACCCGAGTTCGATTCCAGCCTGTGGTCTATCTCTGCATGTCACTCCCGTTCTGCCCCATTTCAACTCTGTCTCTACACTATCAATAAAGCATAAAAAATGCCAAAAAAATATATTTGAAAAAAATAAATAAAAAAAAATTATTAGTGAATACCAACCCCTCGTTTTCTGGGTCGAGTATGACGGACAGTTCAGACAGGACGAGGCCGGCCAGGAAGTGTTGCTCTCTGAAGGGGACCGACAGCTCAAACATGTTGGCGATCTTCTGGTCCTGGACGTGTGTGGAGAACCCAGAGCTCTGTGGGGGTAACCAGATAACGGTAGAAAGAATATCATTATTAGTAATGAATATTGTATATGATTACTTTAGCTGTAAATAAAGCAAATACGTCTTCTTTTTAAAGATTTTTAAAGTATCTTCAGTAAGGCTGACCCGAATGCTCCGAAGCTTTGTTTGTTGCCATGGTAAATCCACGTCCAAATCAGTGTTCAATGGCTAATCTTTATGTCAAGGAGTGGTGGAAACATTTGAGTTGACAAGACAATCTGCACGCATTTTGATTGGACTTTTGTATACTTCAATACTTTTAATGTTTAAGTTGCTAGGTCCTTGCCAGTGTATGATCACTCAGGCTTAAAGTCTATTTGTGTGAAGGTGTTCCATTTAAAAAAAAAAAAAAAAAAGCTGACCTGTGAAGTAGCTGAAGACACAGAAGGAGAGGGAGAGGCGGGCGGGGTGAGCAGACTGCAGGGCAGGTTGAGGGTGACGTAATGCTCGTGGCTGCAAACGATCCTCAAGAAATCAAGTCTCAAGGACTCCAGGGTCGGGTTCTGCAGGGCGTAGAGCTTGGTGGACACCTGGACAGAGGAAAGAGAACGCATTCATAAAATGCAAGTGAAATGTGTCATAATCACAACAAATAAAGAGTGGGAGTATGTGATGTGTGACTGAAATATTGAAATGCCATCACAGTTAGTTCTTGATATATTCCTAATGCTGTGAAGAAACCTGAAAGCACAAGCATATAGACAAATTGGACAATATCTGTCAGTAGCTTCAAATGAATATCAATACTAAAGGGAGCCTGAATTTGTTTAGTAGTCAAACACATTCTCTTGCATACATCTCACACCCCTATCTGACTGTTGCAAAAAGTTACTCATTTAGGCTTGCTTTTCACCTCACTTACACCAATTCTTTATTATGAAAGAAAAACATGTATAACGTTTATGTATGTGTAATGTATGTATTCTTAGTAAGGCATTTACCTGTTTCCAGTAGGCCCTGATGAGGGTGAAGACAAAGCCTCGGTCCATGACTGACAGCAGATCGTTGAGGAAGAAAGCCAGACTGGTGTTGAGTCTCTCCACCAACTCTAGATCCTGAATGGAGGAGATACACACAACTTAAAATGCTTGGCAGTTTTGAACAGAATTTCTGCTTTATTACATTGAAGAATGTCAATGGCAATAAAATCAACAACATGAAACATTTTGTTGGTGCTTCTTGAGCTCCTGCGCCAGTGTCAGGGAGGCGACACCAGTTTCTAAACGCTGTTATACTTTTGAAAAACGTTGACTCATTTGTACAATCCAAACATTCCCTGACTTCCCTTGTATGCACTTTATCTCAAAATCCCCATGATGTCCCACAAATTGTCCATTGGGGTTGTGTTATACCACGAAAGACTTCACCATTTATTTACTAACCTTCTGGAAGCGAGACACGATGTCTCCAGCGATGGTGCTGACCAGAGCTGTGATGTCGTCCATGAAGCGTTCAGGGAAGCGATTCTTCCTGGGAGACTCCAGACGCTCAGAGAAGTACAGGTGGTGGATGATACTCTTCACCTGTGGACGGGGACAGCAGGGGTTATATGGAACAGGGGTTGGATGGGACAGGGGTTATATGGGATAGAACATGAGATATTGTAATGTAAGATAGTACTGAACTGTAGTGACTGTTTTGGAACTATAGGACACATGTTCATTGAATTCAAAGCTAGGGCTGGATATCGTTCAACATTTTCCGATATTGATACAGATAGCAATAGCTTGACTTCTATACAGGTCACTGAACAATACATTATGAAACCCGTTTTAACAGGATGACATTAGACAGTGTGGTAAAAAAAGTTTTCTTTTCCAGCTGCCTGGCATTTTTACAAAATAACAATTTATAAAATCTTATACTGTATAAGCTGAAATCGCAGTAACTGCCTACGTTCACTGACATTGAATGACAAGACATTTTCCACACCCGAATGTATTGAGGCATTTCGGTCTGTGCCAAAAAAATATTGAACGTTGATACCCAGCCCTTTTTTTTTTTTTGGTATACACATTTTTTCTTACCATGAGTTCAAAGAAGAACCAGGCCTGTTGCAGAGCACCCTCCCGGACACTCCCACTGCTCACCACCCACTGAAGGGCCAACTCCTCATGGAAGAGCTGAGCGGGACAGGACAGCAGCACGGGACGGGCCATAAGGCAGACAGAGACAATGTGAGGCATCGGGAGAAGTGCTATGTCCATGTTAAATTCAAAGAAACTATAGTCTACAATGTTGTTAACAGATTACTTAGTTAATTTACTGGAATCAAAGGTGAATTCACTCAATCAGGTATATGACAATGAATCAAAGTTAAGTAAGCTTAGGTAGGGATTAGGACATTCTAAAATTCTCTAAATGAAAGAATAATTCAGTCCAGTAGAGCTTCTGCAGCCCCAAATCTGAAAATTAACTTGATTAAAGAAAAAAAAAAGAGGTTTAACATTATATGTATACATTACAGTGTGGGTTAACAATTCGACAACACTCACACTCAGTTACAGTTGTGTGCAACTTTAACAGTTTTGAAATGCAAATTTCATACATTGGGTTTCCTGATATTGGTATAAATTGTATTAAGTGTTGATGAAAATATTTTCCTGTGTGTTTTTTAGCGATGGAGAGAAGTATTTATGTGTCTTTGTTTTACTAGCATCAATAATTTTAGGTGTTATTTATGCAAAACCAACATCCAACACTGTCTGGCTAACTCACTGAATCTTGTCCAGGGTCTGGCAAGTCTTCCTCAATCATGTTGACAAGATTAAAAACGGGCAGGTCTCGATTTATAACCAAACTTAGAATCTAATTATTCTGATTTATATATTACCTTTTGCAGCGTGGATTTACTTGAAGGATAATCTTTGCTTCTTTAAAGTAATCAGTATTGAATAGGGCCCTAAGAAAGGAGACTTCCCAGACTAAGTTAGCCAGACTACAACCAAAATTAATTTCACGTATAGTTAAAAAAAAAATGTTTAAACAAGAATTTTAAAAAATATATAAAGTAAATCAATGACATTTTAAATTTCAAAAATCCATAACACATTCTGGACAAGAGGCAGATCATTGACATTCAGCATTCAACAAGACGACACGACCACCAACACCATATCGACCAATCCAGCGGCAGCACACACACAAACACACACATCTCCACAGACAAGACAGACAGACAGACAGACAGGTGAGGAGGCGGAGACAGAAGGTGGGCGGGGTTTGGCGTGGCTCCTCCCCCGGTGCAAGTGGCTCTACCTTTTTTGTGGGCAACCGTCCCGTTAAAGTTTGCAAGAAACTGGCGCTCTCTGTGTGCGAAGACATGCGATTGCCACAGCGCTCCATGGCCTATATGGGTGGAATGAATGGAACGGTGACAACAACAAGGTTAGTGGAGAGAGGCAACGGGAGCGTGGGAGTTGTTGCAACTTTTTTCCTCAACAACACACAAGGAAAAAATGTGTCTGCTGGGTCACACGCACGCACACACTTACACACGCACGCACACACACACACACACACACACACACACACACACACACACATGAAGACACAAACAAATGTTATACAGGACAGGGCAGTAACACATAAAGTGTTGCAGCCATAATCTAAAACAGTCATATGAGCAGGTAAGCTAATTGTCTTCATAAAGGCCTGTTAGATCAAGGTAAGACATTGTATTGGTTAATTTTCCTTTGATATTACAAACAATGCTTAATGATTAATGCTATTTTGCAAAACTCCAGGTGAATACAATACTTCAGCAATGTAAAATGCCATATGGAAAAAATCACTCTTCAGTATTAAATAATTTTGTTATATTTAGTATTACAGTATTAAAGTGGTAAGTAGATTAACAATGTTCCATGCCAGGTTCAGTTATGTTAATGAAGGTGCTATGTCGTGATTTTGTAAACACAAAATGCCATTTGTTTTCTTGATAATCCATAATTTTGGAAATAGAGAGAAACATAGGCTTCTGTCATGACAACTCAAAACAACAGAATACATAACATCACATGAAGATGGAAAGTGAAGCTCTCACACACACGCACACGCACACGCACACACACACACACACACACACACACACTCCCAGATATTCCATTCTCCAGTGACAGAGTTAATGTGTTTTAGGGTTAATAGAACGTCATGCAGGGAAACTACAGTAGCTGATAGTGGAGACTGTGAGTTTAAAGCAGAGAGAATGAAAAACTGTGTAGAAGCAGAAAGGACAAAATGAAATGGATGAACTTTAATAAAAAAAAATATCTACTCTACTGATGAAAATGACATCTAACACTAATCTTTTTCTCTACTAGCTATATGCCAAAAATATTCTGTAAAATATATATGTACAGTATATACATAAAAGATCCCTCTATGTCTTGGTTTTGGGTTCAGCAATGTAAACCCAGAACGGCAGGCAAGCTTGACATAGAAAGAAAGGGTGTCTATGACTATGTCTGAATATGTTCGAGAAATTGCTGTCATAAAAATGATATTTAATAAAAAATAATAATAAACCTGGCACTGTCATTTTTGGATTTAGAAAATGAGTCTCTTCATGCGAGTCTTGAGAAAAAGGGATGTGTTAGATGAGACAAGTGAAGAGGGATGAGACCTGAGATTCAATCTGTCATGGAGGCGGCTGTGACTCCCATACATGAGGGTTGGGAGGGTTGTGATTTAAAGTTCGGCAGGATAATGTGATATTCTGGAGTTTTGGTCTTTTTATGCCTTTGTGTTACACTAGTCATGTTGTATATGGTTCAGAAAATGATCTAGCTTGGAAAAACGTAGGGACATAGTGATATGACTTAAAACCTCAGAAAGTAGCTTCAGAATGAGGTTGAATCTATAAATGACAAATGTGATCATGACATCAGAACATACACTGTAAACTTTAAAGGTCACCTATTATGCAAAATGCACTTTTTCATGTTTTTTGTTTCAACATTATTAAAACCTGTGTTCCCCCAGTCAGATTGATATCCCCTTATGACGTCATATATATTACATTAATATGGGTCCCTGGTGTGTCTAGAGCAGGGGTGTCAAACTCATTTTGGTTCGAGGGCCACATACAGCCTCTCTGATCTCAGGTGGGCCGGACCAGTAAAATAATGGCAAAATAACTCCAAATCCCTAACTTTGCTTTTCAGTAATATGCTTTATCACTCAGCCTGCATTTGTAACCTACATTATCACGGATCACAAGGGATCTCTGTAGCCCCCAGGATTCTTGGTGCGGTGCGTAGCGCCGCACCAAAAAATTTTAGGGTATTTTGCTCAAAGATGCCAATGTGCACTAATGAAACTGTTTATTTGAATACAGAAATACAACAGGCACTGACCTTACAGTTGTCCAATTTGGTTTGCTATATGTACAGGGACAAATTTTGTGCAAACATGCAGACTGTACAAAATACAATTAAATAAAAGTGAAACTTCTACTGTTTTGATTTATTTTTAAATACAGAGGTTATTGGTTGTTTTGGAATTCGTTTTTCCCAATTTAAAACATAAAAATAAAGCAGCATGGAAAATTAGGAAATAAATCTTGTAGGCCTACACTAGCATGCTCCTGCTCGTTTTGACACACAGAGCCGCAGACACACCCGCTTGCTAGTACATTAATTGTTCAGCACTAAAAATAAAAATAGTTTTATTTTTATTAAAAAGTAATAAAATAAAATGTACTAAAAATAAAAATGTTTTTTTTTTTTGGTTTTTACTTTGCCATAAAGCACTGGAGGAAACATTAATAGCGGTGAAGCAGGATTGCCATTTACCATTTCCCACGTTGCTAAAATGTGCTTTTTTATTTAGGCTGCCCCCTAGCGGCAGGAGTGAGCATTTCGGTTATTTCTTTAAAAATTCATAACTCCTCACAGGAATGGGCTAGAGACTTACTTTTTTTTTTGACATACTCAGAAATTTATGCTCTACAGGTCGCGGGCCTGATCAAATCATCTTGCGGGCCGCATCCGGCCCGCGGGCCGTATGTTTGACACCCCTGGTCTAGAGACTCCCAAAGTATAAGAGAAAACAATCCTCTTTTTTGGGCTTTTTGTAAGGCAGAGCTTAAAGAGACAGGCTTCAAAACAGAGATTTTCAGACAGAGGCAGAAAATAGGAGATTCAGCAATGGCACTGAGAGAAATATAAAAGGTTTTTTGGACACTCCATCATTAGAACAGTTTCTACAACACACCCACATTGAAAAAATCCACCTGAAATTTTGCATAATATGAGACCTTTAAATTATGCATTAGGGACGACAAATATGCCCCAAAACTCTCACCATTTATTCTGTAACTATGTTTAAAAAGTACACAAATAAACCAAAACTCCAAATATCCCAGTATCCCTTTCAAGGTGAACAGTATAAGCGTGAGTGAGTTGTTGTTGTTTTGCAGTGAGGCAGAAGTGTAGGCAGGACGGGGGCATTCATTAAAAACCACCTGCATGGTTTCTGGAGCTGACCCGGGGCCGGATCCCCAGGGGGCGCTCTTACAGCCCATGGTGTGAACCCACGAGTTGGACCGGTCTAAGCCCTTTAGTGTCAGTGAGCCAAGGTCATAGGACGCAAGGCAGGGAGGCAGCAAGGAAGCAAGGGAGCGAGCGAGCAGCACAGGGGGAAGGAGAGGAGGAGGGAAGGAAGGAAGGAATAATATGACAGGTTAAAGAGGTTCACAGCAAGTCAGGACTGCTGGAAGATGCAACAAAGGAACAAACAATAAAAAGGTTAGCTTGTCAGTAGATTAAACAAATTGTCTTAATAGATCTCTCCCTCCCTTTTTGTGTGTGTGTGTGTTTGCGTGCTTGTGTGTGTGTGTGTGTGTGTGTGTGTGTGTGTGTGTGTGTGTGTCTGTGAGCGTGTCTGTGTGTGTGTGTTTGTGTAGCTTCCCCTCCCTCAAAGACAAGAGAAGAAAGGTTTAGTATAGTATTAGCAGCAAACGGGAACATTCATCAAACATTGGGCTGCATTCAAACACTGTTTAGGTACTTTGGGGTTAAATAAAGACATGTTTAAGGAGGAAATCACATTATTTACAACACCAAATACATCACAATATAAATTATATATATATATATTAGGGCTGTCAAGCGATTAAAAAAAATAATCTAATTAATTACGGGCTCTGTGATTAATTAATCTAAATGAATCGCATACTTTTATGACACTTTTATACCTGTTTATAAACAGCTGTATAGCCTGCTACAGTTTGTTTCTCTCTCTCTCTCTCCGTCTCTCGTAACTTCTGTCTCCACAACAGAATGCGCTGCACTTCCACAGATGCTTATGCCGATTCATTCACCATCGTCGTACTCATAGGCAAAAATATTGACGCACACACACACACGGGGCGGGTGTCCGTTTACGCGGGAGACGATACAGCTAGCAAACAAAATAGAGACACACGGAGGAAGATTGAGAGATACTGTTTTGAACCTATATTGTTGCACCCACTAAATCAATAATGCACAGACACTGCGGAGAATAAAGTAAGATGTCTTCCTACCTTCATGCTTATTTGCCCAAAGCATCCCATAAACCGTTCATAGAGCCCTCGGCCCCGCCCTTTCCTCTGCTTCTCTCTTTACTTTTCTCCCTTTCACCCGTGCGGGCTGTGTATGCAAGCTACAGGTGCAGCTCCCCGAGCTGCGCACCACTTTTGCACCGGGTCAAAGGGCACTATAGAAGTGCGATTAATCTGCGTTAATTTTTTTTAATCGCGTTAATTTTTCTGTGATTAATCAATCGAAATGATCGCGTTAATTTGACAGCCCTAATATATATATATATATATATATATATACATTAAAAATAAATAGTAAAAACTGACGAGCTATTCTTAAAAAGATATAGAACTGTTAAAACAATGTGCTATTGTATCTTCTTGACATCATCTGCTTTCCGATGCTAGCGTTAACTAAATATCTCTTGTGCCTTTCGCAACCTGTGCACACTGAACATTGCATGTATATGTTTGTATGTGTGGGTGGGTGGGCAGAGATAAGATGTCCCCTTCTTGTGTGTACGCAAAAGGCTATACAGCTGATATGACGATAAAATAGTCCCCCTGGGTCACTGTACACATGGAAGGCCTCTCTGCCGTGATGTCACTGATGGTAAGAACCATACTGTACATTCAGTGCAATAACCTTACCCATGAGTTTGTCTAAATTTGATCACGAATCAATGGGAGGAGACGGACAAGTGCAATGTTAAATATTTAACTTCAAGATGAATGTTGCACAAGCCAAATATTGCAATAGGTGCAATAAGTGTCCAAAAATCATCCACTATGTCCATATTAGGAATTTATACCACATTACATTTTTGAGTTTAAGTACATATTCTCTACCCCTATTGACAGAAAATCAATCAAACTGTAAAAATACTTCCAGGCTCATGTATAAGCATAGACGGCCCTTACCTTGCTGCCTATGATGGCGCGGACCTCGTCGTCAGGGGAGGTGGGTGTTCCGGAGATGTCAGGGTTACTGTTGCTAAGGCTTCGGGAGCGGTTGAGGTTGAGGCTGGCGGGTCTCTGAGCCGAGCGAGCCATGGTGGCATAATGCATGGAGCCTCCCAACCCTCCTGGGCCTGGGACAATACAAGGAGAGAGGGGTATGAATATAACCTGGATCCCTGTAAAGTTGACCAGTTTAAAACGTTGCTGAAAAAGACTAATTTTTTTGTATTGGCCTTTAACAAAAGTTGCGACTTCGAGACTCCTCCCTTAATTTTTTTTTTTTTCATGTATTTTTTATGTTCTTTTGTATTGTATCTTGTACAGCACTTTGGTCAACTGATTTTAAATGTGCTATAGAAATAATTTTGACATTGACTTTGTATGGGACAACTGGAATGTGATGGGAATAACTACTGAACTACTACTACCAAGCCAAGGTCAGGTCACATGATGGTTGCATGTTAACTCTGCTCCCAATCCACACATTTAAAAAGGTGGAGTCAGCAATTGTTGTCGAAATAAATGTTTTTTCAAAATCTCTCTAATATCTCCTCATGATCTGCTAAAAATCCAGACAGTCTTGGCTCTGTTAAATGGTATGTAAACAAAGGGGGCCACCGTAGCTAGCAACATACTCTTTCACAGAGCATTAACTTTAACACAAAAATAAATTCAGCGCACACACATTACGGACAGGTAGCGGATCGAGAAGAGATATTCACTGACATTGGCAAAAAGTGATGTTGGCAACAATCATTCTCCAGGATCGCTGACTCAACCTTTAAATGTGTATTAAATTAATAAATGCCTCTTATCAAAAAGCCAATGTATCCTAACACGATACTTCCATCTTGCATGATGTGAACTCACTTGTGAGAGTTGCATAAACAAGGATATTCATACATGATTATGGTTCGAAGCAGCAACAATGTCAATAAGCAGTGGATGGTGTATTAGCTAATATGGGACAATTGCAGGAAATCATGTACCACACATGAAGAGCTCTACCAAAATGGAATATTACTTACAGGTGCAGTCAGCGATTGTCAAAATCACTTTTTTGTAAAAAAGAGGTTATGTAAATTGAAGGGGCCCAGCGTAGCTAGCAACATGCCAGTTCAGAGAGCCTAGGGTATGTATGTTTATTTAGCCCACGGATAGGTAGCAGAGGGTGACATATTCACTGATTTTCACAAAAAGTGATTTTGACAACAAGCGTTTTACAGAATTGCTGACTCTACCTTAAAATAGCTGAGAGTGACTTTGATGTTAGTTTCAAGAACAATTGCACACAGGTTAAGATGGACAGTGGTGATGGGCCATATCTACCTGTTAAGGATGATTTGGGGTCTGTGTACGGCAGGCAGAAGACAAAATAGATGCAGGAGGGTAAAAGAAAAACGATAAAAAAAGAAATAGAAAAAGAAACATTATGGCAGGCAGGTTTGATTATAGAGTAGACACCCAGTGAGATTAGGGGGGTTGGATGAAGTCAATTTATACTGTAAGGAGAAAACTGAAAAACAGACATAGAATAAAGACAAATGTGAGGTTGCTGCCAAACTGTATTTGACAGTAGGATACCTGGGGAAGGTGTGTTGGGGTCGGCGCTGGGCAGGCGGAAGACGTAGTGAATGTACGAGGACAGCAGGCCGTTGCGCCCATGCATGTCCTGGCTGGTGTCCAGGTATTTGTGAAGGCGGTTCACTATGGAGGCTATGACTTCAAAGGAGGCCTGGCCCAGATTCACTGGAGAGAGAGAGAGACACACACACACACACACAAAGTGACATAATTACAACAAGGCACTCATGGACTAAAAGCAGTGCATATACTACAAAGTTACAATATAATGCATGAACAGGTTTGCCCACCAACATTTTTGGGGTGTACTGATTCAGATGGCACGTTACATGACCTTACATAAGTTTAATTTTTAAGTGCATAATATTGTTTAAGACAAAACTTTAAGTTTATTTTAAGATTCAGTATGTGGTAGTGACAGCGCAAAATACAATGGGCATTGCAATAATGAATGAATTTGTCTTTCTTGGCAGGCAGATACAGTGGTGACAAACCTGAGCTTAAAACAATACGTTATGTAGCAAATTGCAGCGCTGTTTTTATGACCAGATTAGGAAAAGTTTTAACCTTGATGTAAAATCAATAATTTCTATAATAAAAATAGAATCTTAATTTGAAGTGGCACAATTGATACATTTCTATAGTTGGCAAATGTACCATCAGCCCATCTAAAACAAATGTGTGATCCCTCCCTGGCACATTATTTAAGCAATAGCACACGAGAGGGAGCATGTTGTCGCTCTATATCAGCACTGCTGTGATTCGGTCGTAGGCACGGAGGCCGCAGGCTGCCGGGGAGAAACACAGCAGTGCTGATATAGAGCGCAACCTCGAGTGTGCTATTGCTTTTATACAGCAGTTTTACAACTGAAATTCACAAGTTAACTTTAAAATGTGATCTTTAATCATTTAAGAATGTATTTGCTTCCGCCAACACAAATAGTTTGACAACAGCAGTCAGAGCGGAGCGCGTTGCTATGCAACAACTTTACGCGAGTGAGCTCGTCTTGCTTTGTTTACTCTGGTAACATTAACCACGGCGGCCCGATGTCCCGTAAAAATCACCAAAGAAACGGAACGGCGGATCTTAATCTAGTTGGTAATAAGGTCCGCTGCCCAATCCAAACCCCCACGCTTCATTTCCCAGAGTTTATGAGTGTATTTCGGCCCGGGGGAAGTAACGTTATGCAATGAAGTGGGAAAGCTAGGCTAGGCTAAAGCTATGCAGCGCTCGTACTATTCAGCAGCCTGAGTTTATCTCCACACACTATTGCTGTCTTCAGTAACGTGAGTGTGAGCGACTACCGCACACTGTCTCTGTCTGTGTCTGTGTGTGGCAGCGATGCCCTCTCACAGAGGAGAGACTCGCCACAGTCAACCGGAGTCACACACACACACAGATAACACACAAGTGAAGCTCCGGCTCATCAGTGAGCCGCGGAGTGATTTTGACAGTTGGTCTACAGTTTGGTGAACAGTCTGAGTGATGTTGTTCGCTAATATCAGCACTCCTTCAGAACGCTCAGAAGGTCTCTCGTCCAATCAGATCACTCGCTCAGAGCCAACTGCTGTATAATGATGTGTAACATATCCTACCGATCTGCCCGGCGATGACAGGCGGCCTGACCACCAGTGCCACCAGTTTGTCCAGCAGCAGATGGAGGAAGCGGACCACGGGCTCCAGCTGGGAGGAGTTGAGTGCTGCGATGCTGGCCTTCAGCTCCGTCTCTAGGTTGTTCTCCATGATGCGCATGTCTCCGATACGCACCGGGAACATGTGCTCGTCCAGCGCATGCACCAACGCAAAGAACTTATCTAGATACTGGTCCTGGATGGGAAAGGGAGGGGATAGAGGTGGATAGGGGAGGGGTTAGGGTAACATATAGTGAGAAATTTGTTGGCAAAAGAAATACAAGAAAACACAGGGAATGGGGTTATTAAAAGAGATGGCTGTAAAAAGATCAGAAGATAATTATAATTTTTTAAAACAGTGTTAAAGCTATAGTGCGTAACTTCTGTTCCCCCATGAGAAATTCTGAGTAATAACAACAACGCTTCTACATTTTTTTCTAAGCAGCAGAATCAACAAGTGAAACACTTCTTGGGCAATTTTTGGGATTTTTATTTTGCGTCATCTAATTTGGCGATGGCTCGAATGTGACCATCATGCATTTATATGAAAAAAGTTACGCACTATAGCTTTAAAGTTAGGTAAAGTTGAATTAGAAGAAAGAAAGGGGGGAAGGGAGTCGACAAACGACAGTAAGCTTGGAACCCACTCGTCTTTCAACTTGGCTCACCGAGTGGAAACCACGAAACGAAACATTGCCACAAGAACACAGCAGTTATCCAGCACGTCTAATCTGCGCCAGCAACAGTTGATTTATGAGCACATTAGTGGCAGTTAGGCTCCTAGGGACCACAGGCAAGACCTCCACACCCCCAGTCCACACACACAGAGAGATGGTAACAAGTGTGTGTGTGTGTGTGTGTGTGTGTGTGTGTGTGTGTGTGTGTGTGTGTGTGTGTGTGTGTGTGTGTGTGTGTGTGTTTATGTGTGTGTGTGTGTGTTGGAGTAGACCACAGTAAATTACAGGAGAGGCGAGCTTCACCCACTAATGAACTGGTGCTGGAAAGGACTTAGGGTCTAAATGTGAAGAAAAAAATACACTTTTTTTTTTTTCTGTTCTAATTTTAAATTCTAAGCTTTATGTGATGCTTATGGGATAATTATGTGGCAACTGAAACTACAATAAAACTGTTCTTCATTCCAGTTTGGAAACATAGAAATAATTGTACAGCAGCACATTCCTTATGTTTAATATATACAGATTATAACAACAGGGAATACTTGACAAGGTAAGCGAAAGAGAGGTCATGGAGTTTAATTCCACTCTTAGTAAAACTGCTGTATAGATATTGTTACCTGCGTGTGGATTGTTGACACGGTGACCACATCCACATTAAATACTCCTCGATGGTTGTCCACCCACTTCATCCCTGGGAGAGGAACCTGAAGTACAACGACACCAGAGCAAATATAGGAATTGCTCTATTGGCAAAATTAAAATTGAACAAACATTGAAAATGAATGCACAATGCAGCACAATACTTTTCCATGAATAAAAACCTTACTCAAAGCGTAAAGCAAGAGCTGCAAAGTTTAAGATATATCCTTGATTAATTAATACCTTTGTCATAGTTTAATTGAAAAATGCATACTTAAAAACATTTGAATAAAAGAAAGTGTCTTACATCTGGTGAGAGAACAGAGTAAGATTGAGGTGGTTTTTCCAGAGACACGGGCAGACAGAAGTGTCCCGTCCGCAGACGTCCATTCTGCAGCATGGGGATCCACTGCAGACACAGGGGGGAAAATATAGAATAACAGAAAATTATAATAGATATAATAATAAGTGATGGGATTTACTGTATATAGTGCTTTTTCTAGACTCTCAAAGTTGCTTTATAAAAATGCAAAAATACAAAATACTCAAAATGCAGAAACCAATACACACACAAAGACGCTTAAATGAGATACATAAAACAAACAAACTCTTTTCATTAAGGTTCATATTCTTAATGTATTCGTTTTCATATTTGGCTAAAATGCTATGTGTGCTGCATGAAAGACTGAGATAATCAGCCTAACTGTTTGAAATACACTTGTGCATGAAGACATCTACCGGTAAGTTAACACCTTATGACTGCATGGAGATTGCAATTGTGAGTACAAATAGCTGCAAACAACATCAACAAAAAACATATGTGAACCAGTGACTGTATCCTACCGTGTATCCCACAGGAGTCTCCAGAGGTGTGTTCTGCTTCTGCTGACAGCTGACGTGGTAGAAGGTGAACAGTATGTGGTGGTGGTCTGACAGAGAGGCAGGCAGCTTGATCTTCACTTCATCATGGAAGTCTGGGGACCTGTGGAAAAGTGGAGTGGAGAATGGTTAGGATTAAATAAGAGAATGCTTCAGTTAATACTGTGTTGTTGTTGGTCTTGCTCTTTTAATGTATTTTGCATTATTTGTACATGTACGAAATAAAGCTTGCACTCATTCAAAGTAAATTATAATAATATGAAACAATTCCCACTGTTCAATAATAGTGTTAAAAAGCTGTTTGTATTCAATATATAAACAGATTAGAAAGGACAATCACCCAAAATAGATTCTATAGTACATTGACAGGCAATATGCTTCAGGCTGCCATCACAATGTCATTCGGGCTAAACCTGACCAGAGTTCTAATTATATCTATATTGACTATGGATCGCCACATTGCCTGAACACTTTATGTAACCAAAACAATGTCTGGCTTTAGTCAACAGTGTAATGGTGACCCATTGGAAGTCTATGAAGGTTGAACTGTTTTGCTCTACTGATTGCATATGTGGTCAGTGCCTCCTCAATACTGGTTTGCACTCCACATAACGTGATTTCGAAATGGGTGCAAGTCTGTCATTACTATAGGGTCCGGCCATTGCTTTTCCAAAAAGACTTTAACACAACTCTTTTCTTGAGAAGTATTGAGAAGTTTTCACCATGCTCTAATATTCTAGCTAGATTCATACATTTGGACAGACAAAACAGACAGACAGGGATTCATAAGTGTAAGTTACTTGATCTAAAAATGAATTAAATATCACTTATAACAGCTAAACTATTTACAGTAACTAAGGAGGGAACTCAAAAGGCCAGTTCTCAGTAACAAACTAGGATCACCTTAAAATTGGATATTACAACAACTGCTTTGAAAGGTCACAGACGGGCCTGTAGTTCTATTGGGAAAAAACATGTTGTTTATTGAGCAGACAAAGAAGAATCCTCAAGGAGAAACAATATAAAGAGCAACTCAGCACTTTTTTTTCCAGATCACAAACCATTTCTAATAAAATAGTAATTTTCTTTCATTGTTCATTAGGTTCTCTTCATATGTTCCCTGAAGACTTTTGACAAAGAGAAATATTGTGCCATTTTCTGAGTGAAATGAAGACTGTAATTGGCCATTACCTTACAAGCACTCCTAAGGCTTTTGATTAAGCCCCCGATGTACGACTGTCCCGGCCACAGTGGTACATTATTCACAGGTTGATTAATTCTAGCCTTGAACGTGTGACCCCTGAGTGACAAATGACGAACCGATGGATGTCGTAAAGTACTTTCTAATAGTGGTGATAAAATATTAGAGACCCCTCAGCTCCTATGTACAGATGGGAGAAACTTGGGCCAAGGACACCACTTGACAATACCCAGATGGCTGATTCAACTTAGTCTTTGAGGAATGCCATCAAAGGTGTACACGGGGATGTTTATATTGATGGACAATGTTTGTGGATTGAGTTTTTTTTGTTTAGCTAAGAATCAGACTCAGACTTGCAGACCTCACAGTTAACAAAACACTGACCATAGATGTCATCACATCAATAAAGGTGGAGCCGGCGATTCTGGGGAACGCTTGTTGTTAAAATCATTTGTTATCAAAATCAGTGAATATCTCCTTATGATCCGCAACCTGTTCGGAATGTGTGTGAACTGAAGTTAAAGGCCTACTTCACCGGTTGGAATATAAAGGTGTATTGAACTCGGAGATCCTATTTAGTATAAATGTGCAAATAAAATTGAAATCAGATCATCTTAGTCTGAGAAAAGGCAGAAAGAGTGTTTTATGGTCTCACTGTCTAACCCTACAGTTTCCTTACTGTGACATCACAGTAAGGGTCAGGAATAACAGGACAGCTGGGCCAAGGGAAGACTAAGGGAAGACTGAGGGAAGAAAAACCTCATTCATTATATTATAATAGTTATTTTATAATGATAGAACGCTGGTTCCGTATGGGTGAAGTATTCCTTTGACAATTTGGTGTTAATACACAGCCTAGGCTTTGTAAACAGGCATGCTGCTAGCTGCGGTGGCCCCCTTTGTTTACATACCCTTAGTGTACACACTGGTTTACAGAGCCTAGACTGTGTATTAACACCAGATTTTCTTTCAGTGCAAAAAGTACGTACAGGTAGACGATTTGAGAAGATATTTAATATTTTTGATAAAAAGTTATTTTGACAACAAGCATTCTCCAGAATCGCTGACTCCACCTTTAATATTGTAATTCTGATAACTGCTGGACTGAATGAAAATGCATTAATGTTTTTTGCATATATGTGTATAGTATAGTTCGCATGCAGCACGATATAGAGACTATTGTAACTAAAGCACGCCAAGAGACATATAACTCACCTATTATGGTACACCACCGCAGTATAGGCTTCTTTAGCAAAATCTGAACAG
Source organism: Hyperoplus lanceolatus (assembly GCA_026929865.2). Classification (NCBI taxonomy): domain Eukaryota; kingdom Metazoa; phylum Chordata; class Actinopteri; order Uranoscopiformes; family Ammodytidae; genus Hyperoplus; species Hyperoplus lanceolatus. Next base: position 29,366,384 of record CM049403.1, read on the forward strand.
CTGGACTTCCCAAATATCACCTGGGGGATAAATTATAACATTTATGACGTCATAAAGCCAAGTTAGGATGAATTATGACTATTTGTCAACATGTATGGAGGACATGCACACAGCTGTAGATAATGCATTACTGTTAGATTGTACAGCTTTTTTATACCACCCCTAAATTTCAATATATTTTAATTAATTATTCCAAAATCAATAGTTGTCAACATAATAACACATATAGATAAGATGGCAGAATAGACTAAGATCCACAAAAAAAACAGCATTTTTGTCCTTATATCTAATAACTCCTCATAAGGGCGTACCGGCATTGCATTGCTTGGATCCTCTCCATTCATAAATTGCACTTTGACGGTGATGTTGCGAGCGGAGCCTTGGCGGTTGGCGAAGTTAAGACTCTGAGCGTTCACATACAGCAGGTTCCTAGAAGACACACACAAACACAGAGGAAAAAGGCACATCAAAAATTATGTCATGTAGGTAACTGCAGCAAATGTATAACACTCTCTGGGTGTCACTTTTTGTCAAAATCAGTGAATAAAAAAAAAATCATGTGTTAATACATACACAGCCTAGGCTCTGTAAACGGGAACATTGCTAGCTACAGTGGGCCAGTGATTTTGACAACAAGCGCTCTCCAGAATCACTGACTCTACCTTTAATGTGTGGAACCTGACCCCTGATCTCTTACTCTGATATCTAGACCAAGTCTTTTTGAAAGTGATTGACCCAGTTACGTTATTATTGCATTAGATTAGATTCAAGAGGGCAAGGCCACCAGAGTAGGTAAACCATCTTCTAATTGGTTAAAAACGTAGGCTTGGCCTGTCAATAACAATGAGACCTGCTACCAAAAGTTTAAAAAACAAAAACATGAAGTGGAAGGACAGGGGGTGGAGAGTTTGACTCATTGTATAGGGATACCATCTGTGTAAAATGATAGATGAAAATTATTATGACAAACAATGTCATAATCACACCAATTTTTTTTTTTTGAAAGTTACAGGATAGACCCCTCTAGACGGTGAAGCACAACAAACTTAAAAGGTACTTGACGGTTGTGTGAGGATCACCAAAAAGCATTACCACTGTGTAAATTATACAGATGACATTAAAGGTGGAGTCAGCGATTCTGGAGAACGCTTGAGGCAAAATCACGTTTTTAGTCAAAATCAGTGAATATCTGTCAAACAAAACCCGGAAAAAATCTTGAGATATTGACTGATTTTCACAAAAAGTGATATTCACAAAAAGCTTTCTCAGAATCACTGACTCCACCATTTAAAATGCTAGCAAACTTTCTCCTGAAATAAACTGTATGACGGGTATTGTTTGTGATTCTGCCTCCAAACTTGGCAGCAAAGTGACTGTCCTGTCAAATACACTGGTTGTACTATTGTGAAGGAGGGGGGGGGAAGTACAAAGTGACCCGGGATCAGCTGACAAACCGCAGTGACGTAGTGACGGCCCCACAGAGACCACAGCTGGAACCACAACTGACAGCGAAGCGTGGGAATACAATCTCTCCCTCATTCTAGCATGTTCTGTTCAACAGGTTTAATGGCAGCTTTAAAGTGGGCTGCTGAATTTGAACTGAAATTGACCCCAAAATGACTCGACAAACTCTACATTGCAAACTTTACACACGTTTCCAAATAAACTCTCAGCTACCCATCTTCCCCATTTTGAACCCAGAGGCTATATGGATATAGTTATTGTTTATTGATTTGACATAGATCAGCATATGCTTCTCACCAATGGGCTGGGAGAGCCTACAGAGGAGGAGTGCTGAGTACATAAGTTTTTAAGCAGTTATGTGCCCACTTTTCATGCTGTCCTTAGAAAGTTTATTTACAGTTTTATGTGTCAACTTAACCAGACAAAGAATGGAGTCATTATGGCCCTAGCCGTACCTGCACAAAGTGACACAAAATATCTGTCTGACTTCTGGAAGCACTGGCATAGATGCCTGTATGTGTTTTAACCCTAAACTTGTTTGTGTTTGTTTGTTTTGTATTGTATTGTCTGTGTTTTATATGTATTTTATATGGACCACCTGAGTCTGGAATAAAGTTGATCATAGTAAGTCTGCCTTTTAAATGAGATGATGAGATGTGAACACTAAAAAAAAAAAATTAAAAAAATTAAAAACTCAAATATATAAAGTGATAGAACTATGGTCAAATTTTGAAATGTCTTAACTTAACTCATGGTCCAGTTAACACACATTTTGCACACGTTTCCTGTAAATCAATATGGTGAAAACATTGGTGCTACAATAGTGAGTGAACATGACTTTGTTTTCCCCTGTAAATAACAAAGGATGGGGCGATGGTGAAAGGTATCCACACCATCCAACCCTGGAACAAAAGACTGACTCACTGCACGTTACCAGAGCAGGCCTCCCAACCAGAGGTCAAATAAAAGGTCATCAATGCATAGACTTACAATGGCTAGAAAAGGGTACCACAAATATCACAGGAATAACTATAGTATGCATGAAAATAATCAGTATAGCTAGCTACAGACACAGCAAACAAAAATTGGAATCAAACTACAATTCTCAAACTATTAAAACAAAGATAGTAGTGGACACATTGGACATTATTTCAAATGATTGCTGAGGTGGGTCAGTGCCATGTTTCTATGGTAATGTATAGAGTAAAATTTGAACTTGGGCATACACCGGGTAGAACATACCAGCTCTAAAGGGGAAGGCCCCAGCAGAGCTAACCACTGACTGTGTTGGCATGAGGGGAACTGAATATCATTACTAGCTTTATGCTGATGGAGCAAATACCAGCCACATTCACTCAATCCGTGGCCAAATTTTATTTTTTTTTCCATAGGACCGTTTATTTGTGCTCTGTTCGGGGCATACCTCATAACTGAGAAGTGAGCTAATTCACCCATATAACTGTAAATAGCTGGAGTAACAGCCAAGGTCTTAACATTTTTAAATTTGGAATCATAGCTTGAGGCGATGGGAGAAATATTATATTTCAGTAAATTCTGCTATGTGTGACTATGTACATCTTCTATAACCATGTAATACGCTTTTCATTGCCATACAAAGTGACTGATAAGCTGACCAATGAAAACATACCATTCAAAAAGTATAAATAGTGAAAGTTACCAACAGGACATCTTCAATATAAACTTGCCTGTATGAACCAGAACCAATTATAAGCTAAGCTAAAAAAGGCACATGATTGCATGGCATAGCAATTATTCAGTCTAAAAGGTATTTTCCGCACTATATAACAGGACAGACTTACTGAGGGGGCTGGAAACCACACAGCATTAAGTGCCAAAAGCATAAATATTTACTTTTCCAATCAAATACTACAGTACACCAAGTCATCTGGCTGATTAGTTTCCTCCTCCCCCTCTCTGGCTAAAGGTGGACATATTTCACCAACATTGCAAGTCTGCCGTGAAACAACTAACTAAGACATTCCCCATAAAGATGGCCTCTTTACGCCAGGACTCTGCAGCGCAAACACACATGCACACACACACACACACACACACACACACACACACACACACACACACACACACACACACACACACACACACACACACACACACACACACACAGGCATGACCCTTTAAAAAGCTGCAAGCTAATCAGCAAACCATATATTCTCCAGTTCATATCTGGTGGCATTGGAGAAAATATATCACACAAGGCATGACAAACTTTGAAGAAAAATTACAACGCAGGGCAATAAAAACTGAGATGATGAGTACACACTGTCCATACACGCAGCATCATTCACGCCCACAAGCTGAAAACCCTGGCTCAAGATGACAGACTAGCCCCCTCCCCTCCCCACGCAAACAGGAGCAGAGCCTGCTACTAGGCTGATTCAGCAGAGCCCTAAATCAGAGCCAGGAGTATTAATTACACCCGGCATTATCAATCACAGCAAAGTGTGCGGGGGTTATAAGGGTTTGAGATTGATCAGACTGACGATCAATCAAAAAAAACCTTCGATGGCCATTGTTGGTTTTTCTGCTGATCAGCTAAAGCCGCTGCTAGCAGCACAGATGGGTAGACCAGGGATAGGGGTGTGGTATGGAGAGGGGATTGGGGTTAAATAGCTAGTAGGGTTTGTGTGTGTGTGTGTGTGTGTGTGTGTGTGTGTGTGTGTGTGTGTGTGTGTGTGTGTGTGTGTGTGTGTGTGTGTGTGTGTGTGTGTGTGTGTGTATGGGGGGGGTGAGGGGCATATGTCATTTGCTCACTGCTGTGATTTGTTTGTTCAGGAGAGGGAGGGCTCGTCGAGGGGGGGGGATTTGGGAGAAGGTAGGCAGGGTACTGAGCTAAAACATAGTAGGCTTTAATGATCAGCTAATTCCACACACACACACACACACACACACACACACACACACACACACACACACACACACACACACACACAAACACACCCACACACACCCCTCCTCTACTGAGAGGGGCAGTATATAACACTGCCAGGCTGTCCGACTGCTCTCACAACATTTAAAAACAGCAAAGGGACGTCTACAGATGGTTCTAGGCAGAGAGGGGGAGTGTTGAGAGGAGCGCAAAGTAGAGGAATACAAGAGAAGTGGATTGGGGGTGTTAGAAAATATTCCACTGTCCCAGGATTGGAAAAGGAAAAAGTCACGATGAAGCTGATATCTTGCCTGTTGCTGACGCTACTAGCTATCTCCGCCGCTTCTGCCGGCTCTCTGAAATCCGCAGGTAGAGCAGAATACCCTACGATACCCTCCCACGCCTTGACAACGGTGCCGAGCCCGACCGAGGCGAAGTCGCGTTTTGCAATGTTGGATGATGTTCGTCTGCTCGCCAATGGCCTTCTTCAACTCGGCCAGAGTTTGCGGGAGTTTGTGCACAAGACCAAGAGCCAAATCAACGACATCTTCCAAAAGTTGAACATTTTCGACCGCTCTTTCAACCAGCTCTCGGTGGTAACCTCGGAGATCAAGGAGGAGGAGGAGGAGCTGAAGAAAACCACCAATTTCTTGAAGGCCAACAACGAGGAGATCCGGAATCTGTCGCTGGAAATCAACTCGAAGATCAACAATATACTGCAGGAGCGCATGCAGCTGCAGAGCAAAGTGGGGAACCTCGAGGACAGGCTTAAGGGGCTGTCGCAGAGCATGGTGCCCGCAGACCAGCTCGGGGAAATTATAACACTCAAGGTAAGCAATGAAGACGGGATGATTACATTTTTCTAAGTGCGTTATTTAACTTTGCATCAGTTAGTGAAGGATTGTGTGCACGCCAAAATAAGTTGTAGGTTAGCAAATAAAAACTTTTTCACTCAAATCAAGTCAACAATGGAGACTGGAGATGCATTTAATCAAATATAATATTTGGATGACAGCAACTTACTTGCCATTTAAGTTATTTCTTTATATTAGTCGCCAAGAGCATTGGGCCTAGAACAAGCTTATGTGGTAAAACTATCTTCGTATGACGATGATGTGATGATTTATTTCAGTAACGAGTTTTGATCAAAGTTTCAAGATCCACTTAGAAGTTGTCAAAAGACTGTATGTGGGCTACAGAACTGCACACATGTTTATTGGCAGAAGGAAATCAACTTTATACATTACAAAATCATTTGTGTGTTCTACAATTTGGCTTGATTTATAATCTCTTATATTTCATTCTGTTATTAGAAAAATTATGTATTCCACTCAAAGAAAAAAACACTGAAACAAATATGATTTGTTCAATTCATGTGACTCAACAGGTATTCTTTAAACTGTTTCCTATGTATATGTAATACACATATGGAGGTATAATGGACATATGTTTGTATTATGTCATTTTCAGGAGGTGATTGAAGGGCAAGAGAAAACAATCACCAATCTGCTGAAAGCTGTGAGCGAGCAGCACGACCAGCTCAACACTCAGAAAGTGAAGATTAATAATCTGGAGGAAAAGGTACAAAACTGTTTGTCAATATATTTCACTACATTTTCTCTTTGCAGACCAAACATTTGCATTTTCTATTTGTGAGGATCTAGTCTGGTACTATCTATGCAAATTCTTCTGTATATGGGAATGGGATAGGAATATGAGAGGGAAACTGCTTTTTTTTCTAAGGTTGAAAATACAATTTAACATTGCAGAATCATTTGCATTATCTTGCAGATAAGCGACAACAGCTTCCAAGATACAATTGATAAGCCGACGACTTCAGACTCCGCAGCTTCTGATATGTTCGAATATCTGAACGAGAACTCAACTGGCCTAGACACAAATGGTAAAATTATTTCAAATGTATTCACAGTTAGTCAAAATGTTGGTTAGGGGGGGAATGTCCTCAAATAAAATTTGCAAGAGCTGAGGGAAACTTTTTATGCATTCATATTTTCTTTTTCGTTGTGTTTCAGACTTCCCCAGTGGCTGCAGTGAGTTGTTTAACAAAGGAGAGGCAAACAGTGGAATCTATGTTATCAAGCCCAATCAATCGGAGCCGTTCAATGTTTACTGCCAAATGGGTCCAGGTGGGTGAGACCGCAACAATCTGAGTTCATATATAAATAGGCTATGTAACTGTCATTTATAAGGTGAAGTATTGATATTTGTGAACAAATTTCTGGGGCCGTATTCACAAAACATTTTATCTTAGCGCTAAGAGTACTCCTAAGGAGCACTAAAAGTTCTTAGTAAGGAGTAATTTCTTAAAACCTATTCACAAAGCTGCTAAGACCAACTTTTACTAAGGAATGGGAGGGACTCCTAAGCTAAGAATAGAGGGTGTGGTTGACCCTGTTGCTATGGATGACGTCATGTTCATACCTTCTATGCCCACAGTGATTGGCTGAGAGGGAATGAGTCCCTAAGAGTGAATTTATGATAGAAACACTGTGGGAGATATCCATATTGTGTCGCTGTATCAAAGTAAATAGTTTTTATATAGCCTACAATTAATGACAAGTGACACTGATTTAACATGAAACCAAGATACTGCAGGGTTTCCCACACATTTGTTCACAATTAATCTACAATAGCGCCACATAGGCCTATTCATTTTATTTAAACTTTACAATGATTTAAATCGGAAAAATATCCTCGTTGAATAGCTGCAAGCCATGCACTCTCACTGTATTTTTCTCAACGGCGGACTATGCAGCAATAGTCAGACAGCGACAAACCAGGAAATTCACAATTCAGAAACAACAGCCGGCGAAATCGTAAAGTACATGCGGAAGGAAAAAGGCGAGACGCGCAACTATACAGTAGCGGATCTGTGGAACGGAGGAGATGCTGCAAAGCGCCACATATAGGCCTACTCTAGTAGGAAATTAAACCCAAACGTGACACCAATAGTAACTTTCAGTGCATCGTAAACCCAAAGCAACTGGAGGAAAAGGAACTTAATAAATAATGTTTTATATAAATATAATAAATATAAATGTGTCTATACTTTCTAAATATAGCTTTACTAAGATCATTAAACCCTTACAGCTATTAAAGGTACCTTTCATAAAGCTCACTAGCATTAAATCTCTCCAAAACACCATCAAATGGTTGTCTGTGATTTACTCTTAGTGACTTAGGAGTCCTCTCGAGGACTCCTAGCTTTTCATAGATTTAGGAGCTAGTTTTAGCGCTAAAATGCTTTGTGAATTACACTTATCTTAAAAAGTTAGGAGTCCTAAAACTAGGAGTGAAACGCCCCTTATTTTTGAGAGTTACTCCTAAATCAGCACGTTAGGACCTACTCTTAGCCTTAAAATGTTTTGTGAATACGGCCCCTGATCAATAGTTAATGAACAAAACACATTTAAAAAAATAAATTAAAAGTATTTGTTTTGGTCTATTGGAAAGTGTTCAAAATGTGTTCAGTGTTTAGAGTAATTTGGAAAAGAGGGTTGTATATATTTTTGCAATGCTCTCTCAATTGTCAACCCCTCTGAAAATCAATAAACTTGCTTAAAAAAGAAAAGGTTAGCAAGCCACATGTACAGGTTATCTGTAAAGGCCAGATAAATTGGCAGTTATCTTGTTTACTTAACCTATCACAAGTAGGCTTCGTGATCCTTGTGTAAACGTTTGTGTGTTGCTTTTAGAAAAGTGACTTGACTGGACATATATTTCTTATCCATTTTATAGATGGGGGGTCAACGGTCATTCAGCGCAGGCTCGATGGTTCAGTGGATTTTGACCAGACATGGAACAAGTATGAGAAAGGCTTTGGAGATCTGGAAAGTACGTATTTTTTTTGTTCACTTTAAAATATACCACTTGTACTATAGTTTAAATCCTAGGTCTAAATATATCACATTTTGCTTTACATTTTTAAGACTAAAAATAGCACTCGAGCATTTAATACTGAATACAACATTAAGCTGTGCAGGCTATTTTGGTGAGGGGATGTGCTTTATTCAAGTACTTCCTGAAATTCCGGTCATAGGAAATGGTTATTGTTGCATATCAGCCTTAGACTGTCAAAGTGACTTCCTGTATTGTCTGAGTACAGAGCAAGTTGTAGCTTTAGCTGCAGCACACACACACACAGACTCAGACAGCAGCTGATAGGTGCAGTCATGCCACATACCAAAGTACAGTCTCCTGCAGGCATGGATTTTGGTTACAATTTTCTTTAACGACTGCATAACCTACCTAATTATTATTATACCAGTTTTGTACAGTCACGAAAACTCCACCGCAGGTCAAAGAAAACAAGTCTACATGCATGCCTGCACCAATTAAAGATGACTGTCTGTAAGCCGATTATTATAGACAAAGTTGAAAATTATCATTTATTGAAAAAAAGTATTGTGTTTAGGAATGTATAGGAAATTTCTATTTAAAATTAATTGTAAACTTAGGATACAAAAGAGACATAATAAACTAAAGATTAGCAAATGAACAAAGTTGCAAAAATACAAATAAAATATATATGAATTGCCTTTGTGTATGAAATTGCCATATAAGTAAACACGCCTTGCCTTGCCATATATGCGACATCCCAAGAATATAAAATCTGACTTGTGTGTTTTGCAGAAGACTTCTGGCTTGGCTTAAAGAAGATCAACAGCTTGACACAGCAGGGAGTTTACATCCTGCGTATTGATGTGGGGGACTGGAAGGAGGAGAAGCATTGGGCTGAGTATCATTTCTCACTGGACGGTGCCGCTAAGGGCTACACCCTTCAGGTCAGCCATTTCTCTGGTGACCTGCCGGACACCATAGCCAACAGCACCGGCATGAGATTCTCAACTAAAGACAGAAAAAATGACAACCACCGGAACTCCCACTGCGCTCGCAATCACACAGGTAAGTTAGTTATACAAAGCCAATTCAGCACATGTTGTGACCTGTATCAACACCATAGCCATAAACAAAATAATGAGAAGCAGTTTTACTGTCTAGTGTGGCCGTATCAAACGTTCTGCATGGTGGCAGGCAGCCATTGTTTTTTATTTATTATTAACGTTTGAGCAGAGAAGTGCTGTGATTGGTTCAAAAGACTTATTGTGTCATAAGAACCAGAGCATAGCCCACCTCCTCTAAACCGCATTTCTGTAAAGTTTGTCAAACTTAAATGACAATCTTTTATTTGGATTGAATGCCCAACTCTTTTTTTCAGATGCTTTACTATCATGCAACTAGCTCCCTGAATTACAAAGTTAGAAGGATTTTGTAGATTTGGGGTTTACAGGGGCTTTAACATAATGTGTCTTATCATGATCCCTTGGCAGGTGGTTGGTGGTTCAACAGCTGTGGAGAGAACAACCTTAACGGAAGGTATTGGTGGTTGAGGGCAAAGGGACGCTCTATGAGACGGAAGGGCATTCACTGGAAGTCTGGCACCGGGCCGTCGTATGCCCTCAAGACCATCCAGATCACTGTACGACCAGCAACTGCAGTTCAGAGCTCCAACTGAGCCCTACAAGGCATATACCTATTCTGACTACACTACTGGCATTTTTTACAAACATTGATTAAAATTGAATAGCTTAGCCGAAAAAGTTACATATGTCTATATGACAAAGAGTTTTTAAATGTGCTCCGAGGAACTTAAAGTTTGTGTTAATTCACTCACCCCACTTTGGACAAAAGCGGTAGTGTTTTTACTACGCCAGCTGTTGTTCCTGGGTGAACGTACCCATACAAAGGCATAAACAAAAACTAAATAAAAATAGCATTCTTTGCACTGATGGTCTCGTTTGCTGTTACATGTAATTCATGATAATCAGAGGAAAAAATTAGACTGTTTCCGAAATATTTAAAAGTTCCTCGTAGCACCTTTAAGTTTATCTACAACATTTAGCCGATTACCTCCTTCCACTGTTTACCCAGAGACCAGTGCTGACGAAACAGATAACCGGCCAAAAATGTTCACAAATCAAAAAAAATGCTGAACTGTCACAATGATCAAACAAGCATGTGACAGCATGTCGTTAACCTATTGGGCATGCCGCTCCAGAAGGGACAGTTGACATTATGCAACATCTGCTATCACTTGCAAAGTGGAAATATGGATCCACATCACAGTGACCTAATTTACTGTTGGAGGCAAAACGTCACAGTAGTAACGCAGTAGAAACAAAATATTTTCAGTAAACCTAAGTGCATATGTGCCTACTTGTATGTCAGCTAAGCTATTTTAAATTTGGTTTTATCTTTGTAAAGTGAATTTGTTGAATGTTCTAAGCAGCTACAGGCACAAATACCAACAAAAGCAAGCTCATTATATCAGGCTTCAAGAAAAACACTGAATTGGTGACTTTTTTTTCTTTCCAATGAAGGCTTTTTTCCTTGGGAATTTTAAACTGCTTTATCCTTAGTTTCAAGGGGAGGGGGAATGTACAAAGTGGGATCCATGTCTGTAGTCAAAAACACAAAAAAAGTTAGATATATTAAGCTTTGGAAGTGCACTGATGTAGTTTTTTCATTTTTTTCATGTTTTTTTTTTGTACTCCTGTAAAGTATTTAAACCATGTTCATGCTATATGCTGGTATTGTTAGAAAAACATATTTTCTGTGTATTTCATATGTTATTGAGTCATATTGACTCTTGTCCATTATTACAACATAACTGTACTCTCTCATAGTAACACGTCACCATGACAATATGTGCTAAAAATATTTATGAAAACAAAATAAAAAATTGTCAACAAATGACTATATAACGTTACTGTGTGTACAGTGTGTTGATTTATAACTTTGTATTGAACCAAATCAAATAAAAACAAAGAAATGTGCTTGATGGTGACTCACGTGCTTCAAAACTGCAATAACAATATTGTTAAAATCTGTATATGTACAGAATGTGGTCGCATTCAAGCGGTATCCCACTACTTATAAAACGTACAAAAATAGTTTTGCTTCATAATGACGTATATGTTCTATAAAAAGTAGTAGGCTAATAGCAAAGAATAACAATAAGTATTAAAAAAAAGATTGTGATCCAAGATAACGTTCTTTTAGCGATACAATTAAAGTAAAATGAACTATTGTAACTTCATTGTAAAAAATGTAACATCATCGATATTTTGACCCAGTTCTGCAGTGGATCGATCACGTCTGACGATTAATGAAAGTTAATCTACAATAGGCAGGCAACTAGTTATCTGCTGACCAACAAGGCCTTTGGATACAAGGCCATGTCAGCAGCCACGTCTGGTATCAACTGTAACCTCGCCAAAAAGTAGCACTCAGGTGGAATATGTACACAGGGCAACAGGCAGACATTAGGTCAATATTAACGGGACACGGTGTCACTGAGTGTGCAAAGCTTGGACTGAGCTTGAACTGATGGTATAGATTTCTGCTAAAACTGTGTTTAGGCTTTGATCGAGGTTGTAGTCTTTTGCTGTATATACAGAAAATTATTATCGAAATATAATATTTGTAATGGTATGAATCAACATGTAAGGCAAAGTAGTAATGCCGGAATGACAAGCAACATTACAGAAGGCTATCTTTGAATATATTTCAAATTAATTCATTCAAAAGTTTAATCGAAAACAGCTTGTATTTTTGCAGATTTTTGACAGTTCATTTGGAAATACCACTTTAGATTGACGAATAAATATACTCTCTAGACAAAATGGTTTAAACCGAAAGATACAGTAAGGAACCAAAGCTTAGTTAACGCAATCAAAATTTTTGTCAGTACCTGTATGTGGTGTTTGGCACGTAGACGTCTCGGGCAGGGAACTCCAGGATCTCCCTAGTGGGGCGCACCCTGCTGTCAGGGTAAGGTTTGACCTGCGTCAGGTCAGGGGTCAGGCAGTAGTGGGGATTCTCTGGAGCAGGAGAAATGTCCAACTTCAACTGGGCTGTGGAGACAGAGGCACAGAGGCACAGGTGGGAAGGGAGTTAGTGTACAAGGAGGGTAAATAAAGAGAAAAAAATATATATATTAATTTGTGTGGTTAAATTCTTCGGTGTATGAGTGTATGTATGAATGGGTGAATGTGGTAAGAAATTTAAAGCGCTTTGGGGCTGAGAAAATCGGCTAAAAAAAGCGCTATTTAAGTCAAGTCCATTTACCAATTACCATTTTTCTTAACATTTTCAAAAAAAAATCAATGAATTTGTGTTGCCAATTGGAGATGATAATCAAGTTAACAACTACTGTATCAATGGGATCAAAGAACATGGAGTGGCGACTGTGGCTCAGTTGGTAGAGCGGGTCGGCTGATGATCAAAGGGTTGGAGGTTCGATCCCCGCCCTGTCACCTGTATCATAGTTGTTGTGTCCTTGGGCAAGACACTTCACCCACCTTGCCTCGTGTGAATGGCGATAGTAAGCCTGCTATCAGTGTATGAATGTGTGTGTGAATGGTAACGTGGGGAAGGAAAACAGGTCTCCCTTGCAAAAGAGTCTTCGGACTCAATGGGATATACCTGTATAAATAAAGGTTAAAAAACATTCGATCCATGTTGTTACCTGTGATGGGTCTGAGCCTCCTCAGCACTGAAGAAGGCCTTCTCATGTCAGCTAGGAACTTATACAAGTCCTCATCACTCAGTCTGTCCCCCTCCTGAAACACATTCAAATCCAATACAAAAAAATTACAAATAGAAAGCGTAGCACTGTGTGATAAGGTAGAGGGACATTCTGTATATCACTACTGTATTGGTCTATGTGTTTGAATAACAGCAGAACTGTTGCACAACTGTGCATCAGTTACTTAAGACAGGTGCGCGGGAGAGGGAGAGCGGGAAGCCCAAAGGGAATACCAACACACTGTCTTACTTAATAAAAAGTTTATTAAGGAGATGTAATTTTTCCGTATTACACCTTCAGCAGACAAATAAACCCTGCTGATGTTCTAGTACCGAAAAGTTGCATCTGATCTATTTATTAAGTCTTAAGTAAGAATATATGTATGAATAAAATACATATATTTAAGACTTGTGAATGTGTTTATTATATATATGGTTGTAGTGACCTGTTTGAAGAAGTTGGTTATGGTGAGTGTAGCAGGTCTGAAGCCCGTCAGGCTGCACGCCTCGTCTCCACTGGTGGTCCTCTCCAGCGAACGCCTTCCCATGATGCTCGAGTTCCTCCGCTCAGACCACGAGCCTTTTCTCTCTGGGAAAGAAAACAGGTCTTTATTATATAGAGGATGCTACAACAGGGCTTAAAGAGGGAGTCAGTGATTCTGGAGAAACCTTGCTGTCAAAATCAGTGAATAGCTCCTCACGTTACCCCGCTACCTGTCCATACTGTGTGTGTGTGTGTGTGTGTGCTGTAAGAAAATCGAGTGTTAATACAAAGCCTTGGCTCTGTAAAGAGCATGTTGCTAGCTACAATGAGCCCCCTTTGTTTACATACCCATTTACAGAGCCTCAGCTGTGTATTAACACCAGATTTTTCTTTGTGCACACACACAGTACAGACATGTAGCGGATCATGAGGAGATGTTCAATGATTTTGACAAAATGAGATTTTAAAAACAAGCATTCTCCAGAATCACTTTTTTTTATCTTTTATTTCAGTGGTTTTATAGTTTTTTTTACATATGGACAAAAAAAACTGAATAAGTAAAAATATACAATACATACACAACACCCAACCACCTACCCCCTCCCTCACATAAATAGACAAGGAATTAAAATAAATAAATAACTAAGACAAAATGATTAAGAAAATCAGAATCACTTTTAAGATTAATTCCATATCCCACTCTCCCATGTGAAAGAGAATAAACCTTTCTCTGATCTGCCCAGCAACAAAAATGCAGCAACCAAAGTCTGCATTAAAGATACATTAACAACTGGACAAACAACAAAGGTCAACTCAGACTCAAAACAACACACCAAAAATCAATATGGCTTGATGGATATACTTTGGGTTGTTTCGCTGTCTGTTTGAAGTTGCCTTTCTAAATATTTGTTGGTTTTTAGATAGAGACTTTAAAGTGTGGTCATTTATTGACCTGCACATGAGCCTCATGCGTGACAGGTTGGTCGATGTCCCAGGCTAGCTACTACATGTGACATTAAAGCTGAGGTGATACAAGCGCATACAAATTACCCAAGGTTTATTGGGTTGTTAATGACTTGATACTGAGAAACATACTGTATTTTTACAGTCACAATCCAAATGGTTCATTCATTAATTGATTTCTTCTTTATTTCAAACAAATTTATTTATTTCAAATAAAATGCTCGACACAACATATGATAAAAAGTGTCTTAAATAATATCTATCAATTATTAATTGTATGTTTCAAAAAGGAGCAGGAGGAGGCCAAAGTGTATCAAAACCCACCCCTTGTTCAACTGCTTATAATAATTATATATAAATGTATCAGCTATAAACACCTATCTATCCATGTACACCAAATTACTTATGTGTATACAATGGTTGAATATTAACAAAGCCATTCTATAGGCTAGGGCTGCTTCTGTGGTGTAGTGGATAGAGCGCATACCATATCGTATCCGGCCTTTGCTGCAGTGGTCGCGGGTTCAAATCCGACCCGAGGACCTTTACTGCAGGTCATCCCTCCTCCCCCCATTTCAACTCTATCCAATAAAGCTTGAAAAAAAAAGTATCTTGAAAAAAAAAAAAAAAAAAAAAGTCTAACCTGAGAGGCTCATCTCCAGCTCTGTGTCTCTCTCCAGACTTCCAGCGCTGTTGACTATGTTCATGAGGTGGATGGCCGTCCAGGCAAAGGGCATTCGGTACCGGCCCAGACGCTGACAGAACTGCTCTGACTGCCCACGGAGCTTCTCCAGCTTCTCTTTATTCTAAAAAATAAATACATATTTGATTGGTTTATGTTTAAGTGCGTATACACCTCATTTAAGTGTATTTATTCATTAATTCTCTGAAATGTGATTCTAAACTGTGTGACATTTAGATTATAAAATGATATTGAACATGTGGATAATGGATACAACGGAATACCTGACAATAACATCAACATATTTACTTGAGTTAGTGATTTATATTGAACAGATTATTAACTCTATTAAAAGGTAATGTATTCATTCATTCACAAACATGCGATTCTATAATAATTGACAACAATACACACTTCAAACGTTTTTATGTTCCGTTAAAACCAAATTCCCACTGCTCATACCTTTGCTGCATCCGACTCTTTGAAGACCATGTAGGGCTCGGCACACTCTCCAATATCACCCTGCTGCAGAACCTTCTCAAGCTGGGGGACAAAGCACACACTGTCAGTCACATTGCCACCCTCCCACACAACAATGAAGTGCCAATATATAGGATAACACCATCTTCTGTAAATCACATTTGAAACAGTTGAGTTTGAATTCTATCTTAGTACTCATTACATCAGATAATGTTTTTTAAATGGAAAAACCATCAGTATAACACCTACACAGAGTAATGCATTATGAGTTGTTTGTAGCCTAAAAGACTAGTAAGTTTCTTAAAGTCGATTTAAAGTGTGCCCTTTTGGGTTAAACATACAGGAATCAAGAGTGTAATAATGAGTGAGAACATGTAAAAAGCCTCTCCAAAGTTCTTTGTTTTTTCGAAAAACAATCTTTTGGTGTATGGTATTATTACTAATTTATTTGTATTCAAAATAAGTCTTGACAATACAAAGGAAATGACATCATAGCTGCCGTACCTTGATAACGAGGAAGACGTCCGTTGAAGGGTATGTGATAGAGAATACGGCCGAGCGAGCCAGGGTGGATATGGCTGCTGTTTGGATGTGAGGACGCAACATTCCCTTAGTCTGCTCTGAGTTCAGGTCGAAGAAAAAGGTCTCTGATATCTGAGGGAGACAGACAGACAGACACACAGACAGGCAGACACACACACAAGTAATTATAACATGAAAATGGCATGGATGCTATAATTAATATAAGTAATACTATGGCTATAACATGATGACCATTGGTGTTTAAAGGTGCACTATGCAGATTCAGGGGAGGGGGATTTGTTTACATTCACGCAGCCTGCAGTTACTTTACACAACATATTTACTCTGGATGTAATTCTTAATATTGAATAATTCCATCATCCTAAATCAGAACAAATGTATTTTGATGCACTTGGAACCAAACGTAAGACTAGAATGTTTTAGTAAACCAAACTGTGTCCACATCTCAAAGTGTCATAGTGCACCTTTCATTTACCATTCTTGAGTGAATGGCTGTGTTACTTCAAACCTGATTTCTTGCTTATGGCGGCTGACAAACATGGTCACGTTTCAGAGAAAAAATTACCCACTTGTGAAAGAATGGCGATTCTGTGCAGAGCAATACATATATGAGAGATGTACTATCAAGGCTACTGCTTCCCTCTAGAGTCTGTCAGCTAAACGGTGGGGTGAAAAGAACCAGCATTGGATGGTGGTCTTCTTCAGATAAATACACAGTTCCGGTGTATGATTTAACCGTATTCTTACAAGCATAACAACGGCCACAACATAAAAGATTTTTACAGTCCACTCATCAAATTCGTTTTTTGGGGCCTCCCAACAATTTTTTAGCGGTTGTGCAGAAGTGACCCAACAACTCAGAGATGAAGAAAGCATAACAGCTTACCTTTTTCTTTTCCTTGACGTCGTATAAGGCCAAACTAGCAAATATGGGTTCAATTTCGATCTCAAACCTTCAAGAGGGAGAGGAAAAGGACTGGGTCAGCAGAAAGAAGCAGTTAAATAAAAGAGCTAAAAGAGCTTTTTTTTTTTTTTTTTACTGGAAAAGGCCTATCCACCACTTACTTCAAGGACAAGCACTTGACGAGTAGCCTCTGGCCAAAGTGTTCTTTAGGTACTTCAGGCACACAGTGGCGCTCAATGGGCTCCTCCTGCACATTCATAATAGAGGTTCACAAACAAAAAAATCAGTAAAAGTTCAAAATGAATGGGGATTTTTTTTTTACAGTCCATGCTGTAAAAAATTTAGTTTAAAAAAATTACAAAACTTGACATTGCAAATTACTAGCAGAAAACATTCCAGTATAAGTTGTGTCAGGTGGAGTCAGGAATTCTAGAGAACACTTTTTGTCAAAATCAGTGACGATCTGCTCCCTGCCTAAGCTCTGTAAACAAATAGAATGTGAGGAGATATTCATTGATTTAGACAAAAACTGATTTTGACAACAAGGCAAGCATTCTCCAGAATCGCTGACTCCACCTTTATAAAAGTGTTAACACAAACCTCATCGAGACAAGGGTGCAGAGCAAAGAGTTCTCTGTGTCTGTTAGCCTTGCGCTGCTCCTCGTTGTGCCTGTCTATCTCCTCATTAGGGGCGCGGTCCAGGAGGTGAGGCAGCAAGGCGTCAGGGAGGGAGTTCTTCAGGTCAAAGATGCTGCAAGCCCAGCTGCCCCGAGGGGTGTCGTCTATGGACATTGACCTCCGCTTCAGATCATCCTATGGGACAAAAACAACACAAAAAAATGAGTGTCATAGGCCACACCAACCGACAAAAGCCTGATATCAAAATGCCCATGCCCTGACCCACAAGGGGCTCACTTTTGGTAAGTTTCGTGTAAAATCCAGGTCGAATAAGCCAAACATTTGTGTTCACACTTACAGTTCATTGGGTACATTTTGGATAATTTCAGAGTCACAATGCATGTGTGAAAGGGGTTGTACACAGTGTTTTAGTAAACTTGTGTATATGATGTATTTGGTTACCTGGTCATCCTGGTAGCTGCTGTTGTCTGGCATCTCATCCGCCTCAAACACTTGCTTGGGAAGACCCTTCTGACGCTCCTTCTGCTTGTCCAGGGTGTTGGGGTTGAAGCCTGTACCAAGCTTGTGATACCTGAGGGAACAAACAGTCATTTAGGACACTGTCAATATCTTCATCATACTAATACTCAACAATATTTTACAGATTTTACTCACAAATTTCAAAAGTTAACAATTGAAATTGGTTGATAAAAAAAAAATTAAATATTCAGAGCAGTGAAGCCTTACTTTCTGTTGACGACGGCCCAGTCTTCTGTGTAGGATCTGACACAGTCTCTGACATGAGGATCCGTGTCCCTGCAGACAGACAGACACAAATCAGTCAAACAAGATTTATATAGAATTAAAACATGTACCAAATGATAATTCAGTGTTTTAGAGTTTTATTGTTGCAAATGGAGGACCTATCATACGGATAGATCTATTCAAAAAGTTATTTTTAATTCCTCTTTTGTCCAGGTAAAATTAATAATTCACCTTATAATCTGTACAATCCTCAAAATGGTCAAAGAAGTGAAAATGATGGTTAAAATATGGTTTGAGACCGTAACAACTCCACATCTGCTATTAAAGTCAAAAGTCAAAGTCAAATTTATTTATTTAGCACATTTAAAAACAACATCAGTTGACCAAAGTGCTGTACAAAATTCAATACAGAACAACATATAAGATACAGGGAGGAGTGTCACTCATTATATCACTCTATTAGCAGTATTGTCACTCTTACCCTTCCTCTGGGACGGCCTGAGCCACAGTGCGACATTCCCTGGGTGTGTAGATGACCTCGATGTCATCTGGAGGAAACTCTATCAGATCCCTGAGAGGACCGGACTCTACCAGGGGAGGGTGAGTGATCAGGTATTCCTCAAAGTCCACCGGCTCCACCGCCTCTGTCAGGGGGACCTGGGGGGGCGATGGGGAAAGTTAAGTTTTAACCCTTAATTTTATACATAATTGGTAAAGTTTTAGTATTTAGTAAAGGCTTTAAAGCTACAGTGCGTAACCTTTGTCGGCCCCCATGAGGAATTCTGAGTAATTACATCAACACTGTCGGTGTTGATGTAATTACCTATCGATAATAGGTAAGCCTTTGGATTTTAAAACTTCTGCTGCACGTCCAGGTTTTTTTTTGTAGAATCAACTACCAGTACTGAAATATTTCTTGGGCACTTCTTGGAATTTTTCTGAGCTCCTGCGCCAGTTTCGGGGGGGGCGACACCAGTTTTTTTCATAAACGATGCCATACTGAGAAATACAGCTTTGTGGGGCTGATGGGATTAATTAACTTTGTGTCAACTCATTTAGCGATGGCGTGATGTGAAAAAGTTACATACTATAGCTTTAAGGGATTCATTCCCCATAAAACCACTTAGGAAAATAGCAGAGTTATAGCTTATCAATCTATGAATCTGTACCATATAGGACAAACAGGTCCAAAATATGAGGTAAAGTCTGTTATTTGTGTTGCGAGTAGTTCTTGCATATGTCTCATATTTAATTACAAACAGGAATATCAGTTCTAAGAATAATTCTTCTGCAATTTGGGCAAATCTTTTAAAAAAAAGATGATAAATGGATCCAGATTAGGAAGTGTGCTACTTCAAGCTTTGGCTAATGGTTTCACAGGTCTAAAATCATGAACCCAAGAGAGAGGGGTCTTTAGTTTAAGAGTTAATGTGTGTGTCTGTCTGTCTGTCTCTCTTTACCTCCCTCTCGAGGAATTTCAACACAAATACCGTTCACAGTTTAATTAAAAGCCAGCTGTAGCCTAATTAAGGAGGAGGGGGGGGGAGTATTTACTGGTGTCCTAACTCAAAGATGATGAAGGTCAATTGGCACTAGCCCTTTAACAAACATAGTGTATGACCTCATCCATTTGTAACCATAGAGACACTGCAGCAGAAGTATGCAGTGAATAGGTTAATCAGAGGTTATCATTCTGTGGTGTTTAAGACATTACCAACTGTTGTGTAGACCTTCAAATAACCTGAAAATCAACAGAAAATGTCCTCATTGTCTTAAGCTGTAATTTTGTGGTTCATTTTAGATCGATGTCGGCAGAAATGACTGAACTTGCCTGAACACCGATGAAGGCCTTATTTGAAAAAAGGGAACCAAACACAGTAAAATCATCATATTAACAGCTAGTTGTGTGTCTAACATTAACCTACTGTACATTTAAAACCTTAATATGCAAAAAATGTACTTAAAGGTGCTCCGAGGAACTTTCAATTTGAGGTTAAATCACTGCAGCAGAAGTATGCAGTGAATAGGTTAATCAGAGGTTATCATTCCCCCCTTTGGACAAATGCAGTGGTGTTTTTACCACACCGGCTGTTGTTCCTGGGTGAGCGTATAACCATGACAAAGGCATTAAGAAACTATATGAAAATAGCATTCTTTGCACTGATGGTATCGTTTGCTGTTACATGTCATTTATAAAATGATCATCAGAGGAAAAATCTGACAGTTTCAGAAATATTTAAAAGTTCCTTGTAGCACCTTTAAAGACGCTACAAGAAGCCTCAGTTTTGGTAATTCTGGCAAAAAACTTTGGACAAAAGCAGTAGTGTTTCTACGTTGCCTTTCAATGGTCTTTGAGACTATACTCACTGTGTTGGTGGTTGTGGCCCCAGTGTTGTGGTTCTTGAAGAGTTGTGGGGAGCCGCCATACTGTCCAGCGATCTGCTTCCTCACCTCTGCTGCCACAGTCCTGCAAACAGAGAGAACAGTGAGAGAATAAATATAGTCCAATGTAGACTAGCCCTGCGTTCCAAATCACAAACTTCCCTACTATTTAGTATGCCAGAAAAAGATTTAGGATGTCCCAATGCTTGCACGTCAATTGTAGTATGCTCCAATAGCATTTTGGAGTATTCATCTTTATTCATTTTTCGACATAATGAAAGAAAAATCTTCCTTGTCTGATTTTTTTTCTCTCTTGTGGCCCTTAAACTATTCTGTACTTTAATATGTAGTAGTGTAGTAAAAAAAAGAGTATGTGATTTGGAATGCAGGGATTATTTATACAGGTAAATCCCATTGAGACCGGAGACTCTTTTTCATACACCGATGGCAGGCTAACTATCGGTAGCAATGTAGGGTTCAGTGTCTTGCTCAGGGACACTTCGACATGTGGCGGGGGGGCGGGTGGCCGAACCACGGACCCTGTAGTTGAGGGTTGACCGCCCTACCCACTTCGCCACAGCCGAAGAGTATCATAGTGAAAAGTTACAAAGGTTGTTGTGTCCTTGGGCAAGACACTTCACCCACCTTGCCTGGTGTGAATGTGTATGACTGCTGTATGTTTGAGGTGGTGGTCGGAGGGGCCATAGGCGCTGAATGGCAGCCACGCTTCCGTCAGTCTGCCCCAGGGCAGCTGTGGCTACTATTGTAGTTTACCACCACCAGTATGACAGTGGGTGAGAATGAATGAAACCTGGAACCCTGTAAAGTGCTTTGAGTGCCTTGAAAAGCGCTATATAAATCCAATCCATTATTATTATCATTCATTATCATTAATAAAATACAATAACAAAATTTTACCCCGATACAGGTGATTTTCCAAAAGTAATAAACAAAGAAAAAAAGAGGAAAATATCCCCATCAAATGAACAAATTAAAAGTAAGAGTCAGCTATTCTGGAGAATGCTTGTTGTCAAAATCAGTGAATATCTCCTCACGTTCTGCCACCTGTCCGTACTGTCAACACTGTAAACATGCCAGTTTACAGAGTCTAGATTGTGTATTAATTCAGTTTTTTTTTCAGCACAAAATGTGGAGAAGTAGTAGATCATAAAGAGGTGTTCACTGATTTTGACGACAAGCATTCTCCAGAATTGTTGACTCCACCTTTAAGCTGTCAAAGATGAAGCTAACTAACTAGCATTTAAGGTTTACATTGTATGTCCTTGTCTTAATGTTTAGTAACTCACACACAGTCTTATTGTATCTCCTCGTACATCGCCGTATATTTCCCCCAGACAGAGAGAGCAAAAGCATAAAAACCTCTGGTGGTCAGCACAAAACGCTTTGTTGGAACGCTTTAAACACACACACACACACACACACACACATGGGTCCTTTAAACACACACACACACACACACACACACACACACACACACACACACACACACACACACACACACACATATGGGTCCTTTAAATCACACATAACAACCACCAAAAACCACCTACAGACCTTTGCCTTGAACAAAACAACGCAGCAAGTAGCCCAAAGTGACACAAACAAATAACAAATTAGAGCCAAGGCTAGGATAAAGGCCAGACACCGAACACTCAAGGTAATGTTACACAGGTACCACAAGGCCAAAGGGATGCTACAATTATGATTAACTAGCTGTTTTCATTACATGTTTCTTCATAGCCAACAAGCTGTCACATTTTCCCAGCCTCTCTCTGCTTTTTAACGCCGAAAGCAATATCGCAATAACTTTATTTTTGAAGGTTACTGTAAACTTTTGGCCATTATAACAGTAATAGTGCTAGACTAGTGTGAGCAAGGATTAGGTGTTAACCAGTTAGCAAGGTCGCAAAACTGCAAATGTATAAAGAGATCTGGTTTCCTCAAAGCAACTGTAGTGGTTTAGTTCACTGTTCAATTATAAGAAATACTGCGTACAAAAAGAAACAAACACGAAGCATGAGGCAAGGTTTGAAATTAAAAGAGGTTTCGACTTAACTTTTTAACAAAATAAGGGCGTAAGGGGAGCTTTCAATTGTTTCTGATTCTAGTAAGAGGCACCTTTAAACAAAAGCGGCATTGTTTTTACGACAACAGCACCCAAGCGCGTGCCTGCCGTAAATCGTTTTGTCTAACTTCCGTGGTGCCGGTGCAAAGGCATTAATAAGAACTATAAAAAGTTAAACTTTGTCCTTTTCACTGAGATTGTCTCTTTTGCTGTAACAGTATGATTATCAGAGGAAAAATGAAACTGTTTCATAAACATTTTAAAGTTCCTTGTATAGGAGTTACATTATAATCATTTTTTCTACCAAGTCTGTTGTGAAAAATTCCCTTAAAATTCTACACACTGCAGGTTTAAGATAACATCATGATAATAAAGTGTATTGGAGATCCAGTGGCCTATGCATGTGCAGTGTGTATGTGTGTAACCACTGGAGAAAGGCACAAGCACTGGGCCCACAAACACATTCCACAGTCCTCCCCAATGCCTCTCAACAGATCTTTTCTTAGCGCTGGTCACTGCACAGAGGAATAACTAGATTAAACAGACAGACAGCCTTTTGAATGAGTGGCTATCTCTTCCAGATGATAACAGCATTAACTCCCAGGAACTAAAATATACACTGGAAACAATAGGAGATTGTAATGTAAGCAGCAGCTATTTAAAAGGTGGAGTCAGTGATTCTGGAGAACCTTTGACAAAAGAGATTTTAACAGCTGACTGCACCTTTAACTGAAAAATGTGACTTACACTTCCAGGCAAAAGCCACTGGCAATTTTAGTCATTCAAAATGTCTCAACATGTGACAAAAGCAAACTCACTTTCATTATTAACCATCAGCATGAGCTACAAAATTACAACAAAGGCAAGTCTTCATTCACTGCTTATAACACAAGTTCACTTATCAATGTATCCTTTATCTGTTCAGTGAAGTTTCACTAAGATTCCAGCTGCTCAAATACCGACAGTGTGTTCAATACCACAAACCCTTAAACACTAATGGAGTCTGAAATACTACAAAACAGTATGTGTCCTCTGTGAAGGTTAAAATGTCCTTGTATCTTTGTTGAAACAGTGTCAGAAAGTTGTATGACTTATATATGGTCAATTGTATGGCGATAGTTTGCGATACTTTTGTGATCTAGATGACATTACATTGTAAGGTATGTGTGATATAATTGAGTACAGTATATCTGGAATTGTGTCAGCTGGCCATTAAATCAGACACATCTCATCCACACCTAATGGTTGACCTATAGTTGTATAAATTCGATTAACAAAACTAAAATGAAAAACAACAACAAAGCATGGACTTTTGCAACAATCCCAATTTCTATTTGGAATACTTTTTTTCCCCAAATAGGCTATATAATAAAAACAAAAGTGACAGCAGACACTTCTAATTTTTTCAAAAAAAAACTTCAAATCATGTTATATCTTATTTCAGGTAAGAACATATCTGACAATCAGGCACTACTTTTGTTTGTGAATGAAGTGATCAGCAGTGACAGTAGGCCTAATTAAAACGTGTTAATGTTGATTGCTGTGTGACAAGAGTTCATGTACATCAATCTATCTATCTATCTATCTATCTATCTATCTATCTATCTATCTATTTCACTTTGTATCTATCTATCAGCTGGGATGGTGGTATTTGACATCTAGCACAAAGCCCTTTGTTGAAGAGATTACTTTGATCTAGTCTGAGGGGCGGGGATGAGATCACAACATCGCTATGTGTGATGGCTGTTGAGGAGACTTTTTGTTCCCCAGTCTTACTATGTTACAAATACCTGCTCCTTCTTGTCAATGGGCACCAGCTTAACACATGACTCTACAAAGTTCATTCACACATATCTCTACCAGTACCTTACTAGCACCCATCGTTAGCTACTGTAAGCTAACTGTCCAAAATTAACGGTTCACCAATAACATTAAATCGCTTCCGGTTGGGATAATTACCGGAAAAGAGCTTCCTCCTATTCTGCCAGGATACGTGTATTACAGCTGTTATAAATACAGCTCCTTTGTTAGCATTCAGGCAAGGAATAACAACAAGAGACTGGGTGGGTCTGAGCATCTTTCCGATGTGGCTAACAAGCAGGCTAGCTCATAGCAGGGCCTCCTATGCTGGGTAGCGGTGGTCTATGGGCGACCTATATTTTTCTATAAAAGCGACAAGGTTCTCGGTTGTCCTTTAAAGGGCTCGTTTGTGGGTCTTTTTCGAGTCTTTACCTGCTGATTTTTTGGGCGAAGGCGCGGCGTTCAGCCATGGCAGTGGCCGCTGCTGATGTGCTTTTTGACGGGATTCCCAGGCAGACAGACTGCAGGCAGACTCCGCTTTCCACTCACTCAACCACGGCCCCAGTCAGGGAAAAACCACGGGAGAATGGGAGCGTTACCGTAATGGCCGTTATACTGCGCAACAGTACACACCCAAGGAAAAGCTCTTGCGCATTGTACTATGCGATTCATGGGTAGATGGATGGATGGATAGATAGATAGATAGATAGATAGATAGATAGATAGATAGATAGATAGATAGATAGATAGATAGATAGATAGATAGATAGATAGATAGACAGATAGATAGATAGATAGATAGATAGATAGATAGATAGATAGATAGATAGATAGATAGATAGATAGATAGATAGATAGATAGATAGATAGATAGATAGATAGATAGTGGAGAATCTATACACAAACATATTTTGGGGGAGGTATATATGGATGAAGAAGAGTTTTGTTAAGGGTTGATTGTTATTTTAGTTGTAAAAAATGTATTATTTAAATGCTTATTTTAGGTTTTAAAGAAAGTTTGGATAGTAGGCCTAATTAAGGAAGTAAAAGTTATGATATGAGTGGATAGAGAAGTGAGAAAGGGGAAAGGTCATATAAGTGTTTACTCCTACTCCTTTTTCAAGAACTGTTACTCATGTTTTGTTGTTTTCTTATTTGTTTTTTAGCCTTCATTGTTTGTGTTCAAAATAAATTAATAGATTTCGAGATAAATAAATTCAAATTGTCCTCAGGAGTTCCTTATCCAAGCACAGATCTGGGAACCCCCCCCCCCAAAAAAAACACAGGAACTTGCTGTGGTATGATTGTGCGCATGTAATAAATAAGATAATGTTCACCCATATAAATGGAATTTATCAACACACATTGGATCAATTGAGACCTGTACACAAAGTAAATATAAAGTTTCGAAATAGACATACATGCAAATACTTCACACTGACAGAGTTGAATAACAAGTAGCCTAAAGGCTACCTTATTTTTTTTAACATAAGGCCTACATTATGTTTGATGATCATGTATCCATTGTACTGATTATTTACAGATAATAGCCCCTAGAGAAATGTTTGCGTATGATCTTCAACACACCGTTATAATAGGCCTGTCAGCAATGCAATGAGGAGAATTAAAGTTTATTTCAGACTGACTTTCAAAAACAACAACAATAGAATCGACCAATGGCAATTTTTAACAAATCATATGATCAAATCCCACACCAAATTAATAAGAAGTGATGTATGCTATATGAAGGTGGCATAACGGGCATAACTGCACGTAACAGTCTCGGACTGCATGCATTCACAAAAGAGCATTTGTTTTTCTACACAGAATAAAAAAACAGGTGGAGTACCTTTTCAATACAACGCATGGACATATAAATACAACGTGAAGAGATCGGGAACAGGCTAAACGCCGCCCGTTCGTGCTGCCTCTTTTGATAAATCAAGCCCTCTGGAGACCTGTCTCCTCCTCTCCGGCGGAAACACCGCGAGATCACGTGACTTGACTTCTGCTTCCTCAATGTGTTTACATAGTCGATCGCCGGACAGTGATATATGTACACAGCTATGGTCATGGACGACATACTGTGTGTTCTGTTACCCGTATTCTAACACAATGTGACGTTTTCACTGTTGTTCACAGCCACACAGCGGAAGTGGAAACACTGTATCGAAAAGGCTTTTAAGGTAAGGATTTGCTCAGTTTAATCTGGGATCTCATGTAGCCTAATTTTGCTTTTGGGAAGTGTGTGAGTGCTTACTGTGCGTGCGTGTGTGTTTACTCTTTGTAGTGTTTGTAGGCTGTGTGGGGATGGGTTCCAACCCTTGCTGGTCTAAATGGAGAATAAAGGGAGCGACGAGGTGGAAAAATTGAAGACAAAGTTCTTGTCTGCGTGGCATAATGTGAAGTACAGTAAGTCACTTGCTTGAGGCCAGCGAACACACACACACACACACACACACACACACACACACACACACACACACACACACACACACACACACAGAGAAACCTACTCCTCTCTGTCTTCTTTGATTACCTCTTCCATGCATCACTTATGTGCTGTTTTTGACCTGCTGGTAAAGTCCTACAAATCTTTCTTTCCTTGACTACATTGGAATTAGGTTATAACCCACATTGGAACTGGTGCACACAAAATACACACAGATAAACAATAACATGTAGGCTACTGTACACAAGAGACTGCACAAATACAAAGAAAGAAGCATCAGAATTATGTGAGACAAGAACCGACTGCTGTTGAGTCAGCTCTTAAAATAGTTATTTGTCATTTTGTCCACACTGATTTGTGTGCTACAATGTATTCTTTTTAGCTCACACAGGATAAAGTTACAGCTATGTTTCTTTTTACTGAAAAAAAAAACCTCAATGGCTATTCACTGCCTTTTCATAATACACTGTAGTAGGCACCCAGAACATTTAACTATGGATTTTGTAAGTAGATCAGGTGTGTTAGTCAACTGAGTAAATAAATCGTTTTTTTCAGTCCAACCATGAGTCATGACATTATTGTATTTTTTATTGTGTATCTTAGGTTGGGCTCTGAAATCCAAGACCTCCTTCAGTAGGAATTCCCCAGTGTTTCTTCTTGGAAAGTGTTACCATTTTAAAGCTGAAGGTATGGTGTACACACGCTTACGCATACAATTATATCATTCCTTTTAATGACATTCATAAACATGCATCCAAAGGCTTGACATGCATTCATAAGCCGCCATACATATCAGTTTATACCGTAACCAGTTTATACCGTAACCCCCCGCCTTATGGGGTATGAGGACAGAACTATGAAAGCATTGTATAATAATTTGTTTCTTGGACAAGCATGTTGCATACTGTTAGATATTAAAGGGGCAGTGTGTAATACAGGTGTATTTTGGCGGCATCCAGTGGAGAAAAATCCACATTGCAATGCTCCGTCTGTACCGCTCAACTAAATTAATTTATACCAAGTTTGTTCTGACTTTTAAAAGTTTTCAGTATTTCTACGGAAAATAAAGCTGCGCACTATGCACCTAACATGATTGACATGAGACACAAACAAACAACATCAAATCAGTTGTATTTGTATAGCCCAATATCACAAATAGACATTTGCCTCAGTGGGCTTTACATTTCATACAGTATGACACCCTGCCCTTTGACCCTGATGAACTTTTATCATGTAGATGTATCATATATCAGGACACAAGATGAAGAAAAGTCAAATGTAAATCTCAAACTGATCCCATGTCATTTGTTTCAGATGACGACAGTCCGGAAGAAGCTTGCTGTGACGCCTCTAATGCAGACTGTGTCATGGGTAATGTGGAGGCCTTCCGTAGGGACTTTGCGTCCCGCGTGTGGCTGACCTACAGGGAGGAGTTCCCCCCTCTGCCCGGGTCCAGCCTGACCTCAGACTGTGGCTGGGGCTGTATGCTGAGGGCCGGCCAGATGATGCTGGCACAGGCCCTCACTCTGCACTTCCTAGGCAGAGGTGAGTGGAACATCTATGATTTGAATCATCGGAATAGTAAAGAACACTCTGGTTGTGTAAAGGGAAAATAGTATATCTACCTTCTATTTTAAATGAAATGTTTTAAAGGTTTACCGAGAATAGAAGCTACCAATATGGCAGATATTTGGACACTGCTTACAGCCTGCAGCTTACGGTTCATTTTTAAACTACCGTTTATTAATGTGGAGTTGGGCATGGAATATAATAAGAAAAAAGGATTTAATGTATTAATAAGAATATCTAAATAGGACAATTGAATCAGCATGTAAACTACAGTCACTGAAGAGGCAGAGGTGAGTTGAGAGGAATGGGCTGATGTATGAAAAGTGGATGAAGTTTGTTAGGGGTGATTTACTTATGAATGGAACATGAGAGTACAGAATATATTATTCAACGTAATATTGTAATTTGTTTCTGGCTTTGAAGCTTTAGTGCGTTACATTTTCATATAAATCAATTTTGTTTACATTTTAAGCCATCGTCAAACAAGTTGAAACAAAGTTGATTAAGCCTATCAGCTCCACAAAACTCTCTCTGTATTTCTCAGTATGGCAGCGTTTACAGACTGGTGTTGTGCCCCTGACACTGGCACTGGAGCTCAATTTTTGAAACTACTGTTTATGAATGTGTAGTTGGGCATGGCTATATAAAGGCAAAGGTCTAAACTTATGTGCTATGTCCACTGTCCAGGCTAGTTGTAAAGAAATTGCAACCGTAAATTACACTACAGAGCATTTTGGACTAGGTGACAGATACAGTCTGTAATTTTGGACTTTGAAGTTTCTTAATTTAATTTAATTTAATTCCCCTATGTCTTTAGAGGGTTTCCTCATTCCCAACCTGAAAGTGAAAGCTTCATTCAGTATTTTGCAAGGCGTTTAAAACCAGTGAATTCCTCATACCTCTGTCCCTAAAGAGTCTGAGACTTTATGGGTCCAACATAATGAGCTGAGTGCCAGTTTAATGCCGTCATTTAGAAAACAATATTTAAAACTTGTTCTTCTGTCAAGTTCTAAAATATGTCACTAATGACACATTTCTATATAAAGTGACAAATGGACACTTAGGGAAATTTATTGATCAATTTCTTTTTCATTCACTTTTGGATCAAGGTCATTTTGTTAATTCGTAAGACTCTAGTCTGGCTGGTTTTTATAGCCGGGGACACTCCCTTTCTTTCCGCCTCCTGCTCCCACCCTGTTTGTAAGGCTAAGGCAAGTTAAAGTGAAATACTGGGGCAGTCAAACGTTATAATTGGACATAATGACACCTATTCTGGGCACACGGCTCTGTCTGTTTTAGTCAGAAACCTTTTTAATTTCACAAGTTCTGAAATACTTTTTGTTCTTAGTGGTGATGCTGCTATAGATAAGGTTCAGTGAGCCTCATAGATTCCTGTTTAGATAGATTTATTTTTGTTATTTGCTATTACTGACTTCAGGTTTTGAAACCTGGAAGGCTTTTATTGCACTGCACCTTTTTTATGTATAAAATCTGGTGTTAATAGCTTGTAGTTAGCTAGTGTGGGCACCCCTTTGTTTACATACCTGCTGACAGAGCCAGACACCAGATTTTTTTTTATCAATCAGTACAAACAGTATGTACAGGTAGCGGATTGACGAGTCATTCACTAATAAAAAAATAAAAAATAAAGTGATTTTAACAAAAAGCATTCTCCAGAATCGCTGACTCCATTTTTAATTTCCTACAATACACATTTTTTGAATGAACAACTTTTTAAACTGTTTTTCTATGTGTGTGTTAAAGTAGCAGATTTTCCTAAATATTATAGGATATTGATCTTCCCATGTTTGTATTAACAGTGGTTTAAGAAATACAGTTCTCATTGTATCCATAGACTACTTTACAACTTAATTTATCCATTCCATGATTTCTTCCCCCCCAGACTGGACCTGGTCTGAGGCCCTTGATCTCCAGCCTTTAGACACAGAGACATGGACGACCACCGCAGCCAAGCGTCTGGTGGCCTCTGTGGAAGCTTCTCTACAAAGTTCCCCCGGGCCCTCCAATCACCGATCCCCACCCCCAAACCGAGCCCTGTCCCTGGGGTCTGCAGAGGAGGCAGACGCCCACATGAAGGAGATGTACCACCGCTCTCTGGTGCAGTGGTTTGGGGACAGCCCCGAGGCTCAGCTGGGCCTACACAGGCTGGTGCGTCAGGGACTGACCATGGGCAAACAGGCCGGGGACTGGTATGGACCCGCTGTGGTGGCACACATACTCAAGTAGGTTTGATTTTGATTTGGTTTAATACCCACACAATAACATCAAACAAAAGATATAAATAGAGGAAAAAGATTATAATGAATACATTATTAACCCATCAGTATAACAAATTGTTCTTACACATTTACTGACATTTGTGAACTCATTATTAAGTCATCATTAATATCACTGTTTTTTTTAATTATTTTCATGATGATACCATAGCATTACCTCTGAATGTAAAAGTTTCCAACCCCCTTCACTCTCTCTCTCTCTGTGTCTCTCTCTTAGGAAAGCTGTAGAGGAGTCGATGGAGCCTGGCCTGGCGGGTTTAACTGCTTATGTCTCCCAGGACTGCACAGGTATGAAAGATGAGACTGCTGTTGATAGAAACAGAACACTGGGCACAGCGCCCAAACTGACCCTTTCTCTCTCTCTCTCTCCACCTCTACCTCTGGCTGACGGGATCCTCACTCTGTCTATTTCCCAACAAACACATCCACTACAAAAATATATACCGTCCACACTCCCAACCTCCTCGTAAACCCCAATAACTTGGTGTTCGAGCCATTTTTCTTCTCAATAGCCAGAGCAGAAGATAGCCTGAGTGAGAGTGAGTGTCTGGGTGTGTTATGAGTCTGATATTAGAGCCACAGAGAGAGAACATGTGAGGGAATTTGTAGGCTACATAATGGAATGTAGTGTCAGAAAAAAAAATATATTCGGTCAACCATGTATGTAGATGTAATTTATAATGCGAAATGCTTCACATGCACTTTTTCCCTGCTTCTTAAAATGTAAACATTTGCTGTTTTCTATCACTATGAATTGAATCTACTCTGGGTTTTGTAAGGTTGGTCGGACAAAACAAGCAATCGGGAGATGTTACTTTAGCCTCTGAGAAATTGCGATGGCGGTTCTACACTCTTTTCTTCCATAATGAAAAGGATCATTAGCTGCAGCCATAACAGAATTAAAAGGCATCCTGGGTAAAATAATACAGTAGTGATTATACAATATTTGGAAATACAAAACCCACTTAGAGGTCAAACTAAATAAAGAAGCATATTTTTCCCAGCAAAAAAAAAAAAACATTTTAAAGATGGAAAGATAATTTGACACAAATGAGGTTTTTCGCTTTTCATGTATTATGGCTGTAACACACTCTTACTGGCTTATAGCATTTCTATATATTCACACAATTTTGAAAAAAAAAGAGTTTAGTGTTTGATAGGCAAAAACATCATTGTAAAGACACCAGCTTTGTACTTAAAAACTACAAAAAGACAGTACTGACACTATGATTAACAGACAGACTCGCTGATGGATTGACATATAGACCAGACATACACGCAGACAGACAGTTGACCCCAAGTGTGACCCCTGTGTATTATTGATCCTTCACAGTGTACAGTGGAGATGTGCTGGACAGCCACCGGGCAGCGACATCAGAGCAGACCTCAGATCAGCCAGAGTGTGCCTCTCCTCTGGCCCAGAGCAGAGGAGTCATCATCCTCATCCCCGTGCGCCTCGGAGGGGAGAAGACAAACCCAGACTACTTTGACTTTGCCAAGGTGGGACATGCGTGGATTTTTGTGAATTAATTTGATCATAATTTTTTTTTTGTGTGTGTGTTTTTCATTTTGTTTTGTATTTTTGATATGTTTCATTTGTATTTGATATGTCTGAAATCAATCAATCAATCAATCCATCAAGGTTAGTTTTTTTTAGTATTATTTAAGTCCGATTATTTCACCTTTTGGTGTTTGATCTCAAGGTTTTACCTGTACGCTCATGGGGCTAAAGAAGTTATAATGATCTCATTGTAAATAGTAAGTGACCACTGTGGGGGAAAAATGCACCTTTTCATGTTTTACATAAATGTTGGTCTACAGAATCCCAAAGTATTTGTGAAAAATTGTATTCCTCTTACGATGTCATAAGGGGAGAAGCTACAACCCCTCATTAGAAGTTGGACACTACACCATGGAAACAGTTTCTAGTAGAAACCCAAATCACAATTTTCAACCTTAAAATTAGCATAGTATGTGACCTTTTAAAATACATTTTATTGCCAATAAAATAAAGTAAGTATTTAATTAAGATGACCTGTGATGATTTCTCTGTCTCCCTGCCCTTTAGAGCATACTGAGTCTGGAGTACTGCATAGGCATCATCGGAGGGAAGCCCAAACAGGCCTGCTACTTTGTGGGATTTCAAGGTTAGTGTACTTGGCGCTATGCAAAACATACAAAGACTTACACTACACACACACACACAGACAGAGAGATAGTGTGAGTCTGGTGTGAATAGCTAGATTATTTTGCATAATATACCCTTCTGATGTGAGGAGACAAAGTAAGTTAATGTATTCGTGTTTGCGTGAGGAAAACGGAGAGGAGTGGGAGAGATGCAGGGCTCACTTCATTCCCTCTGACCCATCAAAAGCCCTCGCCCATTCATCACAAGTAAACCTCCCAACTTGTGTGGGGCCCGTAATTGATTTCCATAGGAGGCATGCATTAAATTTCAAACCAGGAGCCCCCCCTATCCCCACCCCCCAAAGTGAGCCACTCTTCATCACCTTCAGGAGCTAGCGGGAACCTTCAGTTGTACATCTTGGCAGTCAATATTTACGCATTTACATTTTACCAATTTTGAAATACAGTGGTGGATGATGTCTAAATGACAAGCAATACATTCTCCCCTGCCAAGCTGCGGCTCGGAGCGGCATTCATCACATGCCAAATGCCTCCAATATAATTGTGTGTTTGTAAAAGTAATCCCCCCCCACACAAAAATTAAATAACAACCTCTTTTTCTCTTCTCTCTCTCTCTCTCTCTCTCTGTCTCTCTCTCTCTCTCGGTGGGTGTAAAAGAATGTGCTTGTACAAACGCATCTGATTATGCAGAGTTTAATCCACCCCGCTGGATATTAAAAAGGCAACAACCTTCTGGGAGGCATATTTGACACACACACACACACACACACACACACACACACACACACAAGCCCAAACATTAGTAGTAGTAGGCCCGAGTGGAGCGGGTGACTTTGAGCTACTCTGCATAGAAATTGGAGAGAAAAGCGTGGGTTTGGGTTTTTGTAATAATCGGATGTTTTTGAATAACTTGTCTTTTGTTTTGTCCTTGCAGATGACAGCTTGATTTACATGGACCCTCATTACTGTCAGGCTTTTGTGGATGTCAGCAGCAGCCATTTCCCTCTCCAGGTAATGTGAAATTACACACGGAGAGAGACGAGCCGAACCGGAGCCCTACAGTAATGTGAATTTAATAGTTTCTGTTAGTACTTA
The DNA here is from genome assembly GCA_026929865.2 of Hyperoplus lanceolatus. Classification (NCBI taxonomy): domain Eukaryota; kingdom Metazoa; phylum Chordata; class Actinopteri; order Uranoscopiformes; family Ammodytidae; genus Hyperoplus; species Hyperoplus lanceolatus. Next base: position 29,400,634 of record CM049403.1, read on the forward strand.
AGGGTATGAATCTTAAAGCAGCCCCCTCGGCCCAATTACCCCACTCTCCCCTTATCCGCTGATTTATTTGCTGGCTCAGATGTGTGAAGCTGCCACTTAAGAGAAATACGGGCAAATAACCCGAATCAGGTATATACTGCTCCGATCTGAATATTTCAGGACCCACCATACATTAAAAAATCATGCACGAGGCAGTGGCTGTGTGGCAACTTTGTTTTATGCTTTTGCATGCGGTGGTATACAATGTGACAACGCACCCCGCAGAGTTGGAAATTTATGGATGGTGTGACAGCAGATAAATAGGATTTCATTCATCAAAATGATGCAGAATACATCTTATTCGCCCGTTGACGCTTGCCATGGAGTGTGTGTTATGCCCCTCTCACAGTAGTTGTGCATTATCTGGGCCCCCTTTCAACTTGCTTGGAGGAATAGTTTCTGATGTGTTTTTGTGTCTGTTTTTTGTCTAGTCATATCATTGCCCCTCGCCCAAGAAGATGCCTTTCAGTAAGATGGACCCCAGCTGCACCATCGGCTTCTACTCCAGAAGCGCTCAAGACTACGAGAGGATCAGCAAAGAGCTTTCTAAGGTCAGGGGGATAGCACGACTTTAAAGGTGGAGTCAGAGATACTGGAGAATTGCTTGTTGTCAAAATCACTTTTTGTCAAAATCTGGGAATATCTCCTCGCAATCGGCGACTACCTGTCCGTACCGTGTCTGCGCTAAAAAAAAACCAAGTGATATTCACATCCTAAGCTCTGTAAAGGGGCAGGTTGTTAGCTACGGTGGGCCCCCTGTGTTTACATACCCTTTGTTTACATACCAGTTTACAGAGCATAGACTGTGTATCAACACTGTATTAGTTTTCCGATATGTATAGTTAGTAGATTATGAGGAGATATTCACATATTCATATTTACATTAAGCATTCTCCATAATTGCTGCTGCCTCAACCCTTAACACAGGAGTCTAAAGTCAAGTCACCATTACAACAATTATTTCTATCATCATAATGTTATATTAATTCTGTTCTGTGCCCTGAAATTGTGTAAAATGATTTTGGTGTGATACAAAGTTGACCACTAGGTGGCACCATTTAGCCATGAATCTGACTTCTGAGTTCCTACTTTGGCTTCTCACACCATGTTGAGTGGATGTTGTAAGGACGACTGCCCTCTCTAAACCTATCATGCTTCTGCTTAGAAGATTCAGGGCAATTATATTAAAACCAAAACAATACTGTAATTGATCTAGTGGCAACCTAAGACACAACAAATATAGGGCGAGAAGATTGCCATTATTTTTGAAATATTTGTTTTTCATTTTATTTTATCTTTTATTTTTGTAAAGCTTTTTTCAGTGTGTTTTTGTGTTTATGTTCATACAAAAAAATCGATATTTTTTTTTTTAATGTTTTTATCTGTGTATGTTCATTAAAAAAGTCAGATCATTTCTTTAAAATCTACAGTGTGTGGTGGTGCAACACTAGCACTCCTCCTTTGAAACACACACATGTCCGTGTGTTGTTGTTCCAGGTGCTGCAGCCGTCAGCGAAAGAGAAATACCCAGCATTCACTCTGGTGGCGGGTCACAGCAGAGATTACGACCTGTCATCCAGCCTGAACACCGAGAAGAGAGAGTGGCCCTTCATACGAGACCCGCACAGGACCGTCACCACCGCGGGAGACTTTGTGCTGCTCTGAAACGCGCTTGAAGATTATTGAAAGACTTATTTTTATTCTGACAGGGAATTTGAATTGATGAATCAAACTGTTTCATATCAAAAAGCCCTTGTGTCTCAGCCTGTTGTGACACTCTGGAGTTACTGGACTTGTTTTTTAAAATATTACAAATGACAGTAATTCAGTTCATACGTCATGGGGAAACTTTTGCTGTTGCAAAAAAAACAAAACAGTTTTGTGATTGGTTGGTATTTGATGTCTGGCAATGTGCTGTTTACTGGACATTTTGTAAGGAATACATGACACATTGTTTTGGTGCTCTGCTTGATCTAATGAGCGTAAAAATATATTTGTATGAGAGGAGGAAAAACACTTGTCATTTTGCACCTGTTTTTGTAGAAATAGATTTATCAACTTACCAGATGTTGCACGTTATATCATGTTTAAAGAAGAACACTTATAAGCACAACAGTGTCATAGAGCGGTGGTAGCTACCGTATGACTCACACCAGCATTGGCCCAGTTTAAGATATTTTCAATGGGCAGCACCTATTGTATTTAGATTAAGAGTATTGTAAAACGCCTTAATTCATAGGGGCCAAGTAACCTTTCTAAACTTCTGTGCCAAACACATTTCATGGAGCAAGATAAGTACCTCAACCGTCTGAAGCATTTCAAAAACAGAAGGATTTGGGTACAAGTACTTTGAAGGACATTTGTTCATAATTATACTCACAATTATTTGTATTTTACGAAAGAGATCATGTCTTTCTCTGAGCAATAACATTTGGTGCGTGTGTGTGCGTGTGTGTGTGTGTGTGTGTGTGTGTGTGCGCGTGCGTGCGTGCGTGCGTGTGTGTGTGTGTGTGTGTGTGTGTGTGTGTGTGTGTGTGTGTGTGTGTGTGTGTGTGTGTGTGTGTGCTCTATCTCACAAAGCACTGTATGTTATAAGTTAACTTTTGCATCCTAACCCTTCAGATTCATAAGTATTGTTCATATGACACACATGTAGTGGATGGTGTAAGTCAGAAGACAGATTCAGGGAATGATAATGTAAAGTATTGTTGAAATTATTTGGAATAGCACTCCACACTATACATGAAGAAATGATAAACCCTCCACAGCAATACTATGATCTGTTTATGCTTAAAAATGATAGTGCTTTTTATGTATTGCAACACTTTCATGTTATTTTCCATGAATACACTTTCAAAACGTATGTAAAAAGGCTAAATAAAAGTTTAATAAAGTCAACATTTTTGACTTTCTTAACCGGTTTGCTTCTTTTTGGTCAATTTGTATATTTGAAATGGCTACATCATGAATAAAAAATGCAAGATACAAATCTCAGTGGTGTGTTGAAATATATTCAATACCCCTTTTTCCTCTCTCTCCCCAGTCAAATGCAGCAGATTAAAACTAATCGTACGGTGCTAACCATCTCTACAGACCATTAACCAGCGAGCGGGAAAAAACTCTGACCCGGCTGACACTGGCCGCGATTGTGTTCCGTCTTTCGGAAGGAAAAGAAAATATCCTGTGTGTGTGTGTGTGTGTGTGTGTGTGTGTGTGTGTGTGTGTGTGTGTGTGTGTGTGTGTGTGTGTGTGTGTGTGTGTGTGTGTGTGTGTGTGTGTGTGTGCAAAGCTCCGTTACCATGGATAATCTGTGTGTTGCCCCCTCTGTTTGAGCTATGCTCGACTGTTTTCCCGTACAATACAAATTCTTGTATTATGATGGGGCCTTGCGTTTTAAAGGATGGGACTGTCCCCGTTTTCTGTGCCAGGTCAAGGGTTAGGATGGATGGAGCGACAGATAGAAGAATCGCCTCGTCTGTCCCGCTGTTACTGCCATGGAGAAGCAATGGCAAAACATATAATGGCGTCATTTAGATCCACTGTCTTGATCTATGTGTTCGTCCATATTTTTTTTGGTGCTTTTAGGCCGACCGGCTGTGTTGACAAGGCGGGAATATCAGGAATGCAGTACAGCGAAAAGACCAGTGACATTCTACCAACTTTTTTCAGAATTGGAACAGTGGTTGAATGGACAGGATTGGAGAGGACATTTGGGGATTTTTTTCTGATGTCTGAGAAACATGAAAGAGCGTTTGTGCTGGGGGGCAACACAGAGCTAAAGGGGCCGACTGTGTTCTAACATGTATTTACAGGGAGATGCATGAATATTTGATTAATGAGACGAGGGCCCAGGGGGAATGCAATAAGCGCGCGCTGGCTTTACAAAGCGAGAGCCGATCACACACAAAACCACTGATAGACAGATTGCACACACTCACACGCATCTAGACAGATCACATACAGTATACATACATATAGCTACACCATCAACCCCCTCCCTATGTTTAACACAGCTGCCCAAAGTGTCATTGACATTGCAGATTCCTGAAAATCTAATCTGCCTCGGAGCAAATTCCTCACAAAGGGGGTCTGTGAGAATCATTCCTCTGTTCCACAGATGGATGGTTGGGGAGTATGTGTGTGTGTGTGTGTGTGTATGTGTGTGTGTCCTTTTACAAATATTTTTGCGTGAACCAATTTTGTTTTTTAGACTTCAGAAGTCGGGACATTTTTGGAAAGTGAGGACATTTTCACCTGTTCTCACTTTTGGACAGGCCTTTAAAGGGCTGTTTGAGGGTTAACACCAGGCTCCAAGATTCAGATATGAATCATGTTGATGGTAAAGGTTAGGTTAAGGGGCTAGAGAATGCATTTTGTCAATGAATGTCCTCACAAGTATAGCCATACAAGTGTGTGTGTGTGTGTGTGTGTGTGTGTGTGTGTGTGTGTGTGTGTGTGTGTGTGTGTGTGTATGTGTGTGTGTGTGTGTAACTATGTGTGTGTGTGTGTGCCTGTGGGAACGTAAAGGGCTCAGAGACGCCCAGTTATGTTTTTATTTTGGTTGTCATCCACAGGAGAAAACGAAAGAAGACCAAGTAATGCCTCCTAATATCTCAAGATCACACCATCACACCTGTGTTAGATATAAACCCTCAGATAAGGTCTAGACCACTGTTCCTACAACCTCTGCTGGGACAAGGACATTCTCGGCTTCATCGTCAAACCAAAACTGTGATATCAGAGCAGCTACGTTATCCTCAAAATATTACAAAAAATGGGAGATCACTGCAAAATGAATGGTATCAGCTTACACATTAATATATACTGTATATGTCTACCTCTTACTAGGCCTATGTAAGCTATACATATGCTTTTGGAGTAGGCCTATCACAATGTTTAGTTATTCTCAGTCCATGACAATATAATCCAATTTGTATCGTGTATCTTTATTGATTTTGATACAGAGCAAAGTGTGGGTTCTATTCCCTGTAACCCTGTGGTTCTTCAGACCATGATGGATGACTGAGAACATCCAAGAGAATTAGATTTATCCAAATAGGGATATTCACAGTGGGAGATGTAATATGCATGCTCTGTGTGTGTGTGTGTGTGTGTGTGTGTGTGTGTGTGTGTGTGTGTGTGTGTGTGTGTGTGTGTGTGTGTGTCTTTGATCCTGTGTGGATGTTTCAAAGCTAAAAAAGTGAATGGTCCGGCCTTTGTCATTCATAGGCATAAAGTGTTTATATTTAAATGGATGAGTGTGTTGCCCAGTTTACACAAGTACAGCTTGTGTGTGTAAGTCAGTCTAAATCTTATAGGTGTCACACGGTATCTCCCCTGTCCTCATACCAGGTGCAAGGGACGCTAGATTTATGTACCCTTGCTTGCTTGCCCACCCTTGTGGAATGCCATGCATCTTCAAACAGGTACTCTCACTTTGAAATCTCATCTCGGCGTGATATCTTGGAGGCAGGCTAAATATATCCGGCACCCAGGATCCCACACCCCACACACACACACACACACACACACACAAACATACACACACACAGCCGTCAGAGCGTAAATAAACCGCCTGCGCTGCATCGGGCTGGAGTCTCAAGAAGTCTGCTCAACCAACGCAACTGTCCATTTCTTGTCTCCACCCCTGTCTGTGTCCTTCTAACTCACACACACACACACACACACACACACACACACACACTGAGAAGTGCTGAAACACCGCATGCCTCACACATCTCTTGTGGGTGGAAGCCAGACAGACGTCGTGATGCTGTGATTAATCAGCCCCACACGGGACAGCAGCTTTAAGGGTTCCGTTACCATGTGAACATGACCTACAGGGACACATTAGATCAACTTTCTCACCCCTGGAACCAAATGGAGAACGTTGTTTTAGTTCAAATAAAAATACTTTCCTCGTGTTGTGTTATTTTAAGGATCGCCAGTGTATAAATGTTTGTAAACCTAATTGCAAATAAATATCTCAAAAGGGAGAATAGAGGGGGCGCCCTTAGCTCAGTTGGTAGGGCGTCCCCCCCATGGGCCTCGGACAGCAGCGGACCCGGGTTCGATTCCAGCCCGCGGTCGTTCTCTGCATGTCACTCCCCTCTCTGTCCCATTTCAACTCTGTCTCTACACTATCAATAAAGCATAAAAATTCCCAAAAAATATCTTAAAAAAAAGGGAGAATAGGTGATCATTTGCTGAACCATTGACACTTATGAATAAGCAATCATTTTGCATGTATAGACTCTTCTAATGGATTCATGATCTGATCATGATTGTATTGTATTTAATTTTAAAGCTGGGGTATATAATTTCTGATTGGTTAAAGTTAACATGAGCTGACACTGTGACCAATCAGTGCGAGGCTCCGATTCTCTGTTCTTATTGGCTGTTGGGACTGTCCATTCACTTTGGCATGACTGTGTTGGTGTAGAGCATGTCAGGGAGGGACCATAGAGGAGGGACCAAAGAGAACAAGTGGAGCGGTTGAGGTATTTGGATTCAAATCTCTATGCCAACTGCCACCCTCCACCCCAGCTTTAAGAATGTGTAAAGTTTGCAGTGACAGCCCTTTAGTTCAATCTGATTGCTGATGTGAGTTTGGATAGGATTGCTGGACATCAGTTTTATTGTGGCGACTTTTTGATAATCATTACGGTTTAGAAATAACACCTTTGGACATATCTGTAATGCATGGGATCCCACCAGATTAGTTTACATTTGCTTTTTCACTTTGTTAACTTTATTTGTATTAAACCTTGAATATATGACGGTCTCATGGGAGAAAAAATGAACTTTTCCATCATATTCCAATTGTTTGAGATGCACATGTATGAATGAAGCAGATAACATCAGAGGAGGTTCACAGAAATGTGCTTTTGACTTAGTAGTACAGTATACTTTGCACTAGAGTATTTTGCACTCTTTCCCAGTGATGTGGGTTCACCATGGCAGAGGCCCAAAGCAAAGCTGCTCTCCCCTGTGTTGGCTAACCTTCGTCCGGCTGTGACAACAAGAGGGGCACTGGAGTTAACATTTAGATAACGGATGTGTGTGCCGCTTTCGATTTCCATTCCTGGTGACAGGGAATCTTAGGGAGCACATCACAGGTTGTGTTTGTGTGTGTACCAATGTGTGTGTGTGTGTGTGTGTGTGTGTGTGTGTGTGTGTGTGTGTGTGTGTGTGTGTGTGTGTGTGTGTGATGGGGGTGATGTGGAGGAACGCCGAAAATTCCTCATTCTGCTGTCCTCTGAGGCATGGCCGGCCCTCTGTCAGCTTTTACTAACCAGATGCATCCCAAACACGCACCGGGCTGAAGGCAGGGGATATTGCCTGCTGTGTAGCTGTCGACTTGTTTCTCATCGCATGCCTGTGTGTTGAGAAGGGTGGTGGCAAGTGTGTGTGTGTGTGTGTGTGTGTGTGTGTGTGTGTGTGTGTGTGTGTGTGTGTGTGTGTGTGTGTGTGTGTGTGTGTGTGTGTGTGTGTGTGTGTGTGTGTGTGTGTGTGTGTGTGTGTGTGTGAACGGAAGGGTGGAGGGGTTAGCAGGGTGTCAGCGCGTCTTCTAGTGTGTAAATGTGTGTGGCAGGACATGCTGTGAATATAGGAGTGCGTATCATCAAACACACACAGACAGACACACACACACACACACACACACACACACACACAGACCAACGCATACACCATAAGTCTTAGCTCTACCTGACTTTTGGATTGGAACAAGCATCAGTCTTTGCAATGCTCTGGCCTGAAAGTTTTGCCCAGATATTATCCCCATCTGCCAAATGCCACTCACTGTGTGTGTGTGTGTGTGTGTGTGTGTGTGTGTGTGTGTGTGTGTGTGTGTGTGTGTGTGTGTGTGTGTGTGTGTGTGTGTGTGAATGTGTGACTGAAAGATAAATCAAAAGATTGAAAACTTAGAGAAAGCTATGTGAGTCTTTTCTTTTTGTACTTTTTATTAATTTGTTTGTGTGCTCATGTCATTGTGTGTGTGTATGTGTATGTGTGTGTGTGTGTGTGAGAGAGAGAGAGAGAAAGAGAGAGAGAGAGAATGTTAGAGAGAGGGAGAGAAAGATTCCCTCTATTCTGTAGATTTGTGTGCTGTGCGATAGATACTTAGCAATCTCATCTCCATCTCCATCTCAAACTCCTGCAGGCCCCGTGCGCCATTATCACGCAGTTGCAATAAAACCCACAGTAATTAAAGGGGATCTGGCTGTAATTGCCTCAGTGAATCAACTTAATCAGCACCTGTGCTCACAGTCAACCTAATGGCGCAATCTAACCTTTTAATACCCAAGAAATTAGAATTGTAAAAAAAAATCACACTCCCGATAATCATTCTGTGTTTTGAAACTCTTGAGTGGACAATGAGTGGACCACCATTGTCCAAGGCAATATTAAAGGTGCAGTCTGCTGAGTGTGTAAGTGTGTGTGTGTGTGTGTGTGTGTGCGTGCGTGCGTGTGTGTGTGTGTGTGTGTGTGTGTGTGTGTGTGTGTGTGTTTGAGACAGAGAGAGGCAGAAATGTCAGGGTGATGTCATGCCACTATACAAAGATTTCACATTTCAAGTGAAACAATTAGTCTTTTAATCAACAGATGTTGAATCTTCAACAATTTTGAAATTGAGTTTATTGTTAAAATCATTTTCAAGCTTACAAGATTAAATCATTCTGGTTTTTCCAGTGCTCTGATGATCAATAAATGACATGTAACAGCAAACAAGACCATCAGTGCAAAGAAAGTTTTACTTAATGCCTTTGTCATGGGTCCCCTCACCCAGGAACAACAGCTGACTTAGTAAATACACCACCGCTTTTGTCCAAAGGGGGTGCAAGAAGTAACATAAAAACTGAAAGTTCCTTGGAGCACCTTTAAGTGTAAACTGCTCCCAAAAACAAGATGCTCAATCAATGGTTTAGGCTTGCAGTTGTGCAATGGGGTTTGGTGGTACAAATACATTCCTTGAAATAAGTGTGTTAAATTGTCTGATTAGGTCCTGTTAGTTCCAACTACGTCACAAAGAACTTTAAGGATATCGACCTAAATATAGCCTGTGTATGTGGTTTAAGGTAGTCGCAATGGAGTGCAAAGATAGGAGTACCCTGTGTTAATAGGAGCACACATGCAGAGTAGTTCCTCCTTTTATGTGTCAAAGAATTGTTCCACAACAGCAAACAAAAGTAGATTTCAATGCATACGTGTCGTGCACTATCATACAATACAATAACAACCGCAAAGAAAAAAAACTCGGATAACGACGCGGCTTTAAAATCATGAATAAATTAACACGCCCATTACTCTCGCACCGCCGAGGCCAACACGGCCTCATTGAAATATAGGTCTTCTCAACACGTATACCCAATATACTAAAAAAGAACATTTAAAATGATTCAGTGGCTTTGTGTGAACGCATTAATTTTCAGTACTAAAAATATATTTTTAAGCATGGTTCTCGGGCCCATAGCTACTTCTTCCCTGTGTGGGAAATGCATAATGGATTCCTATGTAATCCATTATGAGCTGCTAAGAGCGGGGGGGAGAGATAAAGAGTCTTCAGCCACCCGGGGTTGTTCTTCTTTAAATGAAGTTTTAATAAAGAAAGACGAAAGAGGCCATGCAAGGTCAATTAGAAGACTTTTTTGCTCTGTCCTCCGATAGCTCTCTCTCCTCTCTATCCCCGTGCTTAGTTAACCATAATAGCTGTCAGTCATTCTCCTGCTGATCTACACGTAAAAATGTCAAGACGCCCCCCACCCCTACCAACCGACGAAGGCTGAAGCCATCTATCCAACACCCTCTTGTCACTGTCCGTTTATACTGTTGACTATTTTTCGCCCCTGACTGGCACATAAGGTCGTCGCTGTCACACGACAAGGCAAATCAAGGGGAGCTGACTATGGGACCCAAGATCATTTTTCAGGGACCTTTCTGTTGAGGAGAGGGATATCTCTTTATGCATCAAGAAGAATATGTTCAGAATCACTGGGGGGGGGGGGGAAGAGAGGTAGAGATATTAATTGTGTCTGTCCGGGGGTAACGTTGAAAGTTGAATGCCCCCCCCCCCAAACCACCGACCCCACCCACCCCTTAACCCATCTGAAAGACTGAGGTGGATTTAATGTACATGGGGTGCTTATGAATACACTTATGTATTCATTTGCGGCAATAAACGCCGGGCTGGGTCCCACACAGAAAAACAAACTGCCTAGCTTCCGGCAGCCATTTTAATTAAATGCCATGGATTGTCAAATTTATCGATACCGCCCCCCTCTTTCCCTTCCCTCTACCCTGACACACAAGCCTGAAGGATTGTCCTGGGACATTTCCATATATTTAGTGGATTCTCCTGCTAATGAGAGGTGAGGGATGGAAGGAGATGGAAGTCTACTTGGCTAAATTGGGCTTGGCTCTCCCACAGCTTATAGGGGTGTAAATGAATGTAGATAGGTTAAAGTGTGTGTATGTGTGTGTGTGTGTGTGGCTGGGGGGGGGGGGGGGGGGGGTTACACATGTCCTGAAGCGATAGCCTCAGTGCTGTTGCTAGGGCCTCACTCTCTCTCTCTCTCTCTCTGTGTACAGATGGGCGTCTGACAGGCCTACAGCTGTTCCCCTAATTGTTCATTAAGTGTTCTATTGATTCCCTTATTTCGAGTACATGTGTCTTTCAGAAACCGCTGCTCTCCATGTGAAGTGGCAAGACACGCATGACACACACACACACACGCACACATGCACACACACACATGCACACACACACACACACACACACACACACACACACACACACACACACACACACACACACACACACACACACGCATGACACATACAGACAAACATGCCACAAACACACACACATGCTCACATCTAAACACACACAAACACACATGTTCACACCTACACACACATCTTGGCTGAGGCCGACGAGATGACAGGGCCGGTTGATGCTGAAAATGCGAGCTGCCACTTCTAATCGAGGGCCCTTGTCTCTCCCCCATGTGTGTGTGTGTATGTGTGTGTGTGGGGGGGGGGAGGAGGGGCCAATATTGGGGCCTGGAAATCGGTGTGGCGCTTTGACGCACTAGGCTTTTTATTTTCAAAACTTTTAGCATCAATCAATTAAAGTGCTGGCAGCAGACTGGAAACATGTCTAATTCCTTGTTAGGCGGCAGCAGCCTCAGATTCTCAGATTGCACCTGGCTGATAAGGGAGCGCGTGTGAGTCCATTAGATCCTGATACTCCACACTGATTACTCTGGGAGAGTGTAGGCTTTATTTAGGGAGGAAAATCATCGAGATAGGGGAGAGGAGGTTTGAGACATAACAGCACCAACATTTTCAAGATATTTTTTTGTTAAATTATTATCAGTTTAAATGATCTTCCATCTGCCATTATGACGTTCGGGAATTAAAGGTGGAGTCAGAAATTCCGGGGAATGCTTATTGACAAAATGGGTGATCAACTCCTCATGATCCATTTCCTGTACTGTTTGTGTGCTGAAATCTTGTGTTTTTAATGCTGCAGTCTGGGCTCTATAAACTGGTATGTAAAAAAAAGGGTAAGTAAACAAAGTGGGCCTACCATAGCTAGCACCATGCCCATAGACAGAGCCTAGGCTGTGTATTAACACAAGATTATTTTCAGTACACACAATACGGACAGGTAGCAGATAGTGAGGAGATAATCACTCATTTTGACAAAAACATTTTTTGACAACAAACATTCTCCAGAATCGCTGACTCTACCTTTAATTGATTGATAAGATAAAAACCATGCCAAATCTCAAGATCTATTAGTACAAAATCTTCTCTGCATTGCCTATACCTTTGACACAGTCATTAAGGCCTATCTTATATCCACCTTTATCCAATTGAGAACCAAATATTAGACAAAACCTTGATGTCATGGCGTTACAGTTTCTCTCTCTGTGTCTGTGGATTTCAAAAGTGAAAGCATGCAGGGCACGTCCCCGAGAAGGCAATTTGTTTCAGCTTCTTTTTATGAATTTATAGAAAATGCAGCAAACAGAACGGACAGTATTATATGTATGGACTGGTCGGTCGGTTTCTGAGCTTTAAAAGGGAGAGAAAAATCACCAGACAAACTGTAACCATTTCTCTTTTTCCCCCCTCTTCTCCTTTTGTTCTAAGCCCCACAATTTGGCTTTCAAATTGGACTGAGCGCTTCAGTGAGTCAAGTCATATACTCCCGGGCTCCGCGGTGGTCGTCTCCATTTCTTGGGCTAGCGAGAGATTGTGTCGGCCGGGCGGGCAGGCCCCTCCTGCGTTGAGTGGAGTGATAATGTTCTCTGTAAAACACAATCAGTCACCTCCTTCCCTTGGCTTTGTATAAGCCTGGAGGACCCCCCGATCAATATAGACCGACTGGGTGACTTATCATGGCTGTACGGCCACAGAGCAGAGCTGAGAAGACCCAGGGACAGGGCAGCAGACAGTGGGGTTGCATCCTGATTCTTGATGCAGACGTGAGGGAAAGGCTGGGTGGATGGTTGGTTGGTTGGTTGGTGGGTGACCTGCCAGAAGGGCCAGTGACTGATTGGTTATGAGTCAACATGGGAAAAGTCTTCTGTTTGAGACTAAAGCACACATACTGGCTATTTATTTTATACCATTTCAGACCAGATTTTTGAGAGAATTTATGAATGTAGTCGATGTAATGGCATTTATTAGTGACAACATTTTTACTTCTGGAAACAATAGATAAGAGCGGTTGGTGTTGATAAAATATTTTATTGAACTTTTCATCCTATTTCAAAGCAGACTGCAAAATATTGTAATGTTTTTGCATTACATTTAACAGTGTAGTTATGTAGTAATTCCACATATTAATAATAAAGCTCGTAGGATAGAGTAGTTACATAGTAGAAAAACAACAGAAACAGTGAAAATGATATTATTATAGCAGGACAAAACAAAATGGATTTCCTCCTTAAGAAGTTTTTAATTTAAGCAGCAAGTATACAAATATGAGTGAACACTTTTCTTTTTCAAAGTAGTTCTAGGTAGACTGGAAGACAAACTATTCAAAATTGAAATGCATCTCAACACAGGGATTTTGTAATATAAAACCTAGGGTATATCGCCATTTTATCAATACAGTAAAAAATGACAATGACTGAAGGAGACAAGCTATGCTCATCAAACTAACATCTACATTCAAATGAACCCGAAAGGCCCTGTGTATATAATGCCAATAAACTCACACACTCTGTTGACATCTAGAAAGCTTTTTAGCGCAGGAGAACTTTAATCTGTCCAATTCACTGCTAACTGCTCCGGAGGCCGTGTGGGATGATGTGTGGGGCTGTGCAGTTGACTCATGGCCTTGCTTGCCTCTGCAGTTTTGTGACAATACTTTCAAGGCCTTTATTTAACACTAGCACTATTGTTTTTCAGTTTTTTTTTGTACACTATATGGTCGAGGGCTAAATACTCAGCACACAAGATATAGTGAAAGTGTATATGTAAAAAATACATCTTATTTCACTCAAATTTCCTTAAAGGTGGAGTCAGTGATTCTGGAAGACATTTGTTGTCGTAATTACTTTTCGTCAAAATCAGTGAATATCTCCTCACGATCCGTTACCTGTCCGTACTGTGTGCACACTGAAAAAGAATCCAGCGTTAATACACAGCCTAGGCTCTGTAAACGTGCATGTTACTAACTACGGCGGGCCTCATTTGTTTTCATACCGGTTTACAGAGCCTAGGCTGTGTATTAGCACTGGATTTATTTTCAGTGCACACACAGTACAGACAGGTAGCGGATCATGATGAGATATTCACAGATGTTTGACAAAAAAGTGATTTTGACAACAATCATATATTCTCCAGAAACGCTGACTCCACCTTTAACACAGTATGTCACATAACTGCAGTTCGAAGCATTTTTTTGTTTTTGTCATGCAACATAATATCTTTCTGGTGTTTATCTTAAAACTGTGCTCATTATCTCATTGCTAATTTGCTAGCATAGGCAAGAATACCAGCTGGCTAACGACACATGTGCAATTGCCTAAATCGTTTTCAACCATGTTAATTGAAAGGAAGTTAATAGGCCAACTCTAAATGTGCATTTTGAACTCGTTAAAAGGTTGCCAAGCATGTACGACACATGTTGGGATCAGTGATCTGCAAATGCCGGCCTACCTCTTTGTCTTTATCACTTTCTGTGCTGTGATTTTAATATGAAAAAATATTAGTTCTACCTTGGAATCCTTGGAAGTGGTGTTTTTGCCATCATACACCGAAGTTTAATTTACCTATAGCGTCTCCCAAAAAAACATTGTGAAAACCATTAACCACTAACTTGTAAACTCATTACAAGGGTTGCATCTTTTTGTATTAACTTGAAGCCCCTATAAACTCAAATCCACATAATCTTTCCAACAATGTATTTTGGGGAGTTAGTGGCATGGTAGTAATCGTCTGAAAAGAGTTAGGCATATGTATCAATCCAAATGAAAGATATTGTCATTTAAGTTTGATGAACTTAACTGAAATTCGGTTTAGATGAGGCGGGCTTTTGCTCTGGTTCTTATGACACAATAAGTATTTTGAACCAATCCCGGCAGTTCTCTGTCCAAGCGTTCAATAAAAAGAATTACTGTTGCCATGGATACCGTTTGATACGGCCACGCCCACACAGTCCTGACAAACTCTGATATCACATATTGATTTTTACTATTGGAGAACCATTTTTCTTTTTAGAAGCAGTTAACCCTAAACTAACCCTGTACGCCAGATGTTGAAGATCCATTACCACAGGACAACACTACCATATAGGCCCAGGTAGACTCACTGGGTTAATACAGCCGCAGCAGTTTAGCTGTAAAGGCTGAATACACCGGCAGACTTAAAATGAAGCAGCAGAAGCCTATAGCCGCTCGACTGTTTACAAACATTTCAGTTTCCATGGCCCGTCTATTACTAACGGTGAAGAAAGGGGGTTGGCGGGATGCTGTTTAGAATTGTCTTTAACTTTGATGATGTTTACAGCGGCACGGGGGCCTGTTAATAGCCTCTAATTGGCTTATAGTGAAGAGAACATGTTGACATTTGCTATGTGCCTTCACAGTCCAGGGCTTTTCTTCTTCGCTTTAGCCATTATGCTAATTCAACCATTATATATCTGGGGGTATTAATGGGACTGACACAAGTGATGTTACAGGTAAAGGGCTGTGAAATGGTCTGTAAACAGAGGGAATTGATTCCAGGGAGGAGAGAGAGAGATAGATAGAGAGAGAGAGAGAGAGAGAGAGACAGACAGACAGAGAGAGAGGGAGAGAGAGAGAGAGAGGCGATTGTCACCAGCAGATTGCCGGCACTGGGCTGAACAGCTTTACCTTACTCCTCCTATTGCCTCTCTCCCACACACACAGACATACAGGCACACACACACACCACACACACACACACACACACGCACGCAGGCACACACACACACACACACACACACGCATGCAGGCACACACACACACACACACACACACACGCTTGTCCGGCCCCTGTCAAATAGCCTCCGACAGCTCTCAGCGAGGCCTGTCGAGGGCCATCAAAAAGCCACCCAAACACAAAGGGAAATGCCGTCCGCTTACGAAAATAAAATGAGACTTGATCAGGATCAATACAGTTTACCCCCTCCTTGCCCAACACCAGAGCACATCCATCCACCGACACCATAGCAGACAAGCCTGAAGAATCAAGCCCACTGCGAGGCCTGAATCTAGGCTATAGCCGGCTGCCTGTCATACAGAGGCCCAGGCTTATTTTACAAACGCATTGCTTTTGAAAGACTGGGATGAGGCTCAAAGCTGATTCGTAGATGTATGGTGAGTTGAGAGACAGCAGACTGGCCAGGTTTTGTGAATGGACATATGTGACAAAGAAAGTCTTATGTAGGTGAAGTGGATAGACAGCCAAATCAAGATGTATTGGAAGAAATGTTTGGACACTACTGATCATAAATGTATTATGTTGTTATAGCAGTGACTGATTTGATTATAGGAAAACAATCAGGTGAGAAAATGATGCTATATGATGCTTCGTAACCTTCTATTGAGTGATATACAACACTATTTCTGCAATCATGTGAAGCAGTAGAACACAATAAACAAGGTAAAATATAAAAATGACACTAGAAAAATAGCAATTCTCATATAGTTATAATACAAACACAAATGTGTTACCATATATTCTTATATATTGGTACTATGGCTGCAACTAAAGAGTATTTTCCTCATCAATTAACCCACATGTTATTCTCTCTCTCCATTAAAAGGTGTATTGGTCAATCTACACATAAAAAGTTAAAAAAATTGCGGAAAAAATACCCATTGCAGCGCCCAAGCATCCAACAGTCCAAAACGTTAAGATATTCACATTTGCATTCACACAATACAACACTGAAAATATGGGACAAGGCAATGTTGGCATTTTATCTAAAAAAAAGTCTTAAATGATTAATCAATTAGCCTATCAAAATAGTTGCTGATTACATTTTTGCCTGACTTTGCGGCTCTTAATTCTAAATATATCTATTACGGTAGTAAACTTACAGGATTGGAAAACAAATTGGATTTTTTTGAAGTTTTAATGAAGTGGTATAGGCTATGTGCTCATACATTATTTCAAAAACAATGAAAATCTTTGACCAAATTAAAAAAAATATTGTTTTATGCCTCATAAATAGTCTTGAGAAATCCCCGGGCCTTTTGTTCAGATCATTACTGCGGTACAGCCTAACTGCTACCTTGTAACAACAGGGGGAGATGACCATCGCCTATCATGTTCATTTAACTGTAGGATGTGTTCACAGAGCTAGAGACAGTGGCGCTATAAAACCGGGGCCCTGCACTGCCACACAGTAATTGAATCACTCTACCGTCTAAGCCCTTTCTCTATTCATTTACTGCTTCTGAAATCTGTGAGTAATAGTAAAACGGTGTGTGTGATTTTTGATGCTATCTCCTTTTTCCGTCAGCAAACTAAAAAAGTAGTCCCAGCAAAGTGTGTCTCTTTTTTAAAATAATGGTTTGCAGAGAATTATGACTTTGTGTGTGGTTATATCTGTCTATGTAGGTGCTTCAAGTTAACACGGATATCAAATAAAAAAGCCCGGCTAACCAGATCTGTCAAAAACATGAGGATAATAATTACAATGCCTCTGCATGGGGGGGTGTCGTCGCATAATAAATCTGCTGCGAAAATTCAGCTTTTTCACTTTTTTTTTTCTTTTTGTACCTTGATAGGGGGGTTGAATATGAAGAGGCTGGCTAATAAAAGATTGGCCTGTCATAATGAATCAAGAGGATCAGTGTCAGGTAGGTAGTGTGAGTATATCCTCTCACATATCCATCTCTGGAACAAGCTAGACCATAGTGTGTGTCTTACAATGGGGCTGTAGAAAAAAGTGAGACCACTCCAGTCGACACCCCATTTGGCTCCCCTTTGGATGAAATTAACTTTGGGTCCATATAGGAGGGGGGGGGGAGAGAGAGAGAGAGAGAGAGAGAGAGAGAGAGAGAGAGAGAGAGAGAGACATACAGTGTTTGGGAGCGGCAACACACGGCTTCATTTTCTCCCTGCAGTCTCCAGCACTTGGGCCCCAGAGGGACACCAAGAAAGATTTGCATGCCACTCGCTATCCGCCGCTACCTGCCCGGAAATTTATTATTGTGGCGAGTCCGCTTCCCCAACAGCAACTTGGAGGACTTTTCAAACCTAAATGGTATCTGCGGGCGGTCTAGAGAGACACATAGAAATCACACACACACACACAAGCACACACACACACACACACACACACACACACACACACACACACACTACTTGTTTTTCTCTGTCTGTCATACACATACGTGCACACAAGCAATAACACACACACACACACAGACACACACACACACACACACACACACACACACACACACACACACACACACCACCACACACACACACACACACACACACACACACACACACACACACACACACACACACACACACACACACACAAAGAGGAGGGGAGAAAAGCTGCATCAAAAAGTAATCATGGAGATCAGAACACAGCTGTCAGTGGTGCCAAACATGAGGTGATGCCTCTGATGAAGTGTTGGACGCTTTCAGAAACAAAGAAACCATTAGCAACTTTTCACCCAAAGTTTGTTGGCTCTCAAAAAGCTATTTGGGTCATCACTGTGGCTAGGATGACTGGGTCTTATGTGCAGTATTTTGTGATACTATGTTCCAACTCAACCATGTGTCTATCAATAGGCCTTGCCCCTTCATATTGGTCAAATAAACCGGTCAAATTGATTAAAAACATTAAGAACTTCTAATGAAGTGCTGAAATATGCAACAAGAACTAATTTAGGGCTGCAGCTGTTGTTTTCATTGCAAATTTTTCTTAACAATGTGATCCATGAAAATGCCCCTTACGGATGTCTAAAGAGAAATGAGGCCCCTTCGAATGTCTTGTTTTTTTGATCAATTATCAAAAGTTTAAGTTGGCTCATAAATTCTGGGATATTCTTTTACTTATTTAGTTCATCATCACTGAGGCCCCGTGGATGTGACGTACATTTCCACATTGAGCAGTGTATTTTTGTGGGTCAGAATCGGCAAAAAAAGCTTCTGATTTCAACATTAAAAATCTAGACCTGATGTATTAGTTTTGTTCAGCATGCTGAATTTGACCACATGTATTAATACATCCTAAATATCTTTCTACCGTACTAAATATCAGGGAAGTATGGCTATAACAACTCACCTTCTGATTTAGTTTTGCATGTTATGCAAGTTTTGTACACGCCCAGGCTTAAAGTCTCAAGCTACAACCAGAAATACATTTTGAACATAATATATGTTCCTATCAAATACTGCAGACTCTTACTGAGATGTGCCCAATGTCAAACACCTTGTAGAAGGTCATGAACAAGTGCAGACGGAGCGATATGTTAGAGTCAGGGTCAGCGGTGGCCATTACCTTTCCTTTGTCCCCTACACCAAACCAGTATCATTCACCTGATTATCTATTATCATGTTATTGGACGTAAATTTAACAAGCTGTTGAGAAGCGCCGGGGAAAAATCAATACTTTTTAAATGCTGTTTATGTGTGATTAACGGTTAATATCCTCACAAATTATTTAATATAATAAGGTCATTTGTCTTTCACATGAGCCCGGCACACTGCAAAGAATAATAGAATAATAAATGAGGACACTAGTGAAGAGGAGATTTTCTGACGCTTTCCTCGGCTCTCTCGTTTTATTACCCATATCCTCTTTACAGCTACAAAGCTGCACTATGGTTATTTTATGCAAGTCATAAAATTAGGCTGAGATGGAATTAGCAGACTCGGGGCTCTTTATAGGTCAAGCCGGTAGTTTATGAGCCCACGACTCCCTGGCACTATTGTCAGGAGGCTAGTTAGAGAGGTCTTTAAGCATGATTTAATATGTCCATGCCTCGGAAAATAGTTAAATAGCTAATTAAATGGAGGAGTTAATTTACATATTAATTGACCTTCCAGTAATATTTATATTGATACCTACACGAGGAGCCCCTTGTCTTCATTGCCTTTTCATCATAGTTAGTCTGAGCAAATATGGTGTAACTTTTTTTGTTTAAACTCAAGTTTCTTTTTATTGTTGCTGGATGGAGGGAGCTGGATGTGTGTTCCCCGCCAAGGCAGGCAGGCAGGCAGGCGCACAGCTGGCTGGGGCTTGGTGCGGTGAGGACCCCCTTTTGTTGTCGGATAATGGAGGAAGCACCATAAACGGTGATGGGAAGTGAGCCTGGGGGGGCTTTAGTAAGAGTGTGTGTGTGTGTGTGTGTGTGTGTGTGTGTGTGTGTGTGTGTATAAAGGGGGGATTGACAAAGGATGTTGAGGAGGTGGAGGACAGTGCCTGTGTCAAAGCTGCTCTTAATTACATCTCTAATCACCAATCAACTTGCCAACAGAACAGCACCCCGAGGGCTCGACATTAGCCCAACCTGTACAGAATTAGCACAACATTTCACCTGCAAAAGCCACACACACACACACACACACACACACACACACACACACACACACACACACACACACACACACACACACACACACACACACACACACACACACAGCCAAGTTGCCTCCTTTGAGAGAACACAACATACATGTGTTTGTTTGCTACTCTCCACACCGGGCTATAATGCTCCATGAGAGATTTGCGCTACACATTTTCTATGATAATAATCTATCATGTAATAATGTGCCCCCCCCCCCCCCCTTTCCCCCCTTGCATGTAGCATTGTCATGTTGATGTCTGCACAGGGCCGTCTAAGTTCACTGATGACACGGATCAACGATGATAGATTGATAGCACATTGTGTGCTTGCTACCGGGGGCGCGTACGTTTCTGCGCGCCGTGTTGTTAGCATGGTAAGTGTGTCTTACAGCCCATTATCTGGATTGATCATTTGTCACTGGCCTAGACTTCACTTTGTCACCACACATTCTATTTGGATAATGGCCCCTTCAAACGGATCTGCATATGAGGCCCTGCGTTCAACAATAGCTGCTGTGCTGGATGGATCTTTTCAGGGCCGTGTAAGCTGGAAACGTGACAACAGATATAGGCCTTACCAATGGGAGGGATTTGAGGATGGGTTTGTGTGTAGATAGAGAGACTTAACATCAAAGCTATAGTGCGTAGCTTTTGCCGCCCCCATGAGGAATTGTGAGTAATTACAACGATCGGGCTTCTACAAGAGGTAAGCCTTCGGTGATCGCGCATGGATTTTATACGTTCTGCTGTATGTCCAGGTTTTTTCGTTGTAGAAGAATCAACAACGGAAACATTTCTTGGGCTCTTCTGTGGACTTTTCTGAGCTCCTGCACCAGTGTCGAGGGGGGCGACACCAGTTTGTACACGCTGCCATACTGAGAAACACTATGAGAGTTTTGTGGAGCCCATAGCTTAATCTACATTGTGTCAACATCAATATGCAAAAGTTACGCACTGTAGCTTTAAGATGAGATCAGTCAAAAACCTATACCGAAAGATGATGGAGTCACTAAAAGCTGCTTTTTTCTCTCCACACCAATATTAATCATATGTGTCAATGAAATTAATTAAACACATGTTAAGCGCATCTAAGCCCATCACTTTAGGTGTGAGAAAATCTATCTTCCATTAACCATCTCCCCATGGCGTTCCTCTCCTGCTGGTTTTTACAATATGGCCGCCAGCCTGAAGACTCCCTGATCCAGCCCACAGGCCAGCAGCTGCCCGGCAGAGCCACGCTACACACATCACCTCGGGGCCATCAGCTCTCATTACTCACCGGGGCCTAAGTAGCCTGTCAGTGGGTGCTGTGGCTGCAAATTGAATATTGTTATGATCCATGGATTTTTCCCATCAGTGCACCGTGCAAAACGCTCATGTTGTTAACATGTTGACGGGAGACAGAACAGCTTGGGACTATTTTTTAAAGCATCTGCCAATAGAAATGTTGTGTCTTCATCTGATGGCTGTGATCAGCTGTGATGGAAGAGTGCACTTGCTTCTTAATTAATAACGTATTTGATATCATAACTGAAAAAAATGTATTTGTCGATCAACAGAAAATTAATTAGCAAATACTTTGAAAATTAGTAAATTGCTTCAAGTATTTAAAGCATTACAAAACACTTACTTATATTTACATGTTAAGATTTGCAGATTTTTGTTGATTATGTTTAAGTAACATTTTGGGGGGCTGGACTGTTGTTGAAACGTCAAGATTATTATGGGAATTCTGAAATTTGCTTACCAAACAATTTACCAATGTCCTTAAGGTGTAGCTCCATTTAATACAAAATATTGAAATGCATAATTCTGATGTTATTCTGCAGTATAGCACACGAGTAAACTGACCAACAGCTGGCCTCTTATAATTCCTCGTTTGCTCTGTGTCGTTTGTGGCAATTAGTGGCTTAGTGGCCCTGTCCTCACTCAGGCCTCTGTCCAGCAGTATAGCCTTCATATCACCCATACACACTCACTGTTTGCTGTTTAGCTGTTCAGTGGCTCAAACTTCAGTATAGTCCCAACAAGGCCAGATTGCAATATACAGTCAGTAGCCTGGGAAGATGTCAGCTGTGCAGTAACAATAACCTAGCCATCCTGACACACCTCCGCCAGTGTCCAGCATTTGGAAAGGGAATAAGTCTATAAAATGGGCAGCTGCCACCAGAGCCCTACATGCATCAGTAGTGCCCGAGTGGTCAGGCACAATCGGCACCAGCAGTCACGGGCAGTTGGCCGCTGCTGATATATCAGATGCGATCCTCTCCCGCGAAGGGGTTCAGTGCTCTGGCCAAATGTTAAAGTTATTTGTTCTTGTCATTAAACTAAACTTTATTGTGACCCTCCCGTGGCTGTTATTGCACAAGTAGCGATTCTCCCCGATTGGACTTTATCATGGCGACTGTCTATGAATCTCTGGGGGCTTTGCCACTGCACTTCACTGAGCTATAATTCCTGGTTGCCCTCAGAGTGTGGAGGGCCAGAGAGAGGGGAAGGAGAAGGAGATAAGAGGGGAAGTGAGGGGCAGGGAACAATGGTTGGGATAAGCATTTTAAACTTTGCCATCCTGATCTGCAATGTAATAAACAATAGCACGACATGATGGTATGACCCACTTCTACAAGATGATGTTTTTTTAAATGTCTTTTTTATATATAGTTTATGGATAAGAGCACAAGGTTGAAGATTGTACAAATACAATGTAGCTACACAAACTTCAAATTGTCTGAGGTGATCACTTTTGGTAGCTTATGTCCATTTTAAAAGAATCTTGACAGTAACAAACAATAATCGCCTTTGATTGCAATTGATTTGCAATGGAGTTGAGGATTGAATATACCTCACTTACTACGATATGTGTGTACTTAATCTAGTACCAAGCATAGCAGGAACATGAACTGAACATGTTCTGAGGTGATCACTTTTTGTTAACTCAAGTCCATTTTAAAGGATCTTGTATTTTACACATTTGGTCGCTGCTTTTGCTTCAAATATTTTACTTAATTTTACATCATTTCAAAACTCATATCAAAGGTCATTGTGTAAGTATCATATATTTTGTTTAAAAGATAACAGATGTCTATTTTTCCAGATTAATTCCAGCCAGTAAAGAATATATTTTCTGTTCTCCGTCTCCGTACCGACACTGTATAGGATCCAACCCATTAATCAGTGAGCGCACAGAGAGCCATTATTATTCTTTTTGTCATGGAACTTTACATGAAAGTTTTGCTTTTAGCTTTTAAAAGCCCATAGCGAGAAATGGAAAAGTACTGATCCTCTCCTATACTGTTGTAATGAGAAGGGTTGTGATCCATGGGTGTGTGCCTTGCCTCAGTGTACTTTATAGTCGACTATTGGGGGCATCCCTCAATAGTTTAACAGCGTTTTTTTAGGAATATTTCATTACTACACACTTTCACTGACCCTCGATCTGCTCCTTGCGAAAGACATTGAAATCGTTATTAGAAAGAAATATCTTGTTTGTGGATCATTAGGAGGCCCGCCACTGTTACGAAAACATTAGCATTTGTGAGGTACACTGCTGAGAGAAAAGGTGGCAGTTTTTTTTTTTTTTTTTTTTTTTTTACAGCCTGTGTATTTTCCAAAGGTTCTTGAAACAGACAATGCGCTCATAGAAAATATAAACTGCAGATAAACGACATGACATAAAAGCTGCAGCCCCATGTCCTGTCAAGCTCGGCTGGCTGGCTCCCGGAGGCTTCAAAACTGCCTTAATTTTCACCTCCTGTGAATTGCGCTAACATCCTCTTTCTCCTCTGGCATGAAAAAAATAAAAGAAAGATTGGAGATTTTGCTGTGCTTGTAATGAGATGGTGTTATGCCTGGATTATGCCATTTTACATCTCTTTGTGCATAAATGTGTAGAGCACATGATGGCACCATCCATGGCTGCACAAGTTGGCTCCATTCAAATCCAGTGTTGTTTTGCATCTAAAAAATGTGTTGAAAGATGGCTTGGTACGGCATGGTGGCACACGACAAACCCATTAAAGGTGTATTCAGCAACACTGGAGAATATTTTTTGTCAAAATCAGTGAATATCTCCTTTTGTGTGAGCTGAAGAAAAAATCCAGTGTTAATACACAGGCTGGGCTCTGTTATAAATGGTATGTTGCTAGCTACAATGGGCCACTTTATTTACATACCAGTTTACAGAGCCTACGCTGTGTATTAACACCAGATTTTTTTCACCACACACACACACAGTACGGACAGGTAGCGGATCGTGAGGAGATATTCACTGATTTTGACAAAAAAATCATATTGATAACAAGCATTCTCCAGAATCACTAACTCCACCTTTAACATACATTTTTAGTCTGACCCCTGCTCAGTTTATGTCTGAACCTTGAAAACTACCAACTCCAGAACAAAATCTTCTTCCTTTTTCTGCCAATGAGGTAAAAAGGGCAAGTTTTCGCTCTTTAAGATGGCGGTACATAACCCGTCCATGGAACATAAACGTGTCTGCCGGTTAGAGGGGAAGATGGATGGAGGGCCCTGCGATGCCCGCCTTAATAAAAAGGTCTTTAAAAAACCCTCGTCCAGATCTTTTTCCAGGGAAGCATGATATTAAAGACAGGCAGGCAGCAGCAGGGGAAAAAACCGTGGGCTTGATAAAACGTAATGGATCGGCAGGAGGAAGTTTAAAAGCACCAAGGGGGTAGGCCATTATGCAAAACAGCCGCGTGCACAAGTAATCTGCACCCTGTCTCTCAGCTGCCAAAGACAAAGAACACATGCAGAGAGGGCCCTGATTGCTTCTTCTTCTTCTTATTCTTAGTTCTTTAAGGAGCTCACACCCGCGTGCTGCCGCCATGATGGATTCCGGTATTTTGACTGTTAATACGTTTGAATGAAAATTATTTATACATTTTTCGGTGAGGTTGAGCGCCCCCACCATGTGATTACTGCCTCCGACAATGAGAGCGGAGGAGCAGGAAATCTCCATGTCACTGAAGGCCTCTTGATGTATCCTCAGATTACGGGCTGATTGCAGCTCAGATGAGCTCAGTGCGGAGAGAGAATCGTTTGCTGTAGCAGCGCGCCTGTGACAACTCCCCGCGCCTGACAAGGCCTCTTAGTTTTTCCGGTTATTGATGCATTCTGCATTAATGTAATCCATTGATGGTGTGTCTGCATGCCGCCTGAATATAGGTATGTGTGTGTGTGTGTGTGTGTGTGTTAGCAGGATGTTTAATACACTCAAGAGGCAGGAGAGCCGAGCAGCAAGGAGAGGAGCATCCTGAATGTTTTTTATCCAACACAGAACAAGAGGTGCTGATCAAAAGTGAATCGTATTTCGTGGTGGAATCTGCATGTTGCATTGACGATACCTGGGTTAGGCAGACATCTATCAGACCCACTGTGTCTCTTTGCCTCTGTGCTACAGTAGCTCCATGGGGACAAGAGGGATAGAGGGATTTGGAGGAGAGAAGCCAAAACAATGAGACGGATAGGTGATAATGAGACGACTAAAAGGAGGTCATTGAAGGTGTGTGAAAGGGAGTGACATGGATTTTAGGTATTTTATGTACATACTGTACACACGCAAGGTACACACACCCGCACGCACTCACGACACACACACACACACACACACACACACACACACACACACACACACACACACACACACACACACACACAGTACACTTATACTTTCATTATTTGCAACATTCGCAATTCAGAAGCCATTGCAGTGGCATACTTTCATGTTGTGTTATTGTTAGTTTTGCTACATTAACAGATCTAAATACAGTAGTTCCTCCACCACTTTGTTACCAAATCACCACCTGCTTCTTGACGTAGACTTAAGTCACACTTCCAACCTTAACCCTGAAACTAAACCTTGAACTGCAAACCCAATGTAAATAGCTTATGGTGATTCCCCTCATGCGATGATGTGAACAGACTTTAATCTGATGAATACATCACTCACACACACACACACACACACACACACACACACACACACACACACACACACACACACACACACACACACACACACACAGAGAGAACAGTGCGTAGAAGGTCCAGACTAGAGACAGCAAATTGGAATCACATTACTAATCCTTCAGCTCCACTGATAAGCTGATGGAGAGATATGAGCAGAAATCCCCTAGACGTCATTGAGATCATACAAATAGAATAATAACAAGCTACTCGCTGTCTGAAGATTATATATCACTTCAAGTTTAAAAGTATAATATAATGTAAGTTTGGATCCCCATTAGTCATTACAGTACTGGGGCGGCAGTGGCGAAGTGGGTAGGGAGTTCGCCTCTGGTGTGCAGGGTCGGAGGTTCGATCCCCCGTATACCTGCCACATGTCGAAGTGTCCCTGGTCAAGACATTGACATTGAATTGATGCATGGTAGCTGCTACCCTGCGTGGTAGCTGCTGCTATCGGTGTATGAATGTGTGTGTGATTGGGTGAATGTGTACGAAAGCGCTTTGAGTCTGTGAAAAACCAGGGAAAAGCGCTATATAAGTGGAGTAACAACTGTTCTTCCTGGGGTCCACACATGAGATACAAGAAAACAAGCCATCCAACATTACATTAATACTTCCACATTGTCAAAAACAAGCAAATACATGGTAAAATATATGTAGTTCTATACTGTGACATTCACATCTCTTTATTAACAACTGTTTGAGACAAGCTAACATGGACACATTGTACAACTATACATTATTGTCCAATATTTAGGTGAACACAACAATAAACATTTCATCCACATGATCAAAACCCTACAATCCTATGCAACGATGTCTACAAAGTATGTGCCCTATATGTTCTGTTACTCCTGAAAACTCATACAGACAATGAGACTTAAGTGCAACACCACAATATTTCTAAGCAATTTTTCATCTTTATTAATCCCTGAAAGGTTGACTTTTGGAAGATGAAAGATAATCAAACAACATCATGTACTAGCAAGGATTTCTAAACGTGGGGCCTCACTCCGATATCCGCCCTCCGAGCTCCAATACATAAAAGTGATTGATAGATCCACTTACAGCACAACAATCCCCCCAGGGACAATTACCAGCGATTTGGTAATTCTACAATCATGGCACTTGGTCTGGGGGCATATGTAACTCCTTCATCCCAGCTTTGGACCACGTTCAAGAGAAACTTTGGTTGAAGAAATACCAATGAAAATATATCAGGGGCCAACTTTTTCAGCCAATGAAAACCCCAGACGACATTAAAAATCGCTATTGCAGGGATGGAGGAGCAGTGCCACTTTGCAGTAAAAATGGAATAAGCATTATATGAAGAAACACATTCTCCCCCCATTTCCACACACACACACACACACACACACCTAGACACGTACACACACACACACACACACACACACACACACACACACACACACACACACACACACACACACACACACACACACACACACACACACACAGCACACCCACACCTACACACGCACACACAGACACACAGACACACAGACACACACGCACACACACACACCCACACACCTAGACACGCACACACACACACACACACACACACACACACACCCCTACACACCTAGACACGCACACACACGCACACATACACACACACACACACACACACACCCCTACACACCTAGACACGCACACACGCACACCTTCACAGACACACACCCATCCAGTGGGCGCCCCCAGGCATGGGTTCAGTTGTCCCCCCCGTCTCTGTCTCTCTCTTTGGGGGCCTGATTTGAATACGAGCCCTTGTTTTATGGCGGAAGGTAATTGGAAGTGGGTGATTTACTGCAGTGTATACAGGGACTGCATCCAACAAAATATCTGGGAGCCAGGGAATAATCTCTCGGTGAGCCCGCTGCAGCATTTATCCGGACACAGGTATATTTTAATCACCGCGTGTTGACAGTGTTGACTATTAGCCGGCAAATAAATTATTCAGCTCTTACAAGAAGAGGGGGGAAAAAAATGGCGGAAAAAAAATCTCCTTTGTAGGGCTTACAACAGGACAAAGAAGTGGGTGGGGTAGGGAAAAAAAAGAGGCAGTATTTTTTTCTTCAATTACAAAAGGCAAATATTTATTATTTATAAGTACTTGCCTTGTATGGGCTTAAATGTTATTTATGAACCTGTTGCATAGTGATTTCCAATGTAACTCATTATTTTTAGCCAGAGGGTGTTGTAAAGGAGCAAGGATATATTTAATGACACTCTGCTAGTCGGTGCAATTACACTGTAATCATTATGTAAAATGTCCTATTAATTAAACCAATTTCTGCTGGGGGAACATTCGTTTTCTGCAGGGCCTGTGCGCCTCATCCTTCAGCCTTCCGCCTTGCTGCATTGCTGCCTGCCTGCCTCCTGTTTTTCACCAGGCTTTTCCTATTATGTTGTGACTTCTCTGCATACATATTTATAAAAGAGATTTTTTCATTATCCCGAGATTTTTCGAAGCACTTTTCCGATTAATAAATAGAAACGTGCCACGGAGGTTTGAAAAGGCAATTAGGTTTCTGTGGAATCAGGCCATGTTTGAGCCCCTTTAAATCAGTGCTACACAGTGCTTGGTATTTATTGGTTGGATTAAATATTGGCTACTGCTTGTAATCGCAGGATGGATCCTCGATAATAGTATTATGGAACAAGATATGACCTGATAGGAGACAAATTAAGCTCATACACTGCAGGCAAAAAACATTTTAGTTTATTTTAGTTAGTGTATAGTTTAGTTAGTTTTTTCAAACAGTCTATATTGTGTATATTTCCCATAACACATTTTCTTCAAGGTCCAGAATGTACATTTAGATGTTTAATTTACTAATCCTTGTCTGTTTGCGTCTGTATATTTCTCCTATACAACCATCTTTAACGGCAATATTCTCAACATGAGTCTTTTTCAAAACTCAGATCCAAAAATAGACATTGCTACATTTGCATATTTATTCAAACATTTCTGAATACATGTGTTAAACAAATCATTGTTGTAATGCAAGTAATCTACTGGCAAAGTGTCATGATTATATCTATAAGTCAAAACGTTTACCTTATTTAGGCTATTAGGCTTTCATACAGAGTGAAATATGTGACGGGAGTAGTGGTGTCAAAACCTTCCAAATAGCCCATTTCTGGGAATATTTGTGAACAATTCTAAAAGTCCTCACCTATTAAAAATGCAAGAGAACTACACAGAATCTGAAACTTGTCTTCCCTTTAAGAAAATGTTGGCGCTTGCAATCAGGGGCCGGGACAGAGCGGTTTGACCCGTGCTGGCTCTTATATCTGCTGCTCTCGGCACATCCTCGTGTTGCAACGGTGACCGCGGGTCATTGGCACTTCCAATGCTCTTCAGACACAATCTGTTTTCTTTACTTGTTGGCACAAAGGAAACGATTAAGAAAACAATTCAATCGAGAGCGAGAATACACACACACACCACACACACACACACACACACACACACACACACACACACACACACACACACACACACACGCGCACATCTACATTGCAAATGGAGACTCCACCGGGGATGTTTGCTATTCACAAAGCATCGGTTTTGGAGAGGCTCTTTCTTTGTAAGGAACGCTTATTCAAGAGGTTCCACTCCTGAATACAATAGTGGACCATAATGCTGCTGTTGAGGGGATTAAGGCTGGTGTAAGTGGCTAAAGTGCAGGAAATTAGACAATAATTTCAATTCAATAGATAACAAAGAACTAAATTCCACAAATTCCGTCAACTTCATTTTGTTTACTGATAGGAGAAGCCAAAATACGAGATATGAACTTAATAATCAAGTATTTAAACCAGAAAGACACATGAACAGAAATGGTTTGATTCATCCCATATTTCAATGATATCAACAAACAAACACATACAAAATAACGTCATAATCTTCAGACGCCATATTGCCTATTTGTCCTAATGCATACTGTACAACTTTAACAAAATGATACCCATACCTACAACTTAAATTGTTATTGGCTCTGTCCACCTTCATAATAACTTGTTTTTGAGCACTATCTGCAAGTTCACTTGAAAATATTATCTAGCAAAGACGTCAGTGCCTAAATCTCTAGGAACCTAAACAGATGGCAACAACATCTCGACTCATAACTGCCTTGCTGATCTTTTTTCCCATGCAGCTTGCCACGTGTCATACCATACCATACCATTCATGAAGTTGTTACAGATGACTATCTCAGCGTGTCAGCCATGTTACTACAGCAGACAAAGCCGGTGGGACAATAGGCCCTTGCTCTTATCAGGGACAGAGAGGGGTATAAAGCTCCTTGGGACAGCGTGACTAAACAGCTGACGGCCTGAGCGGCTTAGGAAGAAGAGTTGTTTAAAGTCAAGACACCTGCTGCTACTGAGAAAGGTGAGCAGTGAGGATGAGGAGGATTTTGCACACACGCACGCACGTGCCACAACACACACACACACACACACACACACACACACACACACACACACACACACAAACAGGACAACATGAAAATAATGATAAGGTGTGCTTATAGTGAAAGTGAAAAACATGGCTGGCCGTGACAAAGTGGTCTATTTGTATTAACTTAAATGTTCTAGAACACAAACTACTACTAACTTTTAGTACCTTGACATGTTTCCAATGGCAGGTCATTATTATTGTGAGGAAAGAGTTGCTGAGTTATTTCGGGCGCCCTAGGTACAGTATATGGCCCACTGTGCATTTTTTTTGCTTTATTGGGGGTCTGGGGACTCAGAACCAGTCAGTATCTGGTGTGACCACCATTTGCCTCATGCAGTGCAACACATCTTCTTCGCAAAGAGTTTATCAGATTGTCAATTGTGGCCTGTGGAATGTTGGTCCACTCCTCTTCAATGGCTGTGCGAAGTTGCTGGAGACGGCTTATGGTGGAGAAATGAACATTCAATGCACGAGCAACAGATCTGGTTGACATTCCTGCTGTCAGCATGCCAATTGCACGCTCCCTCAATGCTTGTGGCATCTGTGGCATTTTGCTGTGAGACAAAACTGTACATTTCAGGGTGGCCTTTTATTGTGGACAGTCTAAGGCTCACCTGTGCACTAATCATGATGTCAGATCAGCATCTTGATGTGGCACACCTGTGAGGTGGGATGGATTATCTCAGCAAAGCAGAAGTGCTCACTATCACACATTTAGACAGATTTGTGAACAATGTTTGAGAGAAATGGTACAATTGTGTATCTGGAATGAATTTTAGATCTTTAAGTCCATCTCATGAAAAATGGGAGCAAAAACAAAAGTGCTGCGTTTATATTTTTGTTGAATGTATGTTGGGTAAGTGTTGAGTGCAAGTATGTTCCAATTGCGGCATACTGCATGCTATACTTTGCATGCTGTATTACAACCATGTAGAATGGTAAAAAGATAGAGTATGCGATTTGGAACTCATGGTTGATTCGTCAGAAAATAGGCTTAACGTAAACTTTCATGATTTTTACATAGCTTTGTTTCTTTGTCAAGCAACATTCAGAATTACATATATTGGTAATGCATACTTTAATTTATTTCTAGTCTGTTCATTAATGCCTTGCAAAAAATATATAAGCTACAAGACCATAGAAACAACGAGCATTTGCACTGTTTTACATAACTGGTGTAAGTACATCCCTTTACAGACATTATTATTTGCAGCATAAGCATGAATGCAAAAACACCCATACGCACTCCACACCCCAGATTTTTCCAATCTGCACGACATCAGCATGTTAAGATTATTATCACGCAGGCGAGAGGTGGCACCAGGATTCTCATCACCGCTACAAATTACAATATTTATACTGCGTGCTTTATTTGTGCGCCAAGGCAGACGGATGGCTGTGTTGCCTTTTAATCCATTACGTCGCGGTAGGGCTTGTCAAATTAGGCCGCTAAATTAATATACTATCCACAAACGGGAAAGAGAGAGTGAGAGAGAGAAAGGGAGAGAATGAAAGGAGGAGAAGAAAAGAGGAGGGGGCCAACTGTACATCAGGGAGAGATTATTATTATTCCGTCTCTCTCGGCGATGAGAGCAAATTATCAGAACACACACCTTCTTCATCTGTTTGGATAAGTGGAGGGTCGGAGGCTGATGAATGACCGTGTTTACAAATGAGGCGATGAGACAGTGTTAAAGGCAGAGGAGCAGTTCATAGGGTTTTCTACCAATAAGGCTCAGGGGCTGGGCTGGTCACACACACACACACACACACACACACACACACACACACACACACACACACACACACACACACACACACACACACACACACACACACACACACACACACACACACACACACAAACACATAAGTACACATGCACGCACGCACGCACACACTCACACACACACACACATACAAAAGTACACATGCAAGTAAACAAACACACACACACACACACACACACACACACACACACACACACACACATACAATGAAGAGGCAGCACACACACACACACACACACACACACACACACACACACACACACACACACACATACAATGAAGAGAGCCAGACTGATGATAAGAGTCCCTTGGCTACCGGATTAGGCAATCTTCCCGACCGGCGGCAGATTGATAGAGTCACCGCTCACAGACGCAATTGCAGCGGGGAGGAATAAAGTTTGGCCTGCTGGTATCATCTGTGCTTACTGCCGGCTTGGTATGAATCTGGGACGAAGGATGACCCGCCAGTGAGACAGGGCAATGCACAGGACCTTTACCTCCCATTCCCTTTTGTATCTATGGAGCTGTGAAGGGCTAGAATAGACAGATAAACGTCAAGTCGGACAGACAACGTGCAATATTATTTGTATTCTTTAGTTATTATTTCACATAATGACTTCATATGGAGATGTACCAATAGTCTCATTGATGAGTTGGTTGACGGCAAACTAGAACAAAATCAAAAGCTTTTCTATGTCTTCTGTGACAGTGAGCTGAATATCTGTCAGCTGTTGACATTATGCCCTGAAATATTTTTTTCACTATTTTTATATTTTGTGTTTGTGTGTCAACTGGGATGCTGCCACAATCTGTTTGTACACTGTACTATGACAATAAAGGATTCTGATTCTGATTCAGATGTTGGACAAAACAAGTTATTTGAAGGTGATAACTACGGCTCTGATGAATTGCGATGTACATCCTCACAATTTGCATTTGACATTTTAAAGACAGTAGATTATCTGATAAAACAATAGTTAGCAGGTGAATCCATTGGTTGCAGCCCTCTTTGCTGATATTTCAGGTAAATCATCCGAAAGTTTGAATTTATATACAGTATACTACATATATATTTTTTTGCCAACTGTGTACTATAATGGCTGGAAGTAAAATGACATGGAGATTATGTACATGATTAAGGGAAAATAAAAGCAGATGATCAGATGCAAGTAATTACATTCTGTCTGCTTGTTAAGCATATACAATGGGATAGAATTAAGTAAATAAACACACATGTTCCTTAATTTGTTCATTTAAATTTCCCATCTGAGTTATTCAGGACTGTCACAGTGGTGTTATCCTGACTTAATGAAAAATAAATACACTGATTACACAGTATACTTATGTTAACTTAAACATTGTTTTAGTGTTTAAAAATGCTTATCATGTACAATTTATTTCCGTAATTGCAACATAATTTAAATTCTACAACATTACCAATCATTCCTACTGTTTATCACTGTGATGATAATAATACCCCATCTGTTAAAATGGAGGATTTCTTTAGAACTACTTGTAGAAGGCAACTTTTCAGTGTTTCCGGTGCCACCTATGCCCTCTTTTAGACATTGATGAACAAATAGTGCCGATAGATAGTTTCATCAACAACAGAACTGAAAATTAATGAACGGACCCAGTCTATAGGTAAGAGCAATCATTGGTAGCGGAGAAAGAGGTTAAATGTCTGCATTAGAATGCGTTTGCCCCCCCGAGCATGTTAAAGAGCCCTCTACTCTGCCTTCTATTCCAGAATCCCCCATAATTCCACGGGGCTCTCCATAGCGTGTCATCTTTCTTTCCCCGGGTTGTCACAGGAAATAGACTGATGAATCACTTGCTGATGTCACCGCGGTGGACTGGTGACAATCAGCGAAATGATAGTGTCTGCCTGCCTGCCTGCCTACACATATCTGTAATTGATAGCCCAAACCACCAAACACTCGCATCTCCCTCCACTAGCTATGATGGGACATTGGATTGAAATCACTCCCGATGAAGTGGGGTCTGGGCCATTTGTTATTTACTTCCCCCGCTCCCCTTCCAAACAGCCCCCACCCCCAACCCCCCTTTCCCTAGACCCTCTTACCAACAGCACCCTGCCTTATACACCCCCCTCCACACACACACACACACACACACACACACACAAACCCCACCCAGTCGCCCAACCTGCCGCCAGAATTTTCGCCACAAGAACACATTATGGTAATCAGACAGTATGTGTGTATAGGAATCAATCAACGGCGGAGCCCATCGCAAGAGTTATGACACTGCAAAGTCTGTTTGTAACTTTTGATTAATGGCCAGATCTCCCCCGTTTCACTGGATGGATGGGGGAAGCAGGTTCCTACAGGTTCAACATATATTGATGCTGTTAGCTGCTTTTTAATGTATGTTTAAAGTAGCTATGAGGAGATTTTAGTTTTTGGTTATTCTAGTGCCACCTTTGGTCAAAGGCGGCAGTGTTTTTACAACACCAGTGCCCAAGTGTGTGTCGGAGACACGGGCATTTGTTCAGGAAGTGAGTGAAAGAGAGACGGCAGGATGGATGCATTGCGATGAGGTAATGTATATTTATGTGTGATTTTGTCAGATTAATAATGATAATATGATGATGGTGAAGCAACATTGATCAAGTCAACATTGATTTAATACAGTTCAAGAAACATAAGAGCAAAGGTATTGATAATCACTATATAAAAATATCATTGTTTTGTCACTGATGGTCTCGTTTGCTGTTACAGGTCATTCATGATCATCGTGGACATAAAATTGCGCAACAAAACATAAAAAGATATCTTTGTACATGAAAGTCACAAATTCAAATTGCTGTTAAGTTTCATAAACATCTAAAAGTTTTTGGGGAGAGGTGTTACACTCAATATGGCGCCCCAGAGTTTACTGTAGGGTTTAACCCATTTGCTTGACGACATACTGTATCGCTACCCTGTGTTGATGGATGCCAGCTCAGATAGCGCATCATCAGCGCTGTACACCGTCACCTTGGCACAGCCTCTCTCCTCCCTCTCTCTCCCCATACCTGCCACCCCTGTTTCCTGCCTGATTTATAAAGTTGTTATGGCAATTCACTCTAATGTTTTTTCCTGCCACATAAATACATATATCTCAGCTGGGCTATTATTAGGCCTGTAATGGAGGACTATCAGGAGGGCTTGCTCTGGGGATCCTTTTAGGATATTTGGCAGCATGTTATTGGTTGCGCCCCCGCGAGTGAAAGTTACATTAGCATTAATCCAAGAGGTGCAAGATAAAAGACTGTGGGGACTGTTTTATTATTATCAGACAGGCTCTTCTTTCAACCTCTGCCGAATTCCCTCGTGTGAGAACGTACGTTTCAAAAACAAATTTGTTTTCCTCTTCTGTGTAAATCTTATTGACCCTTTCAGTGCTACAGATTCTGAATAGTGTTTGATAAAAGCGCATGATGAACGCTAAAGTTGTTTACGTGCTGTGTGCGCGCTGGGAAAAAAAAATCCAGTGTTAATTCACAGCCTAGGCTCTGTAAACAGGCATATTGCCAGCTACAGTGCACCCCCTTCTTTGTTTACCATTTGTTTACACACCCGTTTATTAACACCTGATTTATTTTCAACACACACACACACACACACACACACACACACACACACACACACACACACACACACACACACACACACACACACACACACACACACAGTACTGACAGGTAGCGGTTATCCTGAGGAGATATTCACTCATTTTGACAAAAAAATATTTTCCAATGCGTTTTCCAGATTGGATACCTTCTCCACCTTTAACTGTACAGAATGAGCAAACACACACACAAAACGATCACCCATTTACCCTTTTTGTAACTTCTAGCAGATACTTAGCTTTGCAAATCTATGGCCCGCACACTGTTTGTGGAAACTCCATTATGGCCTTTTCTAATGTTGTCATTAGCAATCGGCTCACTGGGACAACGGGCCGGCAGTGGGGGGGAGGAAAATCATTTGAACCCTACGGCCTCGGCCAATGGATCCCCCCCCCCCTTCCCACCCCCCCTGCCCTCTGCCGCAGAGGGGGGTCAGGGAGTCCCGGCCTGGGTGACAGCTTCGGGTCAATACACAGGAGCTCTGGTGGAGGTAGAGAGGGAGAGTCACAAGTGGGTCGCCCTCAGAGATTAGCCAAGGTTTAAGGTGAAGTCTGCAGAATATTGAGAAGACGGTGTGTGTGTGTGTGTGTGTGTGTGTGTGTGTGTGTGTGTGTGTGTGTGTGTGTGTGTGTGTGTGTGTGTGAGAGAGAGTTGCTGACGGTGCCTGCTCTAGCCAGGAGTTCACACACACACACACACACACACACACACACACACACACACACACACACACACACACACACACACACACACACACACACACACACACATACGTACAAGCTAATGACAGGCGGAGCGGAGGTATTGAAAGGTGTGACGGCCTTGTCAGAGACCGTCCCTCCCTGTCCTCTGCTGCCAACTAGCCCGGCTCCCAGACACACACACACACACACACACACACACACACACACACACACACACACACACACACACACACACACACACACACACACACACACACACACACACAAACACACACACCCACTCAAGAGAGGGCATGGCACACCACACAAAGACTGACACCTGGAATATTGAGTTATCGATACAGTGCCTGCGTGTGACAAGCACGTGTGTGACAGTGTGTGGGTGTCATCGTACGAATGAGAGAGTTATTGATACAATGCCTCTGTAAAGAAAGGTGTGTGTGTGTGTGTGTGTGTGTGTGTGTGTGTGTGTGTGTGTGAGTGTGATTTTTTGGTTTGGGTGTCACTGTGTGTGTGATGGAGTTATTGATATTGCGCACTTGGACTCAAATCGCACCCCCACATCGATTTTGTAGAAACACAACACCTGCATTCCAGTCAGGTATAACAGTGGCACGCTTTCTGATGGGTTTGCTGCCAGAATCCAAAAAGTTTTACAGCAAAGACATCCAAGGACTTCTGAAGATACATGTTCCTGAAGCTACTCCGTCAGCCAAACGTTATGGGCTAGGCTTTTATGTGTACACAATTGATGACATTTAGGTGATAACATTTGCGTGTGGGAAAAAGAAAAATGGAAGAAAAGAGAAGCATGCACACACACACACACACACACACACACACACACACACACGAGAGAGAAAAAAATGGAGCCGGTGGGTAATAGAAAAATCCAGAGGTGTGGATGTGTCAGGTATGGATGTGAGATATACAGACATTTTTTTTGCCAGCCCTATTTCAGCGCCGACAGTAGGGGGCTATTTGGAAATGGAAAGGAAAGTAATAACGTCCATTTGTTCCAGGCCTCTTGTCCCTGGGCTTATGAGAAACGCCTTTACAACTTGCTTTGCTAAACTGGGGTTTTCTGGGAGATTTGGAAGTTTGGCAACTTGTCACTGGGATTGGAGCCCGGTGGAAATATGATGTTCATGTCAAGGCGTTTTTTTTTTTTTTTTCTTGCTAGTTCAATATGTTGCCGTGTGATTGAGGCAGGCTCAGGCTGAGGGGATTTGGGGCTATTCATAAAGCCCTAGGTGGTCTTTCTAAGGTGGAGCCAGTCAGGACATATTGCACTGCTGTTGTCAAATAAATGTCTAAGCAATACATTTAGATTGGACACATACAAAGCCTAATAATTAGGCAAGAACATAGAAAACAATCAGCATATAGAAAAGCACAACCAGACAATGCATAAAAAAAATTATGAAAAAACATAATTTTCTTTCATCTTCAAAAGCAGCGGTATCTATCTATAGTATGTGTTATTCCACATTCTGGTCTGGCCCACCCATAGCCCCTAGAGATATCCCCCCCCCTCCTCTCCTCCCCCCCTGTCTCCATCACTATCAATTGTCTTTGAACAGCTCCGATCATCACCTCAATTATCCGTTGTCCTGCCCACCTGATGGGTTTTTGGCCAACTATAACTTCTCCGCGGATGGACAGGGGAATAATGACAGCTGAGGCCTCTTTCTTTGGATAGCAAGGTGGAATACAAAGATGGCCCTTTGGATGTAGATGTGGCTGTAAAAATCTGGCCTTTCCATGACACACACACACACACACACACACACACACACACACACACACACACACACACACACACAGTGTGAAAAAAGACACACGCAAACATGAGAAAAGCACAGCATAGACACTCGCACAGAGATAGCCAGAGGTGTAGATGCAAGCGCACACACACGCGCACACACACACACACACACACACACACACACACACACACACACACACCCCTTTTACCACCTCCTGCTGTAGAAAAGCCATTTACTGACCGAGCACCGAGATGTCAAGCTCTAAAGTGAATCTAAGAACGTGCTTGATGTGTTCTCTCTCTCTCTCTCTCCCTCTCTCTCTCTCTCTCTCTCTCCCTCTCTCTTTCTCCCTCTCCCTCTCCCTCCCTCTCTCTCTCTCTCCCTCTCTCTTTCTGTCTCTCCCTCTCCCTCCCTCTCTCTCTCTCTCTCCCTCTCTCTTTCTGTCTCTCTGTCTCTCCCCTTTTTCGAGGCTGAGAGAAACTCATTTACCCTGCAAATCCAAATACTCGAGCCGAGCAGGGAAAATGTATTCATACCACAGGTGATCTTATTACGGGCCGCGGTAAACTGAAGCAATGAGAACATCATCCACCGCAAATGACGCCTAAACATATATCAACAAAGAAAAAGAAAAAAGAAAAAAAAGCAATATCATCTGCATAATCAGAGGAAAACAGTCGGATACAATCGTCTGGTGAAAATGGAACGGATGGAAAAGTTCAGTGCCAGAGTGTTTTGCTGTTTATGCGTGATAGTGATTCCATTTAAAGTCGTCCAGGGATCTCAATGTTGTTAGTGCATGGGAAATAAAGCGTATACCGGCGTATACCGCTGGGCTGCTTTAGCTATTAGCCAAGCAAAATAA
>CM049403.1:29445000-29447500 GCA_026929865.2 Hyperoplus lanceolatus
AGGTGGCTGTGCTGTGTGTGTGTTTGTGTGTGTGTGTGTGTGTGTGTGTGTGTGTGTGTGTGTGTGTGTGTGTGTGTGTGTGTGTGTGTGTGTGTGTGTCTGTGTGTGTGTGTGTGTGTGTGTGTGTGTGTGTGGCTGTGCTTCTGCCTGCCTGCCCTGTGTGGAAATGCCCCCAAACGGTAGAGTTAGTGACAGGCGGCTAAGGCAAGCAGAGCGATGTGGAGCATGATAGGGTCAGCTGTGTTAATGTGGCGCGGGGCTCTGACAGGTCGGCTAGCCCACCTCGGAGCCGCGGAGAGAGGCCCTTTGACAAGCTGCCATTTAAACAGACACTGACTCATCAGCCTGTCGCTACAGTTAGTGTTTCACTGCGGTGGGCCCTACCGCTGACAGCAAGCCCCATTCTGCTGTGCTACTGATTTTTATTTCTCCTCTGCTTTCTCGCGCTCTATCTCTATCCGTCTCTATCTCTTCAGTATTTCTGTCTATCTTGCATGATTCTTTAAGGCCTTAGGTTGTTTCTCTGTAACTAGGTTTGTTTTGCATCCACTTTAGATCAGGCAGGCAGCAGTAGTTAGTTACATGCATGTCTGATGTGGGGATAAACCAGCGAGTGAATGAGCTGTGTGGGGATTTGGATTGCTCTGTCTGGCTTGTAGGCACATGTTGGGTGTAGTGACTGTTGACAGCTAGTGTTGTCCTACTTGAAAACATAAACTTAT
Source organism: Hyperoplus lanceolatus (assembly GCA_026929865.2). Taxonomy (NCBI): domain Eukaryota; kingdom Metazoa; phylum Chordata; class Actinopteri; order Uranoscopiformes; family Ammodytidae; genus Hyperoplus; species Hyperoplus lanceolatus. The sequence goes on from CM049403.1 coordinate 29,445,723, forward strand.
TAAATCAAAAGTACAAATTTGACTTTGAGCTTATGTCATATTTTTTTCCCAGCAATCTACATTTCTCAGTTTTTCGCTTCTGGACAAAACACAGAATACAATTCGAACTAAATATTAATCTGTTGCAAAATCATCCTTTTTCCATCTTGGAAAAAAACAGAGAGAAGTTCCATGTCTAGAACCTATTCAATGTTCGAAATAAAATCTAGAGAAGCCCATTCATGCTCTCCTGTCCAGTCAGATAGATTATTGTAGTAGCCTCTTCTTGTCATGTTTTGTTCTTTAATATGCTTAAGCACTTTGAATTACCTCAGTGTATGAAATGTGCTAGATGTTTTAAAACATAAAGTTGCTGTCATATAGATATTCTGTACAACACTAACACATTTTGATGATTTCGACAGTTTAGAAAGGATTGTGTGCGCTTAAAAAAAGTCCCCACCAAAACCCTGCGACAAATGTTTTCACATTGATAAATCAAAGTAAATCGGACGGATGGATTATTAAAGACCAATAGGTACAGGTTATGTCACTGGCCCGGTGAGAGACAGGCTATGGCGGGCTTGAGGTTATGGATCGGTGTTTGGATTTAAGAAAAAAAGTTGGGTTGTGTGAGCAGTAATTATGGAGGAAACTAGCCAGCCGGGTCAGATGACTTAACCCCAGATCTATGCACTCCATTGGGCTGTCGGAGGGTCAGGGCTCCCCTCTGGCAACTCTCACATCCATGGGGCCTTCCACAGCAAACTTATATAGTATCAAGACTACGAATAATGTATTTATGTATAGACTTCTTCCACCATCGAAGCTCCTTGGTGTATGTGTTGGATGTGTGTCCTGTACAGACAACCTGCTGCTCATAACCAACTGCTCTACAGTGGGATTAATAAAGTTGCTTAAAGGTGCCACGAGGAACTTTTAAATATTTCTGAAAGAGTCTCATTTTTCCTCTGATGATCATAAATGACAGGTTCCAGCAAACCAGACCATCAGTGCAAAGAATGCAATTTTTATGTAGTTTTTCTAAATGCTTTTGTCATGGGTACGCTCACCCAGGAACTACAGCTGGTGTAGTAAAAACACTACCGCTTTTGTCCAAAGGGGGCGCAAGAATTAAGGAAACGTGAAAGATACTCGGAGCACCTTTACATTAAACTGAATTGTCTATCTAGAACGTTAGCCATCTTGCTATATCGACAATACATTATGATATTGTGTCTGTTTTAGACTGATGTATAGGTCAAGGTAATCAGTAGCATTTAGTGTTGAATCCAAAACCCCCCTTTTAGGATCATGTCATCCGCCTTCCTAGCCTCTTGAGCCAGTGGGAATGCCGGGGCAAAGCTATCTTAACAAACATTGTAAATTGATAAATCATTGGGAGGCGCAGAGGGACTGTATCTGTGGAGAGATGCTAAGCAGGCTTTAGAGAGGGGATCAGGGGGTGAGTATTGCCATTTTCAGCAGTGGTATAAGGACATCTCCTGAACCCATACATCCGCTTTACACCAGACAGACAAATAAATCGACTTGTAGCCTTCATGTGTCCGTATACAAATGAGTAAAAAAAAGGGTGTGTAGTCCGAATGGGACGGTTGAAATATGGGGTATAGTATTAAGGAATGTCACAGAAAATCCCACACCATCTCCCCCATTGCGTTGCTACGAGGATGATGAGATTTAGGAAGGGTCAACGGCACCCATCAGTATAGGTGAAGTGTTTAGTGAGGGTGTTTTTTCCAACCCCCCCATTTGCTGGTGGAGTGTCATCCCATGTC
>CM049403.1:29455000-29470000 GCA_026929865.2 Hyperoplus lanceolatus
TTATGAGGAGGACTTTATTCTCTATTCCCTTAGTGCTTACTGCCAACTAGTGTGGGTGTTTTTTTTCGTGATAAGTGAATATGCTGGTGGAATTTATTTAAAAGAAGTAAATGATCGAAATTGACATAATATTCCAGATGTATAATATTAATTTAATATATCTGGATTTTCCTTTTTGTGTTAAGGTTCGAGGCCTTGTTTCAGCTCTGTATACATGCAAGTCTAATAAAATAAATTAATGACAAGCTAGTTTGATTAATTGATAGATAGTTGACAATATTTATATCTAAATCGTCATGACTTAAAACAGACAGATGGACATTATAAGATGAGGAAATAGCCATCTTATTGAATAAAACTTGTTTTCTTCCAATGAAGCAAAGCATTGATGTCTGATGAAGATGTTTTTGAACCTATTTTGTGAATACTGGTTAAGCTGCTAAAGCTTAGTGTTTTAACAAAGGACTATACAAAAGTTGTATAGCTACATGTTTTTTTTTGGAATGCGAATAACTAAAAGTGTCCTATAACAGGGAGAAAAAACATGTGTGGCTTGACGATAGAGAGCTGGGGAGGGCGGTTGGAGGTTTTGGAGAGGGAACATTCATCTGGTGTGGTGGGATCAATAGGAGGCAGAGAGGGGCTGCTGAATGATTGATCCATTCCACACTATGCTATCATCTCCACGTACAATTCAATATCATTCACTGGCTATTAAGGAATTCCACGGTATATTGGAAATTTTAAAAGCTTTTATTTCAAATAACTGCTATCACATTTAGTCATGGTGTGAGATGTAACTTGTTTCGTTACCCATTGGCTTATGAGTTTGTACCTCATTTTGGACTTTCATTTGCCCCTATTAATTCTTTCTCGCCTTCCTAAATGTCTGCTTGTCCTCTCTTTACCAATGTACCAATGTCATTTTAAGGGTGAGGGAAAGAGCATCATTCGTAACTTGTTCTTTTTTATTATTTTAAGTTTTTCTTACTTGGCATTTTAATTTAATATTGTATATAGAGTATGTCATTTTGGTAAATAGTAGTATTGTTGTTGTTGTATAGTCCCAAACAGGTCTCTCTTGACAATGAGAACCTGTGTCTCAATGAGATAACCTGTATAAATAAAGGTTAAATAAAATTATATATTTTTTTTTTCTACCTTCATACATTTATCATTGGATGTCTAGGTGTTTCCTCTATTTCTTGTCTGTCTGTCTGTCTGTGTGTCTGTCTGACTGTCTGTCTGTGTGTCTGTCTGTATGTGTGTCTGTGTGTCTGTCTGTCTGTCTGTCTGTCTACCTTGTTGTCCAACTCCCTGTCTTCTTGGTCTTTCTCCTGTCTGTCTGCCAGCTACGCACCTCCCTCCAGAATAAGCTAGCAGTCCTTTAACACACACACACTACCTCATTACCACGTGTAAATAAAGACGGATGGCCGGCGATATTCCCACAAATTTGTTTCCCATTACGTTGGGTTGAGCTGTAATCGTGGCTGGCTCCCAAACTCCCCCGAGAGTGTGTCGTACAGTTACAGTGACATACATATTACAGTTAATAAACAAGAGGCTAACAAATTGTCCTGTAAAAAAAAAACACCACACTACATATGATGGGGGTGGACATTCGCTTTCTACAGACAACGTTAGTAAGTAATAGTGGGAAAAGGAGAGAGAGAAAGAAAGAGAGAATATCTGGTTAATACCCCCCTCCTTTCTTTCTATCGCTCTATTACTTTGGAGAGGGCCACAGGGTCTACTTAGCCCAACAAGGCCTCAGGCATTGGACCTTTTGTGTGTTAAATGCGACTTGAAAAATGTGAGAACTTGCATGTGTGAAATTTTGCATCATGCATGCATAATATTTAAGTATATCACAGAGGCTTACAGTTCTGTGATTATATCGATGCATGTTAAGGGGTGTCCCCGAATAAGAATTTACATAGTCAAATCTGATTGGTCGAAACTTGCCTATAGTCTGTCCATATTTCATCTGCGACATTGGCTTCTATTATTCAACAACACGAGACAAAGGAGCAGAAACACCCAAATAACAGTTTGTCTTCTTGACTTGGCATACTCATTTATTTTATTGCTGCTTAGTTTACCATTAATGCACACTAAAGAGATGGATTAAAATCCTGATATTTACACCGCACTAGGCAATGTATCACGATTTATTTGGGGACACCAAACAGTTCCATACACCCACATACAGCTGGGATTAGCCTGATCCTTCTTTCATAAACACATTTTGCGACTTTTCTACTGTGAGATAGTCAGTTCTATGATGATCCCCAAATAGTTGACTATTCGGGATTAACCCCTATTATACAGCTCTGGAAGAAATTAAGAGACCACTCCAAATGTTCAGTGCCTTTTGTTTTACTATTTATATGTTTGAGTAGAAAGAACAGTTTGGATTCATTCTACAAACTACTGACAACATTTCTACCAAATTCCCCCCAAAAATATTGTCATTAAGAGCATTTCCATTGAGTAATGTAGTGATGAAGATTGAAGAAATATCCAGACTGTTCTCTTAAATTTTTTCCAGAGCTGTATATTCAAGCTTTTGTCCATGTTTGTGTGTGTTTGTCAGTGTGTCATTTTCACAATACTGCATGTGTGATACCATGTACAGTAGCCTACATGCTATAGAATGAGATGAAGCGTAAATGTGACTGTGTGCTCTGAGTTGTGTGTGTGTTTTTCGGCCAGTGCTGACAGGCAGCTGCTCTTAAGGACCTTTAAGTGCCTCCTTATTGCTGCCATTACATGAGTCCTCTAAACGGTGAAATATATCACACTGTAAAACATGGCAGGCTGCACTGTGGGATACAGTAGTCTGAAGGTGAGGCTTCAACACAGGATTGTATAATCATATTTTACCTTTTTGGACAAACCAATGATATACTGAAATGTTTTTGAGGTCTAGGGTTCTATTATTTGGTTGCTAAAATATGCTAGAATTTGGTCAATTTGAAACATTTAGATTTTTAAGTTGCTTCATCTTCTTTAGCTGCTAGGTAATACATCCTATGAAACTACAATGCTATGATGGTCTGCATAGATAAAATTCAATAATCATAATCCCAATAATCATACATATCTTTGATTTAGTACCGTTTCGGAAACACAGCATTTTCTGGTCTGCCTGCCATAAATCGTTTTGTCGAAGTTCTGAGGAAAAATCAGACCTAACCAAACGCGTTAACAATAATCAAAAAAAAGAAATAGCATTATTTTCACTGATGGTCTTGTTTGCTGTTACAGGTCATGTATGATCATCATATGAGGAAAAACATTTGACAGTTCCATAAACATTTTAAAAGTTCCTCACAGGAGGTTTAAGTATATAGGAAAAGCTGTGATAGTGCTTGTCTGTGTTTGTATGCTGCTGCTATCTCCCATGATCCATCAGAGAGAGAGAGAGAGAGAGAAAGAGAGAGAGACAGAGAGAGAGAGAGGGAGGGAGAGAGAGAGAGCTAGAGAGAGACAGAGAGAGGGAGAGGCTGAGGATGAATGAATAATCGTTGTGCCCGGGCCACAGAGCGCTTGGGCAATAGTTTCTTCAGCTCCCACCATATCGATTTCTGCGGTAAAATATAGCACCCGGGGGCTGGGAGGCATGAAGAGGGAGGACCACACCGGTATTAAGCCGTTTTCCCATCTTTTCCAAAAATCTTTAATCAAACTTTAAGTGAAATACTAACATGCCACTTGACGTGACCTTTTGGCCCCCGCCCTGTTATGAATCACCACCTGTGTTTTTGAGTAGTAGCCGAGTGAGAGTTGGTCCGAGATTTATTTTTTTCCCTAATCACTAAAAAAAAGAAGGGAGAAGAAGTTCAGTGGCTGAGTTAAATGGCCTCCACCGAAGGGGCTTGTTTGGCTGTTGACCTTTGACAAATGCCCGACAACAAATCTATGTTTAAAGCACTCGGCCCAACTGGATTCCTTTATAGCGCTAAGTGACTCTTCGAAAAAGGCTTTGAAAAGTGTCTCCACTAGCTTGAGCCAAGAATGCTATCCAACAGCATAACAAAGGAAGATACAATGCACTACCTGCACAATTATTGCTGTATGAAGAATGATATACTGAGGTAGAAGAGGGGGGGGGGGCAATACATGTCTACAGGGACGAGGCAAACAGCAGGATTTGTGTGCATACGAGTGGCCTGCCTTGCCGTATAATCACAAATATCAAATCAATAGGGTGACCTTAATTTGCCCAAAGCATAACTGTGATGTAGTACACATGTGTTTCGATTAAAGGAGGGTATAAAAAAAAAAAGACGGCGTGTGTGTGTGTGTGTGTGTGTGTGTCGGGAGGGCAGAGAGGCCATGCCCTTTTGAACCCTGGCGCTTACAAGCGAGCGTGGCAGCCGTAAAAAGGAACAACCGGCCCTGTTTGGTCATTGAATAGGCTCCTTATGGCTCATGGGTAATAATGTCACGCCTGGAGACGTTTCTTAAAAAACAGCCTCCGTTGGCGACTGATAGCAACCAATGTGTTCCGCTACACTGGCAACATTATGGCAGCGCAGGAGGAAATATAATAGCCTGAATATGCCATGAATAACAAAAGCTGTCAATACTCACCTCTAGAAGAATCGCTGATCAGCAGACACAGTTCATGTAAAGTGTACGTGTGTGAGTGGGGATTTATGATATGTGGCCCCATATTATAGGAGAGTGTGTGTGTGTGTGTGTGTGTGTGTGTGTGTGTGTGCGTGTGCACGCGCGCTTGTATGTGTATGCTTGTTTCTGTGCTTCTGTTGAATTTGTAGCTTATATATATAGGATGAGGATATGGTCAGTCTTTCACACAATAGGTTCAATTTGTGTGCTTTACTCAAACTGGATTCACTAACTAGAACATTCTTGCTTGTTTACCTAGAGGGGTTGTCGTGTCAAGTGACTTTCAATTGACAGGCTACACTGTTATTACATGATAAGTGGAAAGGTGTGGTACACTAACACCAGCTTTCACTTAAAGAATAAACAAACAATAAAATCATTTAAGAATATTATCACTTGAAAGGAGGACACTGAAAAACATCACTTTCAAAACGGGGCCTTGGGCTGCTCGACACACAAGCCGGCTTCAGAGAGGAATGTTAACCTGGCCATGCTCTGCAATGAGTAACCCCACATCATTCAAAGCCCTTGTTTCAGCCCGTCACCTTTAGCTTGTCGCGGTAGCCCCCTATAAATGAGTCCATCTTGTTAGGGTCTGGCCCAGGGCTGCTAGCAGCCGAGGGGCAGAATGGCCGACACAATGAAGCCATTCGGTAAGAGCTTAGCCCTTAAAACAACACGCCACTCAATGATCCCCAATCATCCTCAATGGGAAACAATGGCGGGACACATCAGTCAGGGCCCTGTGTGGGAGGGAGGTGGAGGGGGAGGCAGGGGGACAATGCTGCCCCGTGGTGCTGTCCCGTTTGGGGAAGACGTTCCCAACGGGACGGCTCCTTTCACAGCCTGACCTGGAAGAGAACAGCATGGTGAGGGGGGGGGGGGGGGGGGGGGGGGATTAACTGCAAAATCACCTTAATGGCTTGTTCTTCAGGACTGCATTGGCTGTCAGAATCTTCCAGCCAGGTATAAGGCAAATGAATACATATGAAAAGTATTTTGAGACAAGGCAGGCAACAATACAGTTTTTCCAAACTGTATCAGTTTTGATACATTTTGTCTCTAATGATGCAGTTATACACATTGTGACATATTGCCAAAGTTGCATATTTATTCCGAATTCAAAATTGTAATACAAAAAAATATTGCTGTTATCAATCAACTGGCAAAGTTACATGATGATACAGTATGTATCAGTCATTTTTTTACCCTATTCACCTGTGTCTCGCCTTCATTCACGGAAATGACATCTTGGTAAAATTATTTTTTTTTTTTTTTTTTTTTTTTTTATAACGTTTTAAGGAGGATAAAGAGTGGGTAAACAATGAAAGACATGCATATATGTAAAGAAAGAGAGTAATATATTTGGGGTTGTGGGTGAAATCCCTGAGGTACAGCAGGGATAAGGCAGCGGCACCCTGGGTCATAAATACCATAAAGCCTGCAGCATATTACCCAGCGCCAGGCCAATCTCTGTCCATTACCGCGCCACGCTACTCAGCACTTCATTTAAAACTCACATTCCTCTAATTAACACACTGCTGGGTACAGATGAGCCAGTACAGAGGAGCCCTGTATGTCTGTCTGTCTATCTGTGTGTGTGTGTGTCTGTCTAACTCTCCGTCTGTCTGTCTGTCTGTCTGTCTGTCTGTCTGTCTGTCTGTCTGTCTGTCTGTCTGTCTGTCTGTCTGTCTGTCTCTCTAACTCTCCGTCCGTCTGTCTGTGCGTCCCTTGCTTTTTATACTCACTCAAGTGGCTCTGTCATCACAATGCTTTAACACTCTTTTCCATTTCATTTCTGGCTTTCCCTTCTTAACCGTCTTCTTGGGAGGAGAAATAAATAATAACTGTCTTACTGTCATTATAAAGTAAAGCTACTTCTATGCTATTTTTCCCTTAGTACATTCAATAAACACAATTACACTATGCACATTTTTTTTTCTTCTTCTCAGTCTTATGATTGCTATTAAAGAGTACAAGGAAACATGGCCACATCAGAATCTGAAGAAACAGTTTGTCCAACAAATTGGATGTGGTAAATGTTTATTCATTTATAATATCAACCAATTACACACTGTGGCAGAATTAGCTCCATTAGAGTCGACTACATAAGTATTTAAAGAAAGAGAGACACATTGATTTTTTTTTCTTCCCATAACCTTAATCTAACATCAACTTGACTCTGGCTGTTTTTCATTTTAAGCGATGGGCCCCTGAAAATGATACACGCTGATCTACATGATAATAAAACATGCAGAAAATGAAATTTTTATAGTTTTTCTTAATGTCTTCTGTGTGTTTCGCAAGACACAGGGAAAAACCCCAGCCATTCATTCATCTGAGCTCCTATTGGTTTTGTACAATGCATTGTCTGCTGTTATTAAAAGGAGTCTTGTGTGCAAGCTTTTTAAAGTAAATGATTCTGCCTCCATCACATGCACAAGGCGCTTATATTATGTGTGTGTACCTGATGATGCGTCCGCTGATAGGTTTGTAATGGACTTTTCCCGTTCATTAACTGAGTTATAGCACCGGGCTTTTTATGCTTTGCGGTTCTAAATTGAACAATGCGTCTCTCTCTCGCCAATGTTTAAGGTAATATTAATATTTTCAAAATCAATGTTAGTAAAATTTTATGTACACAGTTGTATTTGTTGATGGGCCCAGCGCCGCATGCAAATAAAGAGAGGGAGATTTATGGAGGCGATGGGGTCTCCCCTCTCTCTCTCTCTCTCTCTCTCTCCCTCTCTCTCTCTCTCTCCGTACTATTATCACAAGTGAAAACGCAGACCATAAAAAACTTTAATTAAAATTTTAATTAACAGCGGTAATCAATAGGGTGTAACATAACATCTCACATATTCTCGGTGGCACGGAGGAAAATGTAATCAAACAAATACAGAGGGACCAAATATGATGATTTTATAGGCTAATAAGCTCAAGGTAAGTGTGGCAGGACGAGTGGGACATGTCACAGGCCCTGTGGTGTTTAGTGATGTGCAGAAGGCCTCAATGCATCTGTTTGTACTTGTATATTTTAGATTTGTACTACCTGGATTTTCCACTAGAATGTATGGCATCTTTTAAAAACTTTTTTTCACTAGATCATGTCAATCTGAATGTAGCCGCTTGTATTAGTAAGTCTGTAACAGAGATTACAAATGTTTATATCGGATCACAACCTGCATGTTTTGCAGACACATTGGGCGCTGGTGTCGTAAAAAAACACTACCGCTTTTGTCCAAAGGGGGTGTTAGAATCAACAAAAACTGAAAGTCCCTCGTAGCCACTTTAACTTTGGATGTTCATCTAGAATCCGGAAAATCACAGTGAAACAGACAAGGATAATATATACAGAAAGAGGTTCAAAGGTGGAGCAAGCAATTCTGGAGAACGCTTGTTGTCAAAATCACTTTTGTCAAAATCTGCTACCTCACCGTACTGTGTGTGCGGTGAAAAAAAATCCAGGATCAATACATGTTTACACTGTCAACGCTCCACCTTTGTTTACGTACCAGTTTACAGAGCCTAGGCTGCTGTTTTTATGGGGCCGAAATATATTAGGGTTGGATTTAAAATGTAAAACATTGTAATATCAGAGGATGTTTTCAATGACAGATGAAGAATATCAAATCAAAAATGACCTCATGGCTATTCAGAGAACTTTAATGTCGATAAAGCCCGTTGACTCCATGCTACACAGTCTGTTAGGGGCTGACTGGAGCTGGACTAAGGGCATGAATATACTGAAGAAGGACAAAGCAAGAAAAAATATCAAAAACTGCTGAAAAGAGAGAAAAGAGAGAGAGAGAGAGAGAGAGAGAGAGAGAGAGAAAGAGAGCGAGAGAGAGAGGGGGAGAGAGAGGGAGGCAGGGAGGGAGAGGGAGAGAGAGAGAGAGAGAGAGAGAGAGAGAGAAGTAGATATTAGGGTAATAGTCCCTGAAGATTGTCTGCCACTCTCATCCTTCCTCAACACCATTTCTCTGTCTTTTCACCGTGGGTAATAATCTCCCCGGCAACCTATAACGCAGGCGTATATACCTCCGCTCAGCCCAAACAATAAATAAACCAGATTGGCCACAAAATGGGAATTGCATATAAGGCAATAAAGCAAATTTCAATCATGCTCCATGGGCCTTTTTACATCGCTGTGGAGGGCGGGGTATATATACACTTGTCGATCCCTGGGTTATGGAAACAGTGAGTGGGAGCGGCTCAGCTGGAAAGTTCACAAAGGCAGTTCTGGGTATGTTTTAAATAAATATTTTATATAGTCTATTGAATAACAGTTGAGTGGTGGAGAGTGTAGGAATGGCAGACGATTGTAAATGTATGCAAATGTGTGCAAATTGTCTTTAGTGTCTTTGTCTACACATGAATATACTTCGATAAAAAGATCAACAATTTATTACTGGAGATATAGGGTCCCAAAATGTAATACGGTTAGATTGAAGCACTCTTCTGTGCACCTGTCAATCCTAAATACTGCACTTAATCTACAGTAATATCAATTGTACGCTAATGGGCCTCAAATGTTGACTTCCGTCATTGTAATTTTGTATATCGATTGTATCTTATATTGAGTAAAATGTACTGACATCAAATTAGGAATAATGATGTCAAATTATTGTCTAATACATAATGTAAACAAAGCCATTTGTAGGGGTTTATATCACAAAATTGAACTTTTAACAAAGGAGATGCATTTACTTGTCAAAATGTAATTTCCATTCATCCTTACTTAAAGGTGTAGTCACTGACTCTGGAGAATGCTTGACTCTTCACTCCATATATCCACTACCTGTCCGTACTCTGCATGTGGCGAAACAAAATCTAGGTAGTGGATCGTGAGGAGATATTCACAGATTTTCACAAAAAGTGATTTTGTCAAAATGCATTCTTCTGGATTGATGACCCCAACTTTGAAAGAGCAGAATCATAAATCCACCATTTTGGCTCTTTATGATCACTAAATAATGTGAATTATTGATCTCTGTGTGTAAATTCTCCCCTGGCTCTCACCCCTTCCCATAGAGATCAAAGGTCATACTCAGAACACACACACACACACACACACACACACACACACACACACACACACACACACACACACACACACACACACACACACACACACACACACACACACACACACACACACACACACACACACACACACACAATAACAGAACTACACCATGGAGCTGGCAGGCTTTCTGTGTCTTTCTTTGAGGACACATCAGCAGAAAAAAGCTGTTTGGATGTCCTGGGGTCATGAACCTGATTTATGTATTAGTGGATAAACTGATCCTCTCCACCATGATCCTTGCATAATGTTTGTGTTCAAAGTTTGACCTTTTCGTAATTTCTTTAAACTTGAATGTCGATTCCTCCGTCCAGAACAACATGACCCTGTCCCAAATAAATCTAAAATCAAATTAAAATTTAAAAAATAAGGTCCAATAAATTGATTTAAAATGTATTTACTTTTTTTTTAAAACCAGAAAAAGGGGAACCAAAATATTATTGAGAATGTTTCGCTCCTGTGTCAAACCGCTTTCAGTTTACTTGTATTTCTGTCCAAGTCTGTAACCTTTAGCCTCTCCTCCAGCTGTGTTGTCTCAGTGTGTGTAGGTGAAGGTATGTGTCAGGTATGAGAGTGTTAGGATCGAGCAGACACAGTACATGTATGAATGTGTGTGTGTGTGTGTGTGTGTGTGTGTGTGTGTGTGTGTGTGTGTGTGTGTGTGTGTGTGTGTGTGTATATGTGTATTTGGGTACTTGTACATGTATCTTTATGAGGACCAGTTTTAGCTTGTTACCATCAGAGTGAGGACATTTAGCGTGGTCCTCACTTCTTCAAAGGCCTGTTTGAGGGTAAAGAGTACATTTTGAGGTTAAGGTATAAATAAGGTTTAGGTTTAGGTTAGGGCTAGTGTAGGAATTGGGGTTAGGCATTTGGTTAGGGTAAGGGGCTAAGGAATGCATTATGTCAATGAATGTCCTCACACGTATAGACATACAAGAATATGTCTGTGTGTGTGTGTGTGTGTGTGTGTGTGTGTGTGTGTGTGTGTGTGTCTGTGTGTGTGTGTGTGTGTGTGTGTGTGAGTGTGTGTGTGTGTATGTGTGTGTGTGTGAGTGTGTGTACGTGCGTCCGTCTCAATAAGGCCTTGCACTCAAGACCTGGGAGCAACCCGGCGATGACAAATAGTTTCCCTCTCTCTTCCTCTCATCACTGTCCTCGACCCTCTTCGAGAATTTCATCTGCAAACATCTCGATTTGATGGGCAAATGTTTGCTCAGCTTCGAGAAGGGCTGTTCGGGTTGAATATTTTTTGAGCAAATGTTTGAGCAGTTGTTTCTACTTTCTCTGTTTTTGCTCTTGTTTTCCCATCTCCTTTCGGGACAGAAAGAAAAAAAAAATACTAATTATTCGCAGGATGTTTTATTGCCACAATGAAATGGGAGCCTGTTCCATTTGTTTTAAGGGTTTCGTCTTTGCAAAAGGGGAATTTATATTTTCTCTGTTTTGATTCTTGTGCACGTATACAGTACAGAGCACAGATGGTGTGTCTCTTTGTGGAAGAATTGGCTTGCTCCTAACCAGCGTCCCCCTGGTGTCAAACTGGCTGGCTGGCTTTACCGAGGAACAGATTTTTTACTGCTCACATCTAATAAATATTTAGGATTAACTCAATGAAACGATGCAAACACAAATGAAATATATTTAATGGGCGTCCTGTCCATTGGAGGAGCCTCAATAGGGCACTGTTGAGGTGTGAAATGGCTACAACAGGCAATATAACACTCACACGGTCGCTCTCTCTCTCCCTTGCTATCTGTGTCACTTGCTCACACGCTCTCGTACACACACACACACACACACACACACACACACAGACACACACACACACACACACACACACACACACACACACACACACACACACACACACACACACACACACACACACTCTGTCAGCGAGACTGCGTGCATACCACCCAACCTTCAAGTAATTTACTGCGGTGTGTCTACAGAGTGTTTGGCGCAAAAGTGTCACTAAATCTCGGCGCTCAAAGTCAAACGTCAGGTAAACCACAGAGAAATAATGTTTATTTTCTCACAGGCCCGGCACTGTTCTTAACCATGCTGTCAGCGTGCAGGGAGATCATATATCTCACAAATTCCCCCATGATCTGTTCAAGTAGTCCCCTTTGAGAAAGTGACTGAGAACACACTTCAGCCCCATTCTTTATCACTTAGAAGTCTTGAAACAATGACAAAGAACTTTTTTTTCCTTATGCTAGATAGGCGTTAGAAGTACAGGCTATTGTCGCTCATCTAAATAAGCTGTCTGTTTAACTAAAAAACAAATATATATATATATATTAGAATCCGGGAAAGTGGATAGCAGTTATTATGTGTTATTTATTTGCTATTTTCCAGCCTCATTTTGACCAATAAAACAGGGCTCACCTTCAGCTGTCCCCAAAGGACACAGAAACAGGAAAGAGTGCAATGTTTTCCCATTGTGTCATCCAAACTTATCATTTTCTCTTGTGGTATTCAATGTGTGCATATGAATATTTGATTGATGGGCGCCCTATCAACTGAGCTATGGGCGCCCCGATATATATATATTTTTGAATGAGACATAACAATGCATTATGAGTTCAATTTAGATAGGGGTGTATTGTGATATTACAAAACCAATCAATCAATATTGTTCAGTTAACCCCATACATTTTACTTGTTAGATTAAAATCTATTTTAACCCTATTCCCCACTGTAATAGAATTTCTCAACCCATCAGACGCCCCCCCCCCCCCACACACACACACACACACACACATCACCGGCCCCATTTCACCTAAAATCCCTCTATCATAGATGCATACACACAAACACTGTGCACTCGAGACACAGTAAGCTAAACAGTAACACACAAGGCTATCTCCGGCCCCACCCTCCTCTACTCTGCTGCCTGTCACACACACTCCTTCTCCCCCTCCTAAAGATTCACAATGGTGGGCATTCTCTAATAACAAATCAGTTTCTCTCAAAGTATGCTTTTTAATCTGGCCATGCTTGACAGGGCCCATCCTTTCCGCTGAAGGGGAAGACCACTTAGAGGGCATGGCCAATAAGGCCCTGGGGCCCGGCAGCCCCTTGGCCTGACTGGGGTGATTTGTCAGTGGGCCGCCCTGCTACATATACGCTCGTTCCTGTGGTGGTCTCGCGGATGGATTTATCCCAAGGTAAATGGAGATAGCCCCTCTGCACTCTGATTACAGACCCCTCTCTCTCCCAGCTTGCATTGATAGATGTTGCTTGTGTTTATCTATTTACAATGCCACTAAATCTGTGAATACAATGTGTAACGTGGGCAGAAGAAGAGGGGTAAGGCTGTGGGAAGGCCGAGAGAGAGGTTTGATTTATGCTATGCTATGCAGAGCAATAGAGAGACAGCGCACATGAAGGGTCCAGGATGAAAAAAAAAAATCTCTGGTGTGGGGCGGTGTAGGTTGTGGTTTTTGCATTGGGGTCAGAAGGGCACGATAGGATGAATCTCATGCATTTTTTCCCTGTCTGTCCGCCTACGCCATAAGAATAACAAACATGCAGGCAACGAGGAAAGAGAGGGAACGTTTCAGGAGAATGTACTTTCTTTTGGCGACAACAACGTGGAAGCCAATCGGGAGATGCAACCACGGTGCAACATTTATCCCAGGCAGCGAGCGCTCCCACAGCTATGGTGAAGAGTAATTCCATTCCAAGTACAATCACCGGTTGAGACAGCCTCTTCCATCTCATTCCCAGGCCAGATAAACCTAAACCAGCTCTGCTCCATAGCTGGGTAGAGAGATACTGACCTGGGTAAGCATTGATAGAAAATAAAATAAAAATATTTTGTTTAAATGAGACAAATTAGAATCATTGGAGGTTTCTATAGCTTTTTGAGTCCTAGTATTATAACCAGCAATAATAAAGTCATCAGCATATAAACATATTGATCTACAAAACATGGCTAAAAAAATTCAGCTGTCAGAGTTTTAAATATAGCAAAGTCATCGCGATCATTTAGAGGCATTTTGTGAACTCAGTTTGACTTTGTAGATACAGTTCCATGGAGGTAAACAGCATTACTTTTTGGTCTGTGTGGTAGTGATGCAAATTCGCACTGTGGTCATTTGGATCACCACTGTTGGAATGGATCAGCTGTTACCTTGAAGTCTTTTAAAGGTAAGGATAGTAAAAAGCAACAGGGTTAGGGTTGTAGGAATCCATACAGTATCTTCAAACCAAGACTGAAGTCAGTTACATTTGAGAACCAGAATCTCCACCCTAACCCTAAGCACACCTCTTCCAACTGCATCAGGGCCAAGAATGTATATCTCGCTGTAGTCAAACAAACTAGACTTTAGCCATAAATCCTGTTTGGGAACCGTATATTGCCTAGTGTGAATGACCCTAGATGGCTTTTGTCGCTTGTCAAGCCGCCATTGTATATAATGTAATTGTAAACCTCGGAAATCCAACTTTCTCTCACACCAGTTCTTTACCCATATTGAGATTTATTTCAACCTTGTAAGTTAACACATCCTCAAGTCTAGACCTCAATTCTCACACATAGATCATACAATTCACTGATATCAGAATCAGCCTTCAAAGTCATCAGCGGTGGCACTGTCGTCAGCCATAATACCCACCGGACAGCTGATATCCTAGTAGTCAAAGGAAGCTCTATCAAGTTCGATCCCAACCATCTAGACTGCTATACGAACAGGCCAAGCCCAAGTTGATCCCATCCTCAGTATACAGTATCCCCCCTTACCATACACGCCCACACACCCCCAACTAACCCCCCCTTTTGCCCCAACCTCTTGGAAAGCTTATGTATGGCGCTTTCATTGTTTCCTCAGCCTATTGAAGGTAAAGATAACTTGTGGGTTTGGAGAGCCCTGAGTGATTATACATCAGTAAAATCACAGGGGGTATATATCACTGCCACGGGGACACACCCACCGGAATGAATTGGGTCAAATGAGAGCAGTGCATCGGGCAGGGCGCATTGACAGTTACTAATGCACCTCTCTCCCGTTGGCCACTAACGGAAGTGTACAAATTGCACAGAGCTTTGTAAACTTTGCCTTGTTTAGGGGCAGGGGAAGTCGAAAAGGCTTGAGGTATATAGTAGCCATTATAGGTATTCCTAACTAAATCAACAGTTCAGCGGTGCAAAGGGATGTAGAGAATGGACTTCATTGGAGGGGAGTTCCTTCGGTAAGTATCGACCCCGACCGCAAGGCAGGTGAGAGGGGACAAGAGAGTAGGTGGGAAGAGGGTGGACACTG
>CM049403.1:29475000-29517500 GCA_026929865.2 Hyperoplus lanceolatus
TTTGTTTTCAGAGTCTGTCGCAGTTGTTAATTTGTGTTTGAGTGAGTCTGTAGATTTACACACCATTGCAAACACTGTACACAAAAATGTGAGTCCAACAACGTGCAACATCTTGATAAACCTCAGATGTTTGGAAAGGGTTTGTATACAACGAGACGCTATCAGAGTTCGACAATCAATTTTTCTAAGCACTTATCTGTCAAATGCTCCGAGGAAACCATTCAAAAAAAGGCAGGGATAACACTTATAATTGCAGATATGTATGAAAACTGTCATATATTTGTCTATACAGCATTAGTCTTGTGTGTAGTGATTATCCCTGTGTGAGAGCAGTATTCATTGTTTGTCCTGTGTTTTCTAAATGATCACATGGTAAGAAGAAAAAAAACATCTCTTCCACTAAAACTGTGGTATTTTTAGTTTACAGATGCCTTTGGACTCGTACACAATTTAGCAAAAGAACGTTTATTTTCATGACTAGTTGTGAAAAGTAATGATGATCTTGGTGGAAGTATGCAAACAAAATTGAAAAAAAAAATGTGTGTCTCCATGTAAATCTAGTGCCGCCATTTTGAAACAGTTCTAATTTGTTCTAATCAAGACGTGTAAATACCCATGGTGTTGTGCAGTGCAGCAGTGGCATGGTTCCAGAGTCATCACGCTAATAGTTACATTATGGTCCTGCATGTTGGAGAATGGCCACACATTATTCAAATTCAAATTCAAAAAGCTTTATTGACATGACTATTGTTGTAAACAAACAGTGTTGCCAAGAGCATTACAGTATTACAAATATTACAACAAAAGAGAACGTCAGAACAATATATAATTATAACAAAATAGCATGACAAAGATGTACATAGTAATATCTAATATATATAATGATACGGACAAGGATAATTATTTATTTACGCTATTTATTTATTTTGCAAATATTATAACGAACAAATACTTTCAAATACCAACAGCCATGAGGTAGGCTTAATGCTATAATATTTTGAAAAAGCCAAACTTAAAGCTGGGGTGAAGGATTTGGGGAGAAAATGGCAGTTGGGATAGAGATTCGAATCCAAATACCTCAACCGCTCCACTTGTTCTCTTTGGTCCCTCCCCTATGGTCCCTCCCTGAAACGCTCTACACCAACAAAGTCGTGCCATAGTGAATGGACAGGCCCAACAGCCAATAAGAACAGAGAATCCGAGCCTCGCTCTGATTGGTCAAAGTGTACAGCTCATGTTAACTTTGACCAATCAGAAATCACATAACCCCAGCTTTAAGGTATGTATTTGCTTAGTTTTATACAGCAAAGGAACCAGTATGCCTCTGTTTCAGACCTGAGCAGCTGTGGAGGTGTGAGAATACTTTAGCTCGCCGCACCACATCAATCTCGTATGGACGCTCGAAGACATTCACACATTCATACGCAGACACATGCATGTATCACACTCTCACTCATGCACACACCTGCCATGTTCTATGAATAGCGCTACGTTATTATAATGTAATGTAATGGATAACCGTTTAAAGTTTGACCGTCACAACAGCAATGATATAAATAGCACAATGGTACTGGAAAAGGTATAAATAACACAAAGCCATGATAATGACCAATACATAATCGTGTACACAATGGTATACTCATGTTACCATAACAGTTAGCATAGTATCATGTGTCTATAGCTAAAGGTAAGCATTGTATAAATGGCACATTAGCTGGATTATGACCGCATGCCATTATGCCTTATTTAAAACATAGCCTACTGAGAACTGCCTATTTCTTTTGGCCCCAACCACGTTCTGACAATCAAGTGTAATTTGTTACCATCAAATCGGAGATAGGCAAGGTTCCACAATTAAAACAGGTTAGACTGTCAGTGAGAGAAGTTGTATACTTCTTCCTACTCCTTTTCAGGCATATTAATGGAATATATGTAATATGCTTTTTATTCTGATTATTTGTGAAATAATTTGAACATCGCCCCCCCCCCCCCCGTGCTTTTCGTTTTGTTTGTCATGTCTGACATTTTCATGTCTGAAATAAATGTATTCAATTACATTTTTGCACAACTATATACAACACTTAATCCAAGATCAAAAGCAGCAGCTGAGGTGGAAAAAGTTTGAATTTTCAAGACAACCAGCATGATTCTTTACAAGCAGCTACTGTATAAAGACACAGACAAATCTAAATAAAGTTGAGAGGCTTTTTGGTAATAACCATCCAATTACCAACCATGCTTACCAACCATGCATCCTTGTCCTATAGTCAAAAGCAGTAAACAAAATAATGACTGACTGACTGACTGTAGGGGACATAAAAGGCCAGAAGCAGCATGTTGTTGCTATTTTGATTAAACTTTCTTTCCCCCCTTTCTCTGTCTCTGTGTATTTGTTTATGTGGGATCTTCCGTTTGTCTTTTTTAAGGTTGCTTCACTGTCATTGTGGCACCGTACGGGGCCTTCAGGGGATCCTGGTTGGTGTGTGTGTGTGTGGTTGTGTGTGTGTGTGTGTGTGTGTGTGTGTGTGTGTGTGTGTGTGTGTGTGTGTGTGTGTGTGTGTGTGTGTGTGTGTGTGCGTGCGTGTGTGCGTGTGTGCGTGCGTGCGTGCGTGTGTGTGTGTGTGTGTGTGTGTGTGTGTCTGTTTTTCTGTGTGTGTGTGTTTCTGTATGAGTGTGTAATCAACTCTACCTTATTTAGTCGTTAGCAAACACAAACAGAGAGACTACCGTAAACACTCGCCCTCCCTTGGGTCGCCATGGTTTATGTTTACACTGGGCATGGCACTGTCTCTTGTAAGGCTGGAAAAGATGAATGAATGAGTCAGACTAGAACGTAGAGGTTCCTGAGACAGAAAATGCTCAAAGAAATAATTTTATTCAGTATAGATTTATTTTAATGGTATAAAATACATTGTCTGTTACCTTGGTTTTACCTTAAATAACGTTGTGATTTTTTTTCAGTAGGTTGATTGTCAATTATATTAACTAACTTGAGAGCAGATTTTAATAGGAAATCAGAATATTGATAATACAGGCATAAAAGGAGAAGTGTTTTTGCTTACACAGAGGTAGGGCTGTCGTCGATACTGTCACTTTCTTGATGTCTATAAGATTGCTATGATTACTATGAGGGCCTGTATGGAGTGAGTTAAGGTCGGTTGAGTAAACAGGGCCCCTTCTACTTATACAGTAACACACTGGCCACAGTTTCCTCTGCCTCTCAACTTTCCCTTTACAACCTCTAGGCCGCGGTTTCAAAGTTGCTTTAGGTAACTATGGAAGTGCTGTATAATGCTACTGTGTCTACAAAAATAGATGGATAGACGGATGAAACACAACACAATTTAACTTTCGGCACCAGTCCAAATAGTACATCATCATCATTGTAGAAATCATTCAGTCGTGACAGTTAAATAACAATAATATATTTAAAAGTGGTGTTTACATATATTTACATACATTGCACTTGAGGTGTATTGCTGGTAATTCCTGTTGTCCATCAGGTAAGTGTGTGCACGTATGATTTTAGGAGTGATGCTGAAAGCTAGTGATTCCGCAGACTCGTAATACAACTTGGCCTTACAAACCTTACAATCACACACACACACACACACACACACACACACACACACACACACACACACACACACCTTATAAATAGTCTTACAAAAAAGCTTTACTTTACTTTTTTTGAGGATTGTATACGGTTTTGAATCAACTGCTGTTTTCAACTTTGGCTGCAAAAGTTTGAAGGGATGAAGTTATATAACGGAAGAGACCGTGGGACAAAGGCCATGAAAATCAGCCGAGCAGATCTGCCTGGAGCGCCCTGTCAAACTATAACACCTCGGAGCATCGGCTGTGTTTTAGAGGATCGGAGATGATTGCATTCAGAGGTTTTTATCAACATTGTCTCAGTGGAAGTGAGACAGAGAGGGAGAGAAGGAGAGAGAGAGAGCAGAGAGAGAGAGAGACACACAGAGAGGGAGAGAGAGGCAGAGAGGGAGAGAGGGAGGGGGACAGAGAGAGGGGGGGAGAGAGATTGGGGCGGTCGCTGGGGGTCTGTAACAATCTTCATCTGATTTGTTTTTCCTCCTCACTGCCTCTTCTATCTTTTCTCGTCCGAGTGAAAATGTGAGCAGACTCGGGTTGGCCCGGTTGCTAGGCGACAGTTGCCGGGTACAGGCACTGAACGTCTGTTTTTTTGGGTTGTGTTTTCGTTTGTTTTTATCTACTTCCTGTTAATTCACCTCATCTTCCTGGTCCTAATGATAATAATTTCTATATATCACACCCTTCAAGTAGGTCCATAGCTATAACCCTATAATACAAGTAAGGAAATAGGCTACATAGGCCTACAAGAAATATACATAACAAACATTATCCATGCAATAAACAACATATACAATACATCTGTCAATTCAAGAATCAATGTATAGGCTGTCATGCGAGTGTCTTTCTTTTAACCCATTTATTCTATACTCTTGTCTGTTTGAACGGACAGTAGACATTGTTGTGCCTGGGAAGATGTTCCAGTGCTCCAGCCAGTAGCAGCAGCAGCAGCAGCAGCCGTGAGCATTTATCAAAGGCGCTTGGCGTAATGACCACTCAGCAGTGGGGAAATTGAGCTGACCCCGAGGCCAAGCTGTTAGAGGGGACTGGTGGGAAGGCCAGTGGGATCAGGCCATCCTTGTCCCACCCACTTAGTGGGCATTTAGCGCTGAACCATTAGTTTACTGTTTGGAGGCCTCACAGCTATCCTATCCCTTGTACAGTACACACACATTCGTACACACACATACACATACACACTAGTACACACGCACATGCACACACACGTACACACACATACACATACACACTAGTACACACGCATGCACGCACGCATTCACACTAGTACACACAGACACACAGACGCAGACACACACACACACACACACACACACACTAGGACACAAACACACATAGGGTAGACAACTAATCTTCAGCACTTCAATGTTTACCTGACACAAGTTGTAAAAAGGAAAAGAGTCAAAGAAACCGAGGGGGTAAACTTTGTTGGCTGTGGGTAAATGCTTAGACCTGGTGCGATCAGGAACTATTTTATATGTTGTTTTACTGAAAACAGGTCAAGACAAAATGGGAAAAAGTACAAATGGAAGATGATAGAACAATTTTCTCTGTAGAATTTGGTATTTAATCCACATGAAAATTAGAGGAAGAATGAGCTGGGATTAACACTAGGATTTCAAGTTGTGATTAAAATGTGAGCCAGCGCTACCTACCTTGCATATATATATATTTGTGTTTACCTTATACAATGTATGGCATTGAGAGGCCTGTTTGGGACAATACATCAATACCAAGTAGTTACATACAATATTTAGATGAAAGTGCCAAGAAGAGGAAAACTAAAAATACTTTGTGTGTGCATTGCATGTTTTGTTGACTCAACATGAATCACTTGCTCCGTGTGTGTGTGTGTGAGATGGCCTTCCCAACCATTCCACTGGCTGACTATTTACTCACACCACTACCACAGCATGTCTGTGTGTCCCACTTACAGTAAACACAGGTCGGTTCACACACACAAACACAGACACAACAGTACACACACATGTTACGAGGTAGATGTCTAATCATTGATTCAGCCCTTGAAGAAAGATCCTTAAATCTTGAGCACATTCTTTTATTTTTTAAAGATATTTTTTTGGCATTTTCAAGCTTTATTAGATAGTACAGAGTTGAAATGGGGAGACAGAGAGAGAGGGGGGATGCCATGCAGTAAAGGTCCACAAGTCGGATTTGAACTCGCGACCACTGCAACGAGGTCTGAGCCAATATGGTATGCGCTCTATCCACTACGCCACCAGAGCACCGAATCTTGAGCACATTCTTGCCTGAAAATCATTGTTCTAAGTCAATTTCAGACCAAAAAAATTAAGTGTTTGACCTCTTAAAACATGTTAAATGCGATAGATCTACATTCATAAACATTTGTGTCAATTTATCCTTTATAAAGTAAAGGGCCATCTGTATCTCATCTGACCTTTGTTGGTCTCTTGGTAGACACCGCGGAGACATGACAATAACCAGAACGTGTTAATGCCGGCGGGAAGCTATAGCACATTGAGACGGATCACTGGCGCTAGTTAGTTAGCATTATTTAACTCAGCTATGTCTTCTGGCACTTGCTGAGAACAGACCAGGGGGGGCCCTCTGCCACAGGGCAAAAAGAACAAATCACTGGGGAATCCTCACACACACACACACACACACACACACACACACGCACACACGCACACACGCACACACGCACACACACACACACACACACACACATACACACAGACAATCAATATGGACGCAGATGGGGGGAAGAGAGGCAAGCAAGAAAGAAGAGAAAGAGCCGGAATAGTAATTTTCGCTCGAGAGGCGCGTTCCCCTGAAAGCCATGAAATAAAAAGCTGAACTTTAAAATTGATAAGGATTGATTTCGCTGACACCGGGATCATAACATACACCCCTTCAGAGGGTTGTCTGGACGCGCGGCGAGGGGCTTACAGAGGCCTGGCACATTAAAGGAGAAACGATAGAGGGCCGTAAATCTGACTACAGCACACATAGCAATTAGCCTTTTACTGTGCAGTAGATATGGAGAATCTTTACTGTTTCATCAAATGGCATTAGGCACGCTCCCAAAGGCCCCCCGGAAAGGCTTTTTTTTTTTACTCTCTCTATCTCGAAGGAAGACAAATGCTAGAATAAACTTGTGTGGACAGATGGATTGGATGGAATTCTTCACAAAGTTCACTATTTTCCCTCGCAGATCCATATAGATCACTGGGATAAAATGTGGTTAGTTCATTATGGAGCAGCTTCTATTAAATGTCACACAGTGTTTGAGCAATAAGTAGCAGAGACCAGCTCAAGCCCAAATGACATTTTCTCCCAACAATGTTTTCCCAAGACGAAAAGTGTTGCTGTCGGATTCGGTTTTGAATAAGTTGACCTCAGTGTTTACCGAGAAGGGGGCTGAGCAAGTAGAATGCATGGCAGAGAAGAAAAAGCAACACAGAAGCTGTTTGTATTGATTTAACTTTAAGTAAGGCCTTCACAGTTTTAATGACTATACATGTGCAAGGCTCCTAATTATGTTATGAATCAAGAAAACAGCATAGTTTTTTTAATCGCAATCATGTAGCTATAATGCTTTTTAAAAACAAATATCCCCGACCCAGAAAAAATGCTAATTAATTGCTATTCAAATGAGCTACCGACCGTTGCAGCCAGAGAACATGATTAGGTTTTTAAAAAGGGGGAAGACAGAACTTGGTGCTAATTCCTACTTGGGATGAGTGATTGGGAGGAATGAACAGGGAGGTTTTGATCAAAGCTAACATTGTAAGCTAACATTGTACTGTATGCTGGTGAGCAGATGGCGAGCCATAAATCCTGGGCCCAGGCTTCTGACACATATTAGCATTTAGTTAGCAGCTCCACAGCTTGCCAGCCATTTAGGTAATATCTCCATCCGATCACTTTGGAAATGGTGATGGAGCGAGTTGGGGCGATTTCAAATGCTTTTCTCCCACGACTGTATTGTGCTTTCGGTTGGACGGGGCTCCGGCTGTGCCACCAAGTGTTGTCTGTTTGCAGCCGGTAGGAGACGGCGTGTGTTGACAAATACGCTCACGGCGGCTCGTTTAACTGCATGAAGCTTGTAGCAGCATCTTATGAAACGACCTAATTTAGTTCTAAGTGAATGAGCAAAGTGGAGATATACTCAACTTACAATGTCATATTTTGACAATAGCTTTCAAAAATAGGCCTATGGTGAAATGTACATTTAACACATTCTTGTATTGTAATTTTGTTTTAATTTAAGTTGCAAATAACCAATCTGGGCCCTTCAGAGCCCCTAATGCCCACACACAAACAATTTGGTCTGATAATCGCAACTGAATGCAATGCACATATAGTCTATGTATGTTGATGAGCAAATAATAAAAAACACAACCAAACATACAATTTTGTTTATTTTAACAGTCTTTACTTGGACAGTGACATGAAAACATTCAAACGTGTTCTGTGAGAATGAATTGAGGAACAGTATAGTGCTTACAACGTTTGGATTAATAATTGTATTAATACAAATAATTTCTCACTTAAATATATTTTTATTACAATAACATTATTTCCCCTCTATTCTTATACACTGTGTTTGGCCTCAACTCAGAGGCAAAAATGTTTTAAGTATGTCCTACAAACTTTCGCTTGCCTGGAACATTTTAACGGTTTTTCTTATTTAGATGTCAAATTACTAAAATAGCACGGGCTTCAGTCTGATACTCCAGCCTTAGATTTACGGTGACAGTCCTCTCCTTCAGTTTATTCTTGGTTTATGAGTTTGGCATTTGAACTGGAGATCGCGCTATCTGGTGCAGAAACTAATAAATACCTGTATATTCATAGTGTTAATCACTGTTCACTTTACATAGTAAAAAAAAAATACAAATATTATAGGATAAGTACTGACAGTTAGCAATAATATGCAGGATTGCATTGCAACACACACACAGAAGAAATGCTGTAAACTCACTTAGTGACACTTACACACCAACAGACAGAGTGAATGGCTCTTCCCCGCACGGATTGGGTTGCAGTCTAGTGAGCTAATAGTGAAAGGGCAGCAGTGAGAAAGAGCGAGACGGGGAAAGTGCAAACTGTGTGTGTGTGTGTGTGTGTGTGTGTGTGTGTGTGTGTGTGTGTGTGTGTGTGTGTGTGTGTGTGTGTGTGTGTGTGTGTGTGTGTGTGTGTGTGTGTGTGTGCGCGTGTGCTTGAGAGTGTGGGGTTAATTGTGGTTCAACTGTGAGCAACAGCTGACCGAGCTCATATATGGCACAGGAGAACAAGCATGGTGACAGGCAACTTGACAACACAACCTGTTTTATGGTGACAAGTGTGTGTGTGTGTGTGTGTGTGTGTGTGTGTGTGTGTGTGTGTGTGTGTGTGTGTGTGTGTGTGTGTGTGTGTGTGTGTAGTTGAGAAGGAGAGTGAGAGAAAGTGTGCTAAAGAAAGGCAGGTGAGCGGTGAGCGGTCTGCCCACCCAACTTGTTCACACGCCTCCTTTAAGAATAGCAGAGAGTCTTGGGTAAGCGATTTCTACACCAGGGGTGCTGATGAGGAGGATTGTGTAACTATGTACGTACTTGTGTGTGTGTGTGTGTGTGTGTGTGTGTGTGTGTGTGTGTGTGTGTGTGTGTGTGTGTGTGTGTGTGTGTGTGTGTGCGTGTGTGTGTGCGTGCGTGTGTGTGCGCGTGTGTGTGCGTGTGTGTGTGAGAGAGAGAGAGAGAGGGTTAATCAGTTAGTCAGATAGTCAATACTTACTTATTTTATCAATCTTACTGTTGTCATTATTTTATAATTTACTGTCATATGCCTTTATCATTTTAATGTGTATGTACATTCTATATGATCGAGAGTAGAGCAAGACAAAGGAAGACAGAGAGTTTCAATAGAAAGCTAAATAGAAAGGGAATGATCATTGTTATAATCATTACTGCTGTCGAATGTCATGTTGTTTGTTTGCTATTATTGTAATGTGTGTGTGTGTGTGGTTATATATGTGTTCTCTTAATAGTATTTTTATATATATTTGTATTTATTTATTTATTTATTACTTTACTTTAAATTAAAAATGCTCAAGACATTTAAAGAAATCTTTCCTCATAGTGCATTGCATTGATAGATTGTTACAATATAATTGATCGTCCTGAGTTTTTCTCAACACTTTTAGTAAAGCTTTTGTAATATTGTCGCATTTGAACAGTCACAACAATAAAGCTGAATTGACTCGAATAATTTTTTTAAAAAATGTTATTAAGAAAAGAGAGAGAGAGAGAGAGAGAGAGAGAGAGAGAGAGAGAGAGAGAGAGAGAGAGAGAGAGAGAGAGAGAAAGAGAGAAAAAAAAGAGGGAGAGAGAAAGAGTTAGACAAACTAAAATAAACTAAAATAAGACTGTCGGCTGTCTTTCACCTGTCAACCAAAATACCAAGGAAGGGATATAGGAAGATCCCAGAGTGTTTCCTATTACCCATAAGGCTTAGCGGTAACGACAGCAGTCAAGGTGTTCTATGCTTTACACTATAGTCTGCAAAATAAGCATTTGCCTGGCTCTGTGTGTGGCTCTGCCTGGAGCCGCAGCTGTGTGTGTGTGTGTGTATTCTTGATGCATAAGCGCAGGGTTCAAATCATCAAAGCGGGTCTCCTCCACTCAGTTTTCAGTGGGCAGCTAAAGGTTAGACTTATGTGTTGCTACTTACAGTAACACACAGAGACTCCTTTACACCGTATCATTACCACTACACAACTCACCTGTCAGTCACACACGTAACCACGGAAATGGGTCGTGTCACACACCATTCAATAAAAGCAAATGTAATACTTAAATACATGTTCTGCATAGTGTAAAGGACACGATATTGGAAAGTCTAAAAATATTATGCAAATGTATTTTGAAATCATTTCCTCATGTTTTTGACTGCTGTTATTTTAATATCACATTATCCTTTTGCTTCATTCTAGTTTTGTTACTAGGCTCGTCATTGTTTTAATTACACAAACATATAATACAAAATACAAACAAATAGCCTACATTTTTAGAACTGCAACAGTAACCAGAAAAAAAAATCGACAACTGTTTTTACAAACGATTAATCAGTCGAGTAATTTTTCAGGCATGCAATAAATGCCCAAAACATTTTCTGGTTTCAGCATCTCAAAAATGAGGATCTGCTATTGTTCTTTGTCTGATGATATGAAAGTAAACTAAATATCTCTCTGTTTTGTACTGTTGGTTGGTCAAAACCAGCATCTTCAAGACGCTACTCTTTGAAATTCCAATGGACTTTTCGACTATTTTGGGCATGCATCCCGTTCATGCCTTAGGGGTATTACTCGTGCAGTGTTTAGTTCAGTTGCTTCGAGACTCAGGTGCAGGATCTGCCTTCAGTGCGCATCTTTCAGGCAGGTGTGTTTATAGCAAAAGCTTGGGCGGTCCACAACCGGAACGAGACCCAGCTGAAGACATTGGCATATCTTTATATATAACGAACTCTGACTGAGTTCGTTTCACATTATTTGAAAGAATTGTTGTCGCCGTTATTAGTAAGATTGGTTTTGGTTTGACCGGGACCTGACATGCTCATATTACAGTTGATAATGACGCGGTCACATGTTGTATATGTTCAGCGATCTGATTGGAGAGGGAGCGTCTCCCCCGCACAAGTGCCAACAGGTTCACCCTGCGCTTTGCATGAAATGTGTGTTTTTTTTTTTCTTCCCAACGTGACCGTCAATACTGTCCCTGTGTCAGTTTGGAACTGAACTGCGCCGAACTGACACCCAGCTGATACACTGCTTAATCAGCTGAGTGTCAGCTTGAGCCTATTCTTCTCTCGAGCCGCGCGTCCAACAGCAACAATACAGTAGGCTATACATTATGTTTCACATCGTAGGCTACAAGCCACATAACGTGGCATTGACATGGGGCTACATATTATAACCATATGAAACAACAATAATTAAATTTTCTTCTTCTTTATTTATAGGCTAGATGTAGGCATTTTTATTATTTTTAACCCCGTATTATATCAATGATATATTTCGCAGTTTTTACTTCGTTCTTCCTGCTTCTCTCCACCCCAGAATGTCTGTCCAATGAATGAATGACCTCAGATCACGTGTGGTTTTGCGTCGTGATGGGGGTTTTATAGCAAAAGAGGCAAAAAAAGGGGGCCCCCCACCAAAAAAAAAATCTAAAACTCTTTTTGGGGGGGACCAAGAGAGAGAAAAAAGGGGTCCTTCCTGGGGTGGCACCACCCACTAACTCCTGGACTCTGTATTTCACTCTGCTTTGAGATTCATTGCAGGAGATGCTTATGATACACACCATTGTGTTTTATAGGAAAAGGTTGGGTGGTCCTCCCTTAAGGAGAGACGTGATGCACATTGGCATATTTTTATATATAAAACTCTGACTGGAAAGCTACCACTCTATTTGACAGAAATGCTGCTTATTTCAGATGGGCTTTATCAAACCCGCTCAACTGACATGCTCATATTATATGTTCCCTATGCCCGGTCAGAGCTTGGTAAAACCGCTTTTAGCCATAGTGCCCCTGACTCCTGGAACAGCCTACAACATACAATTAAAATAAATACACTCATAACTGTTAACCAATTTAAAATTATTATTTTCTAATCAGCCCCTCTACACTTGTAACTGTTTTAATTAGGCTATTGTCTCTTTCATTCAATTGATCTGAATGTTTTAAATTGTTGTTGTCTGTGTGTGTGTGTGTGTGTGTGTGTGTGTGTGTGTGTGTGTGTGTGTGTGTGTGTGTGTGTGTGTGTGTGTGTGTGTGTGTAAACTTGTTATGTATTCTCATTGTATATTGTGTATCTGTACAAACTCGACGTCATTGTAAAAGAGGGTCACCCCTCAATTGATCTTTCGAGGTTAAATAAAGGAAAATGAAATGAAATGAAATGGGGAGTAGTTTATAGACAAACTAACTAACCAGGACCTTACTGAACAATTCATCAACAGGTACTCATAATATGGAAATAACTGTTGCAGTATTCCATGGTATTTTAAATCATGATACCTTACATATAATGCTCCTAATTTTGGCCACAACAGCTCCCGTAGAAAGTGTTTTTTGTAACGCCCTTCTTGGTAAAATTAAGTTGTAAATATTTTACCACCCAACTCTGTGAACCGGGCTCTAACTCCCACTCGTGAAAATCAGCTTATAGACTTCTCATGTGTGTTCCGCCCATAAATAGGCCTCTGACCCAACCTGGGGTCACCAGCCATAGCTAAGAAACGCTGACTGTCAGTGAGTTTAAGACATATTTAGCCTTCATCCATATAGCAGTATAGGCTTCACTGGGAAGACGGTCTAAATGGCAGATTGAAGCTGCTTCTGTATTCTCAATATGTGGTCAAAGAAATAATATATTGAAAATGTGCGCGTGCAAGTCCTGCATTGTAGTGCTTGGCAATAGATAAGCTTTTTGATGTTCTGTATTGATGAAGCACCAAACTAATATGAATATGTACCTATTTAGGCTTTGCACAAGCTAATGAACTTGAATAAAACATATGTCAAAAATGAAGGTATGCCACAACAGACAAAACAATTTGTTTTTCAACCACAAATCAAATGTAATGTTTTTTTTGGCAATTTTGTTTCCAAAATCTTTCATACTACTATGAATCAAAGGTCCAAAATGTACATGTACGTGTCTCCTGTACAACCTACTAACTTATTCGTAGCACTATTCTAAAGATTATAAAAGAGGGATGTTGTTGTTGTTCAATTGTCTGATTCATGATCAATTTCGAAAACATTCCGAAAAAGGAATTTTTTAAGACCTGTAGAAGGTATCATTTTATTTACAAAATGAAATAAGTCTGTATCCCAAAAACTGTTCAGTAAAAACTTTAATCAATCTTTATTTGATTTTAGTACTCTTTGTACTAAAATCAAATAAAGATTTTTTTTTTTGCAATTGCACATGTATTCAAACATTTCCGAAAAAAATCTGTAATGCAAGAAAAATCCTTTTGATCAAATGGCAAACGTTTCAGCGAGTTTGACCTTTGCTCTGCTATTTCTGCCACATAAAAAATAAAAAACTGCATTCTTATCACTGTTAGCATTTCAAGCGTGATTGAAATACAAACGACCCACGTATCCTGTTAGCTTCTATTCCTAGCGTATATTTTTAAATTAAGAAGCAGAAGGGACCTCCAAACTGCTGCCATCCAAACCAAGAGGTCAAATCAAATGTCATATCAAATAATTCCAATGACGGGGGGCAATCACATCTCGTATTTATAAAGTTGCTTGTATTTTCCATTCTCTGCGATCTTACCCCAGAGACTATTTGGAAACTCTGATGTTCATCAAATAGTTTACATTGACCAGTCATTGGATAGATAGGGTGACAGAAAGACGTGCAGCAACTGCCGCCCGGCGAATTCAAACCGACATCGTTGTGGTATGCCGCATGTGGAGCCACTGGGACGCCAGAGGGGCTCTTTGAAGCCCTGGCCCGACAGTAGCAGTAGCCAGGGGCAGGGTGGGGGGTGTAGGGTGTGTGGGGTGTAGGGTGGTGGGGGTATCGAATGTGTCGGAGCAACCCCCTCTAATAAGATAAGTGGGCTAATGCTAGCACTAGCGGTTTGCCACTCATCTCAATCTGTCGTGTTTAACAGTCTCTCAGGAGTAGCGCTCAAGTTTAAATGCTGGATGGCTGTTGATGGAGTGTGTGTGTGTGTGTGTGTGTGTGTGTGTGTGTGTGTGTTTGTTTAGGGGTGTGTGTGTGTGTGTGTGTGTGTGTGTGCGTGTGTGTGTGTGTGTGTGTGTGTGTGTGTGTGTGTGTGTGTGTGTGTGTGTGTGTGTGTGTGTGTGTGTGTGTGTGTGTGTGTGTGTGTGTGTGTGTTGGTGTAGAGTGAGCAAGGGTGGAAGCAATGTAAGACGCTGGCTAAGTCTTATGGAACATCAGTTGACACTAGAAAAATACAGCTGCCGATAAATCTCCGACAACAGCCCCGGACTCGAGTTTCGCTGAATGATTTATCGGAGTTGTCCCTTTTAGACTTGCCATTTGGGAGCCCACGATCTCTGTGTAGGTCATTTGTACAAACTAACTTCTTAACTTTAACGCTATACGCAAAGAGACAACAAATGTAGGGTGAAGGAAACTAGGCCTATGCGAAGATGACAATTTTTTGTGGGGATATCATTTATCTGTTCTTTTTTCTTCTTATTTCTTTATCTGCGTTTAAACTTGTCTCAAAGAATCAGTGATTCAGTGTGGATGTTTATATTTAACCACCAATGCACCCACAACTGTTGCTCTCAAAATGTCAAGTGTCTGTTTGAGACCGGGGCTTAATTGGAATATGTGTGTTTTAAGGTGAAAGCGATTACTCTCACTAGGTTGTCTATTGATTTGCGCTTCTAGCACTGATAAGTTTCGGCCCAGTGTTTATTAGACTGGGGAGGGATTTGTTCACACTTACATTTCTTTTCAACGTTTATTAAAAGAAGATCCTATCAGGTTTCTTGATGGTTCAGTGTGCTATTACATGTACGTGTGTGTGTGTGTGTGTGTGTGTGTGTGTGTGTGTGTGTGTGTGTGTGTGTGTGTGTGTGTGTGTGTGTGTGTGTGTGTGTGTGTGTGTGTGTGTGCGTGCGTGTGCTTGAGATGTACGGATGTGGTTTTTATATGAATATGGCCCATTGGAATTGTTGCATATAAAAAACGTTCTTTAATAAATAAACTGTGTTTAGATAACTTGAAAGACATAATTATTTACTGGACAGTAAGGAAATATTTTGGTGTCATCCCAAATGTTCCCAGATTTATATGGCAACAAATGGGACGTTCAATTAATGGCAGGAAGTGCACTTGACAATAAGGGTACATTGAGAAACAGTGAGTAGATGCCTAGTTAATGCTTAATAAGCATTAAAAAAGCATTGAATAACCCTAAATAGCATTAACTATGCATTAACGAACAGTTTATTAGTGTACCCTTATTGTAACCGGAATGGTTTAGTGGATACAATGTGGTTGCAAAGTAAACAACACTGATTCGATATTCGTAATAGATTCATGACAGGTTAACATTAACTGACTGACTCAACCCTATACCACTTAATATGTTCAATATAATCCCATTACTAAACCCTCGGAACATTGATGCCCACTGCACCCGTGACAACCTAATCCTGGTTTATTTTTGCAATAATAATTTGTGATACGGGCCTGATACCCGAGCCGCATTAAGGGCCCATAGAACATGTCAATGCATCTTACTCTGTATCCATGCTGTTTCATTCCATCACTCGCCACACAACCATCTTCACAGGCAAACAACAGCTGTTTGTTATCAAATCAAATGAGTGATATCAATGACAAAACCAATGCAGTGCATCATTCTGGTGCTATTTGATTTCAATTATATATATATATATATATATATATATATATATATATATATATATATATTACATAACATTACATTACATTACATTTTATTTAGCTGACGCTCTTATCCAAAGTGACTTCCATTAAGTGCATTCAACCATGAAGGAACAAACTCAGAACAACAAGAATCACGTCAGTACTATAGCTTCAAATAAACCAAACTACAAAGTGCCACACGTAAGTGCTACATGGAGATGTAACATGTGTAAATCTTTGTTTTAGTTGAAGTGTAGTCTGAAGAGATGTGTTAGGGGAGAACGAGGTAATCTGAGCCACTTTTTGCATTTGCTCCCCTCTAAGCAAGCTAAAATGATTTATCACTCAAATTGACACATTTCCCATTAATTCAGGATGTTTCCTAGAAATGGGCATTAGCAGAATTTGTTCAAGACAGAGGGTAGTGAAAATATGATCACTTTACCCCAGCTGTGGGGTAAACTGATCCACTTACTTTTTCCACTCTGAAACTACCATAACAACACATATTGTAACAGTAAGAATCCTGAAAGCTAGCCACACATTCCAGAACTAATGTCGGACTAGTAAAAGAATGATGGGGTTTGGTCAATTAAGCAAAGCAAATTTTCTAAACACTTGAAAGTAACTCTGAACAAAATCAAATACAACATATTATAATTCGAATAGTTTTAATAAGATTCAAATGAAAGATAGAACCAGTTAGATTAGAACACAGTCTGGGGGTCAGAACACAGGACCCTTAGAGCCAGCTAGTGTCTGGGGGTCAGAGCATAGGAAAATCAGAACCAGCGAGAACAGCCTGGGACTCAGAACACAGGAGAAGACCAAACTGGATTATAACTTCAGCCTACAACTAGGCCTACTCTACATTCCAGCCCTGAAGGTTACAGGGAAAGATGAGAAGGTGCTCTTTCCGTGTGGTTGCCCCAGGTCGTCTTCCTGGTGTATTTCCTTGGCATGATGGCTTTACTACAATGTTTATGACATTAAAATAAAACATATGTCATGTAATATATTACATTAAAATATGTTTAAGACTAAACTTAACTTGTGCCTCATGGTGGGGGAAAGTGAGACAGTGGCTCACTTTCCCCCACATCATTTGGCTCACTTTCCCCCACCACCACAATTTGAGAAAAAACTACCTCTCTTAGCATTTCAGGCTAATATTCAGTTATCAGCATCACATGGTTTCATATGTTGGTAGTTCATCAACACGTATGATAGAAGTTTTTCTACCTGAATACATTTGCTTTGGCACAACAGTTGATTAAGTTGACAGCAAGAAAATTTACTTTTACATGCAAAATACCTATTTTGGTGAAAAAACATGCTTACCACAGCACCATGAGGTCCTCTCTTTCAGGGCCATCGGTAAATGAGAGGGGCTACATAAATAGTTTTTTTCAATACAAATATATTATTAAAGTAGCTAAGAGGAACTTTCAGATTTTGTTGATTCTAGCGGCACCTTTGGAAAGTAGTGGTAGTGGCTTTACGACACAAGCGGAATGGGAGGGGAGTTAATACGTCCATGAAGAGAGACCACAAATGCGTTGTGATTTGGTAATGTATTTATACGCGTCTTAGTACGATTAATAATGTTGATATGGCGATAGTGAAGCAACATAAACGTTGATTTAGTACCGGTCATAAATGCAGGAAGTCTCAGTTTCCCTGCCATAAATTGTTATGTCTATACGTTTCTAGGAAAAGATCTGACCCGTGGGAAAGGCATTTACTATAATAACTATAGAAAAATAGCGTTATAAAGTAGGCAAATAAATAAAGACCTGTTACTACTGCCCTCAGAAAAAGACATGTTAGGCCTACATAAAGAAATAAGAAAGTAATTTGAAAAAATAAATTGACATAGTATAACCTGGCTCACAATAGATTCATATGTTAGTCGAGAGCGCTCATAACTTGTGCTAATGATGTTGCAATCAGCCACCATAAAAAAAATTGTTACGCTGTGTTCTTAAATTCACAAATAAAAAGTTCCTGGCATAAATCACTAAACTAGAGGTCACTGAATTTGATCTTGGCTTTCCCCCTGCCCGAGTTTGTTTGCTAATAGCCGTGTGGACACCAACACACTCTTTAACACATACAAATCCCCTTCTCATGTCTCTCTCTCTCTCTCTCTCTCTCTCTCTCTCTCTCTCTCTCTTTGCGCTACTGACACAACTTGGAAACCACCACCAGAGCCGCCCGATGGAGCGAGGAAGCTGGCACTTCATAGTCAGCACCTCAATTACCAATGTTATCAATCCTTGGGAAAGACGGGAGCTTAGCACTTGTGTCTGTTTTTCTCATCAGCGGTGGTTGGGGTAGCGCCTTCAGGACAGGGGGCTCAAGAGAGACAGGGACAGCAGTTTGTACATAAGTGTGTGTGTGTGTGTGTGTGTGTGTGTGTGTGTGTGTGTGTGTGTGTGTGTGTGTGTGTGTGTGTGTGTGTGTGTGTGTATTTATGTGTGTATGTGTTCTTGCGGGTAATGCCAGTGTACGTGTCTATCCTCTAAAAACTTGACCCCCCCTCATTCCCCCCCTCCATGCCTTAAATATCCTGTCGCCTTCGGTGTTTCTTTCTTGCTGGTCTCGTCAGTATCTTGACTCCGAGCCTCCGAGCCTCCTTCGGCAAAACCATAGGAACCCAATCGTCTCAAATTCAGCCCACTGAAATAATTAAGGGGTTGCATGCCGCCAGAAATAAGGGCGTGTGTATTTTTGAAGTCGTGGATGGGAGGGGAGGGAGGGGACATGTGTTTGGAGTCTCGGGATGCCTCGGGGATGGGTTCAACTTGTTAGGAAAACTGGGTATTGCCTTACACTTCCGTTGACATGGCTGCAGTATCAGTGGTTGAGTAGGGGGGGGGGGGGCATTCGATAGGTGTCAGGCACCCCTTGGCTGACCCCCCCGAAGGATGTGATGTTTACGGAGGTGTTCTCACAAACATTTGCCCAGCGCGGGGCGGCTGACAGGCCCCATGGGTGTGAAGAATTGTTTACAGTTATTTTGAACTTTGGACGTCACTAGAGAACACAAATACTGTACACATGACACATTTTGAAAATGTGTATAATGGCAATGATCATAGGACTCAACCTGATTCCTCCATAGATCACCTGAAGGGCTTGAAACATCAAGTACTGTAAATCACATAATGCCCTTCCAACGTCCTCCCACCTAAATACTCAACATGTATATACTACAGCTACTTAACGATTGATTGTGTATGCGAGGTTCCATCAATCCATACACAAAATCTTCCCGGAAGTAAGTACTCATCCGGGCATTTCTCACCTACACAAACTCGCATACACAACCACAACATACAAAAATTTACGTCAACATGAGTATGAGTAGGACATTAGTAGGGCTTTTTGAACACAGCCATAGTCTTTTGTAAGAAATACTTCAGACTTGGTTGTGTTGTTATCTATTGTTAAGTCAGGAATGGGGTAATGAGAAGAGAACGGTAGATTTGAAAAAAGTTCTTACACTAAAACATTGCAAATTTGGCAATATTTAAATAATTAAAAAGATAGATATGCCAATGTACTCATAATTATGTGAGATGTGAGATAATGTCCACTAAATATGATGCAAACATGGGTAGTAAAATGTCAATTAAGTGTACATTTTGGACCTAAGTATGAAAAAAGACAAGGACTGGAAGCAATATTGACCAGTGATAGACAAAATTATGTATTTTTACATGCCATGTCTCACCTTAGATTGTGGAAAATAATATGCTCAGCAAGCAAGCCACAAGCGTGTTTTGTATTACAAGGCACAAAATGAACTCAACATGTAGTAAAATCCCCCCCTTTGCAATATACAAAAAAGCTTAAAACTGACACAGATGTACGAACCGAAACTTATACACAGACACAATGAAACATGCTACACATAAACCAGTATTCATGTTCACTGCCAAGAGATGAACAGTGAACACAGATGTATCACACACACACACACACACACCCACAAACACACACACACACACACACACACACACACACACACACACACACACACACACACACACACACACACACAAACACACTCAATTCATAAGCATGCAGACTGGGTGGATAGCAGGCGGCGTCCTTTTGTTGGAGAGGGAGAATGGGAAGTGTGAAGGACGTGACGGGGGAGATAAGTGTCCTCCGGGGACCCTGAGGTTACCCTAATGGTGTCATACATCACCCCTCACAAAGCCATGCAGAGCAACGTTGTCAATGCATGAATGCTGCACTATTACTATCAGGCCGTTTTAATCATGGCACCTGTCACTGCACTAATCAACACCATAACTTTCACCGCTCGGAAATCACTCAGAAAAACTCTCTTGTGCTGGGAGAACTGTACACAACACAGCCGGGCAGGCAGTAAGTTATGCAGAGGCTGGCTGGAAGGCATATGAATGGTGGGGTAGTAGGCTGCTGTGCTGTGCTGAGGGGTTGTGACTTTGTAGTGCATCATTGCCCTTGTTTAATGGAGGCTTGGCTTTTCTTGAGCAGTTGTTGTGACAATGCTAAATGCCGCTTTATGAACGTGCTAAAAGGTTTTTCCCCCCTCACTGTAAATAAATAAATCACACACACACACACACACACACACACACACACACACACACACACACACACACACACACACAACAGACTGTCCAGAGCGGCCTATACTGGACACACACACGCACGTATACACACACACACACACACACACACAGCAAGTGTTGATTTGTTTAAAAAAAAAAATGACAATGAACACAACATGCTTACCTATATTTGTAAGAAGGCCTTTAGCAAATAACATTTTGTTGTGGTAACAATTGTATGTGTTAACCCATTTCAATTTAAGGGAACCAATTGTGTACAGTAGATGGTGTGTTATACAATCATTTTGCCCAGGATACAATGAGAACACCAGCCCCAAGTAAGTAAACGCACAATGTTTAGCCACATACAGATACATCTCTAGACAAGAATTAATTTCAATAAAACAATAATAAACTCAAAAGAAATTCAAACGTTATATTGTGTTCAAATACTCTGCTTCACCGGTGTGGGAGAAATGCAACACGAGAAATGACCTTAAAGTAATTTAGCAGTAAGTTCTCAAGCTGTTGAAATGTTGTCAAAAATGGAAAGTGTTGTACATGATGATTGATGTTCTGCCTACCAGTGTGTCTCCTCCTGTGGCATCATGTCAGCCGCCTGGGTGTATCTTCTTTCAGGCCTGAAACACTGTGTAGATATTGGGGGTCCCAAAATAAGACGGATATGTTGCTTAGGGCTGGGGACCTTAGCAGAGGGGGAAAAGAGTTATGGGGGCAGCTGGAGAAGGGCTGGTTAAAATATGGAGGATTTCTAACTATAAAGATACTGATATCTCAATATGAGTGACGGAAACATTCACGGTGTTGGTTTCAGGATGGTTGGTCGGCCCTGTTTGGGTAGCGCTGGAGAGACACCGGCTCAGGTTGCAAACTGTTAGCATTCCTTTGGGTGAGGAGGAGAGTGTAGCACATTCACACAGACAAGGAGAGGGACTAGTGTGAGACGATAGAATAGGATAGAATTTTTTATTTTTTTTTCATTAGGAAAACACTGATGATGGAGATATAAGGGATAACTAATGTGTATACTCTTGCAGGTGGAGAAAAAAAGGGGAATTTTAATGGGCTACGAGGAACTTTTGAATATTTCTCCTTTTTCCTCTCTCATAAATGACTAGTAGCGAGACCATCAGTGCAAAGAATGCTTTTTTTATATAGTTTTTCTTAATGCCTTTGTCATGGGTAAGCTCAAACTGTTAGCATTCTTTTGGGTGAGGAAAGAGGCTGTAGAAGACATTCACACAGGACAAAGAGAGGGACCAGTGTGGAGGAGACAGGGTGTTAGAATAATTATCCATGAAATAATGTTTGTTATTAAAAAAAGTAGAGGATGGTTTATGTATTTGTATTTATCGTGTGACTTCTGAGTTTCTGAGGTGAAAGCATGTTTTTTTTTTTAAATCACTGACACATAAAAGGAAAAAAAATGTTCTTTAATAAATAAATACTATTGCAATGCAAACACAGTTGCACTTTGAGTCCTTTCATTCAGTCTTTCTTTTTACTTGCCGTATCATACTCCAGGGTATAATCAGCACCCTTTCAGTGTCAGCGCCTTATTTTCACTTTCTAAGACTAGAAGCAACAAACACAAGAGGACTTTGTTCACTGTAAACTGAAGTGATCAGCATGTGTTCTTCTGTCAGGAAACATCAGGAGGTAAAATCTCGTCCTTTTCTTTAGTAATTAAAAAAAAGGTTAACTATTTGAAACTATTGATTAGCCATTTTGGTTCGATGAAAAAAAATGGTCAAGTTTGTAAACATGGCATCAAATGTGAGGTTCTGTCCGCATGTACATTGGTATTTTCGTGACTGTATTTGGCCTTTTCGGGTGCCGGGAGGCCCCCCCCCAACCCCCCGGCGCGGGCTCCTGTGTGTTTCTGTGTTTATACGGTTGGTTCGGCGAGTGTCGATGGACAGAGCCTTCGAGGCGAAGGAGGGAAGAACAACTCCTCGACTTCCCAAACGTAGACCAACTGTCAAATCACTCCGCGGCTCACGATGGAGCTTCCTTGTGTGTTATTGTGTGTGTGTGATGTTGTGTGTTTTGTGGGGTAAAGATTGGTTATAAATAGTGTGTGGTATTGTGAATATGGATTTTTATTATATTTATAATTATTGGGAAATATTAAATTGGAAATGAGGTGGGGGTTTGGTTGGGGTTTTTTGTTTTTGGGTTGTTTTGTGTTGTGTGTGTGTATATTTGTGTGGGATATTTTATTTAAGTTTTTAAATTATTGTGATTTAGTTGAAAATGGGTTGGGTGTATGTTGTAATTTGGTTTAATTGGAAATGTGGGGGTTGTTGGGTTATTTAGTTATGTTTGGTGTTTTTAGGGTGGGGTGTTATGTTGGTAAAAAAAATATATTTGTGATGTTTGTAATATTTGTGTTGAATAATTAAATGTTAAATAATTAAAGTTATTGGATTTTTGTAAAATGTTAAAGGTTTTAGTTTTTTAATAAAATTGTTTATTTTAATTTGTCCTCATGCACACAAAACAACCGGACACTAAAACCGGAGCTTTTTGAAAATTCCAGCCAAAGTGCAGATTTTGGAAAAACTCAGTATTTCTGTATTTGTGCGTACAGGGAAACAGAAGTTTTGAGAAATACTCGCAAGCCCTCAATTTGCGCATTGCAACTGTTCTCTACATCTACTGAGCAAGTGCCACCCTTGTTCAAGAAGACGATCAATGTTAATTCTCACAAAGTTCTTCTATGGTGTTTGACTTGACACATTATCGCCACCTACTGGCCTGGCATGAATACATCAGTGTTTTCAAACGTGTATTGCGTTGTCATGTTTACTGAGAGATACTCTAAAACACTGCGATGTGAACAGGATTTTTCTCCAAACAGAGAAAGGAAAACTGCATTTTTTTTTTATATCTGCATTTGTGTTCATAAAATTCTACCCTTTTTTCTTATAAAAGTGGATTAAAAAAATTGCAAACCAAAGGTCTTCCCGAGTGGAGCCAGCTGTGAGGAGCCATGTTTGAAGAGGGCTGTGGAGTGGTGCTTCAGTCTGTGTCTCTGTGTCATTAGAAAACCTGTTTTAACTAATGAGAAACATTATCGTTAATCACCTGCTCATTAAGAGCGACGCGTTGAAGAGAGACTCAGTGATGGTGGACGTGCAGTGACACACACACACACACACACACACACACACACACACACACACACACACACACACACACACACACAGACAGACAGACAGACAGACACACACACACACACACACACACACACACACACACACAGCATTCTAGTATCTCTATAGCTCCAAGGCATTTAGCTAATTTCCTTGTCCTGTGACAGAAACGCAGTTAGAAAACTTAACAATATGCGCACAGTGAGCACAGATTTCT
This sequence comes from Hyperoplus lanceolatus, assembly GCA_026929865.2. Classification (NCBI taxonomy): domain Eukaryota; kingdom Metazoa; phylum Chordata; class Actinopteri; order Uranoscopiformes; family Ammodytidae; genus Hyperoplus; species Hyperoplus lanceolatus. The sequence goes on from CM049403.1 coordinate 29,499,055, forward strand.
CAATCAGTGCAAACTCTTTATCTTTATCCACACCTCCAGCATAGTGCAGCTTAGGTGATCTCTTTCCCCAGGCGAGAGGTGCCCAAACCTGGGTAGAGGACCCACAGGTTCTGGTTAATGATCCCTAAGCCCCCACACCCCCTTTCCCTTCCCTTTCCTCCCTAGATGCCATTAGAAGCTCATTTTAAAGGAGAGTGATGGGCTCGGCTCGCAGGGTTATCTGGCCTATCTTTTAATCATAAATGAGACCCCTCCCTCTCTCTACCTCCCTCACTCTTTCCCCCTCTCTCTATGTGGGGAAAGTGCTGTATCAGCGTTCTCTCCTCCCTACACACACACACACACACACCACACACACACACACACACACACACACACACACACATACATACACACACACACAAAGACACACACACATACACACACACACACACACACACACACACACACACACACACACACACACACACACACTTCCTGTCTTTATGCTTTTCCAGGCCATCGGTGATCAGGGGCATCAGTTCCAGCGGGGTGACTCCTTACCACCGTCTTTTAGGAGGTGTAGAGAGGTGAAAACAGGGTCAGTCTAATGACAGAAGGCCTAAAAATGGCTCCTGTAAAGCTCCTTGCTTGGTAGAGGAGGATATTATGGCTGTTAGCCCCGTGAAGCTCTCCAAAAAACATTATCTTTATCCAATGGAACTGTGCTATAAACAGGCTCTCTCTCAGTAGTCTATTAGAGTTCAGTGTTTCACAAAATAATTTATACTAACTCTCTCTCTCTATCTCTCTCTTTCTCACTCACACACCCACACACACACATGCACGTACGCACGCACACACACACACACACATGCATGCACACACACACACACACACACACACACACACACACACACTTGCGCATGCATGCACGCACACACACAGACACACACACACACACATATATACAACATACACACAGTACATATACCTATACAAATATCATGCATACTATTTTCGTGGAGTTTAGTTTATGTAGAAGAATTTTAACAATATATACCAAGAGTTGATAAAAAAAATGCTCACCTGTAGTTCTGGGCGATGATTTCCAGTTTTAACACACACACACACACACACACACACACACACACACACACACACACACACACACACACACACTGGCACACACCACCTCAGAGCCCTCCCTCTGCCTTCAGTCATTGTCTATGGCTGCTGTCCTGCAGGGGGGGAATGTCAAACTCTCCAAATTGGATGAAACATTATGGGAAATATTATGAGGCAGCCTGCTGCTGTGATGGCTGGGGGCTGCTGGTTAATTGAGTTGTTGCCCGCGCTGCATACTGAACAGGACCCAAAGATGGCAGACGAGTCGGGGCAGGGAGGAGGGACACTGGCAAATTATTATTTTCATTTTTTTGCTAAGACATTTCATCTTTATTGGCTAATGTGCAGTGGAAACAGAGGAACGCCAGCTGGAAGATGGAAGAGGGATTGAAGAGAGGGGAAGGGGAGAGAGAGAGAGAGAGAGAGAGAGAGAGAGAAGGCAGGGACAGTCTACTTCCTATGGATATTTATCCATCCAATATATCAATCACCAAGTATGCAGACAAAGAGTAAGCAGCTGCAAAATGAAGTATAGTTAAAGGTGCACTAGGCAGGTTCAGGGGACGGGGGGGGGGGGTGTTTACATTTGCAGAGCCTGCAGTTAGTTTAGAAATTTTTTTTTTCTATGGAATTCTTATTATTGAAGAATTCTATCATCATAAATCAAAGCTAAATTATTTAGAGGCACCTGGAACCAAACTTAAGACTATAGTATCTTTGCAAACATAACGGTGGGCCCTGCTGCTGTAAACAACAACAGTGAAACAGTAACTTTTCGGGAAGCTGTCTAACTTCAAACAGTGTTCCAGGGATCACAGTTTCCTGTGAGGAAAACTTTGTTTAATCAGTTATGAGAATATACCTTAGAAAAATGTTCACTCCTAAACAAACCCAAAGTTACATAGTGCACCTTTAATAACATTGAAACTAAGAGGTTGGGGGGACACAACTCTATTTCACCCAAAACTATTTGATACATTACAAACGACACCAAGTTCCAAACTTTCCGTGCCAGGGAGTAGGGTGAGTGATTTGCCCTCTTTAAGCCTGACACACTGAAATCTTTTATCCACAATATTAGTCGGAAAAGGAAAGACAGAAGTGAAATTTTAAAGAGAAGCGGGTACATTTTGATCATCGCCGCGACAGGCCTGTGAAGTAACATTTAGTCATTAATGTCAAAGCGGATATATATCCCGGGATTTATTTAACAGCATTAAGAGAAGCCTATTAGTAACGTGGCTCATCCTCATTTTGGGGTCACTGCCAATGAGTAATAATCTTATGCAAATATATTCGGGCTGGAGTGGAGAGTTTTGGGATATGATTACTATATATGCAGATTCAGGCCAGTCTCTTCTAGTGGGGCCTGGAGCAATAGGAAACAGAGTTATCCATACATTGTTCATGATTACTGTAGTCAAAGAGGGAAGGAAGCTTGGGCCGTATATATCAAGTTTTACATCATTAGGAAAACATAGTTTCAGTTATACTACTGCTCGTAATTTTTATTCAACGTTGGGCTATATATCTGCTCTGTGATGTATGTACTGTACATGTGTGGAAACTTAGACAATCTAAATGTGTAACTTCCAGATTGCCTGGCCCTCAGTCAGTCAGTCAGTCAGTCAGTCAGTCAGTCACTCACTCACTCACTCACTCACTCACTCACTCACTCACTCACTCACTCACTCATACAAATTGTGGTTAAAATGTGAACCATGCAAAACAGTTATTCGTCGCATAATAATTTTCTTAGCACATTACAGAATTTAGGGAACAAGGCTACGTGGAGTATGAGAAGATGCTGTATCGAAACCTGGAAAAAGACACAACACACAATAATCTTCTACAATAAAGAACAGTGTTCAATACTATCTTTAATGTAATGTCACATGGAGTGTGAGGACAAGCCGTTTAGAAACTTGGAAAAAGGACACTACAGACAATAATCTTTTACCATGAACCACTCAACTGTCATACTACGATATTCTATAAAATACATTCAGAGTAACTCCAGGTTAATTCCTTCAGTGTTAACTACTAGCATCTTCATTATAAAATCTTCCATTTCTAAAGTGTTAAATTGTATTTTTTATTATAAAAGGATGCTAAGAACTTGTAAATGTCCACGGATATGCCTACGTCCTCATAGCAGTGTTCACAGACTCCTACACAGGCCATGGGGAAGTTTCTCAGCAGCCACTTCATCAACACATCTCCGTGGGTCAGTGTCCTTCCATGGCAGAGCACATCAATTCAGAGGGGACATCGATCACGGGCCGCCTCGTGTCACTTTGACCAGCTCATTAGACGGAACTTAATATACACCGAGGAGGAGGGAGCTCTGAGGCCTGGCTGTCTGTCCCACACTATGCAGCTGAAGTTATAGCTTAGAGACGGAAACATTTAGGATACGGCTCTTTTTACTGGTGCAACGTTGACGCAGAGAAAATGATATTTATTTGAGAGTTTTATGTCTGTCAAGGTTTAAACAATGTAATCTCTTTTTTTGCAATCTAGTTGAAAAAAGTGTATCATGTTGTTAAATGCTACGTGCTAAATACATGCAGTGTCTTGCGAGCCAACTCTTAGAAATTACGTCGATATTGGAAGTTGGAGCAATATAGCAGACTTGAAAGCAGAATTGCACAATTGAAAATCGGACAAAGGGATTAAGGATGAAAAGACTGTTTAGAAAAATGGTATTTGGATTATGATCATAAACTGAATTCATCATCAGAAAACTTGTGTGTTTTTGTATCGTGGCCTTTCCAGTAAAAACAATGCTGCCTCCCACGGATGTAAACATGCACTCCAGAGCAAACCAGAGTGCCCCAGCTGACTGCGCGCCTTGTCGGCCCGGCCCACTCATAGACGAGGGCCACATTGTGCCCATTGTCTGGCTCAATGGGCGCTTCACACAGGAGAGAAGGGGGACAACTTGTGTAAACACGCTACAGCTTTAGCATCTCAATGTCACCGCATGGGTGTCTGGTGGTAAGCAATGCTTTGTGCCTGTTGGCATCATGCATTCCTGCCTGGGCAAACTATGGACACAGTCCTGCCTACTGCTTTCTCTCCACTGTCTGCAACTGTGGGGGATTATTCAGATGTTGTTACAATTTATACCAAGAGATTTAGATAGTAAAATGTATAGGAAAATGTCACATGCATGGGCGTAGGTTTGTTTCAACATTGGGGAGAGGGTTGGGGGAGGGTACATTTTAAGAGGGGGTTGGTAGGTGCTCCCCCAGAACATTTGAAGTGACAAACACTTCATTTCCTGCATTCTGGTGAGATTTGTGTACTCCAATTGGTGCATTTTTTGCGTCAAGTTGTGGTGGAAATGTCTTCATTTCATCTGAGTTCAAGTAAGTCACTGCAACAGTTGAAGGTCCGCAATTTTAAGATGTTACGGCCCAATTTAGGGGTGTCTGAAATGGTCGGAAAATATGTAGTTACTGCTCAGAAGGATATGTAAATGTTTCGACCCCCTAAAATGTCCTATTTTGGGAGGGGGAGGCAAATTTAACTCTTACTCCACACACACACACGCAATCAAATCTACGCCTTTGGTCGCATGGTTTTCATCAAGTGGAAACGGAGCATAAATACATCAACAGCAAAGTGTATTGAACTCTCGGCGCCCAGAGCAGCTGCTTGTATGAACCATTGAGTTGTTTACCTGGCTGGAGGCTACTGCCACATGGAAAGATGTTCACAGCTCTTCCAAAGAGGGAATTTACCATCACTATAGAGGCCCATTCGCTGCCTTTCTTCCCTCCTATTTGTATCTGTTAGTTTTTTCGTCACGTTGTGTTTTTTGCATTGATAAGTTAAGGGCCCACGGATAACACATTCGCTTCAGCTTGATGAGATAGTTCCACTTTAGCTGTGTAGGCTATTCTATTGGTTTTGGTCACACACACACACACACACACACACACACGCAAGCACACACACACACACACACACACACACACACACACACACACACACACACACACACACACACACACACACACAGAAGCCCTGACGTCTGCATAGTGGGAAACATCAGTATACACACCTTTTTTATTTTTTCCAGATAATTTTTTGGGCATGTTTCTTTTTGTTTTATTAGACAGTTTAGAGAGACAGAGATGATATGGTGCAGATAGGGGAATGACATGCAGAGAATGAGCCTCTAACCACTACACCACAAGAGCCCCCAATATACTGTATACACACTTTTGACCTCTGTGTGTCCTTTCTGTATTTACCTTCCTAGAAAATCCGCTTTTTAAGAGGCACAAGGCACCACTGTCTCTAGTGATTACTGGCTAAAGACGTTTCCTTTATTAGTGTCTAGTTTTGTAATGCTGCCAAATAACACTTTATTGCCCTTTAATTAAATATTAATGGCGGTGTCATTACGTCTTCATTCATAATTCAAGAGCCACCGACTGATATTGCATATTAATGTAATTAAAAAATCAGTACAGTGTGTCAGAGGATTCTGGTGCAGTTGTGTGTGGTCATGTAATAATTTGATTTAAACAATAGACGTTATTATTAATGTTAACAATGAATGATCAATTGAAGATCATTTACTTTTCACAGGATCCTAGTAAAATTAGCTATAAAATGAGAATAAGAACTCATTAGAATAAGTAATCGAAATGTATTTGCCATTTCACAATTCCCATTCACACTACATACAGTATGTGAATAAAAAGTCCACATTTATACACATTTTACAATGCAACCCCGGTAGAACGTCTATAAGGCGAGACACAATAAGGGAGGTAATTCCAAAGTTGCATTTTTATTCAAACATTTCTGAAAAAATCGTAATACAACAAATATTTTGTTTAATGTAAATAATCAACTGGCAAAGTTTCATGATGATATCTTTACGTCAAAAATCTTATCCTATTCACCTGCAGTGTCTCGTCTTAAGTTGATAAGTAGATAATAAAGTTATTTTGAATTTGAATTGTTAACAGCACTATTTCTCCTCCCCCCACCACCTACAGATCAATGCCCTATTAGGATTTTAGGGGGTAACAGTCAGTAAAATAAAGGGGGCTCCATTCCAGCTAAACTGACCCCCCACTGCAGCTGAGGATTACAGGCCCTGCCCCTCACCCGCACATCAAGCCTCCCTAAAATGTCCTAGGTAGTAATAGTGCATTATAGGTAACAGTTCCATCTAGGTGTCCATATATCAGGGGTTAATCCACACCTACGGAATGTTCTCCAGCCAATCAGAATAGAGTATATTCACAGACTATGGTATAAATAGTAATAATACATGATAGGTAACAAGGGAGGCTCTGTTGTTCATCTGGTAAACAGCGGACTCCAAGCCTCCCTAAAATGTTCTAAGTAGTAATAATGCATTATATGCATTATTATAGGTAACAGTTCCATCTAGGTGTCCATACATCAGGGGTTAATGTACACCTATGGAATGTTCTCCAGCCAATCATAATAGAGTATTCACACAGACTACGGAATAAGTAGTAACAATGCATGATAGGTAACAAGGGAGGCTTTGTTGTTCATTTGGTAAACAGGACGTTGCTGCCCTGTAAGCTAACATGAAGACAGACACCAGTAGCACCAGAAGCAGTGGGCGGCCATGTTTTAAATGCCCTTTGGTCATGTGACCTCTGACCCAGCCACGGTGGAAGGTCAGGCAAAACTTATCTCAAAATGAATAAACTGCTGCCCCTCTTAAAGTCAGCATGTTAATGATTGCCTGAAGCTAATGCCGTGGTATTCTCACACACAGTGGTACATGTGTTGATTTTTAATTAATGGGGAGAAGCCGTGACAGCAGAAGCAGCTTCAAGACATTTGTATGAGGACATTTTAAAAGGACAATTTAGGTTTATTACGATTACATTTTTAATTATTTTGTATTTCTGGACAGAAGTTCTGTATTCCAAAGTGTTGTAGACAAGCCAACAGTTCTAGAATAATATTTAAATAGCTGTATTCCAAGGTTGAACATAGAGAAGCCCATTGCGAATGAAAAAAAAAATATTGTTGAAAATACAAAAAACGTTAATGATTATATTTAATTTCCACAAAACAGAACACCAAAAGAAAATGAAGATGGAATATTCAAAATGTTCAACTGGAATTGGCAAAATACTGACAAGTCACTGAATTGAATCCAACAACTTACACAACACATACGTACATTTGCCATCCGAAGTGTGAATGTCGATAGTTGGCCTGCTATCGGTGTGTGAATGATAACGTGTAAATGGGAACAGATCTCCCTTTCAAAATAATCTCAATGGGATGTTCCTGTATAATTAAAGGTTAAAACTTATATATATTTTTAAAGTGTCAGATGTGTTGTGTGGAAGGGTCTGTGCAAAAAACTCACAAAGTCAAACTAACTTTTTATTCACCGAAGATCTCACCAAACAACCAACACGCATATAAACAGTGATGATCGAATGTTTTCCACACGTTAACGAAAGTCCAATTCACCCGGGCGTTTTGGAGGCACTACACACGGCTCTGCGGCCATTAAAAGTCCATCGGAGTGTCTGGCGCGTAAACAAATAGCTATGATTATTCCAACCTGCCATCCTCCGACAGCATTAAAACATCCTTCAATTAGGCAGCGCTGCAACGCACCCCGACCCAAACAAAGCTCTCTCTCCACCTCTCTGTCACGTATCATTACTCCCAACATCCCCACACACACACACACACACACACACAAACGAATAGAAACATACACACACATACACACAGACATGGAAACACACACACGTATAGAAACACACACACAAACATAGAGACACACACATGCATGAAACACACACAAACACACACACACAGACTAAAACACACACACAAACATTACACCGGAGAAAAAAACACACACACACACACACACACACACACACACACACACACACACACACACACACACACACACACCCACACACACACACACACACACACACACACACCTTTCACTCTTGTCTGTCCTCTTCCAGTTTCCCTGGTCGTGGTGAGACGGTGTGGATCTGGTCTCCCCTCTGGCATCATCTGAGAATGGATCGCCTTCGCGTAAGATGTTGCAGTGGTTAAGGACAGGAGATGGAGATGTGCGGTGAAATCCCAGTGCTGGAAACCTTAGTTTTCCCTGGTGGAGACGAGACGAGACGGTGTGGATCCTCTGGCAGCATCTGAAGTCATCCTGCATCCACACTATTTGCGCTTTACTTTAGTATTACCTTGTAAACATCTAGACAATGATCAAAATCCTTTGTGATTTTTCTCTACTTATGACATCTATTGCAGCATGTCCGTCCTGGGAGAGGGATCCCTTACTCTGTCAACTCTCCCTGAGATTTCTTCTATTTTTTTAAATCCCGGTAAAGGGTTTTTTACTGGGAGTTTTTTCTCAGCCGAGCTAAGGATGTAAGGGCAGGGTGTCATATTGTTTCATATTGTATCATGTTGTGTCATATTGTACCATACTGTATCATATTGTATGGACTGTAAAGCCCATTGAGACGAATGCTATTTGTGATTTTGGGCTATACAAATAAAACTGATTTGATTTTGATTTGATTTCACTCATCACGATGTGTCAACTGTTTGCAGGAGAGGCAGCAAAGATGACAAGCTCTTTGACCCGATCCAAGATGGCGACAGTGCACAATACACACTGCATACATTGTTTTGGGGAGAAACACCTTAGGGCCTTTTTTTATGAACTTTGGCCACACAGCTGGATGGGCAGGGGTCACACACAGAGGGCCAGCACACAAGAGAATAGATGAGACACTTTTTTGATAAAACCTTACTCTCTCTCTGTCTCTGTCTATCTCTGTCTCTGTCTCTGTCTCTCTCTCTCTCTCTCTCTCTCTCTCTCTCTCTTTATTTATACACACTGCCTTGGGATGACACATTTTAGTTAGTTTGGATATCGGGTGTGCTTAGCTTCTATGCATTTCCCTTAACTTAACTTAACTACAATTTCAGTTGTAGAATTTATTAAATGTCACCAATTTCTTGTGAAATGTGGCTTTGATTCTCACATAGGGGAATTCATCCGACATAAAGGTGTACTCAGCGATTCTGGAGAACGGTTCCTCACAATCCGCTACCTTTACATACTATGTGTGCGATAAAAAAACAATCCAGTGTTAATCCACTGCCTAGGCTCTGTAAACTTGCTTGTGAACAAAGGGTATGTCCACCGACTAAAATGTGTAACTGTCCGCTCGGTTCAGAAAATTGCACATTGCGGCATTAAAGGCCTAGTTCACCAATTGGAATATGAAGGTGTATTGAACTCGGAGATCCTGTGACATCACAGAAAGAGAAATGTAGGGTTAGACAGTGAGACCATAAAACACTCTTTCTGCCTTTTCTCAGGCTAGGATGAACCGATTTCAATTTTCTTTGCACATTTATACATCATAGGATCTCCGAGTTCAATACACCTTCATATTCCAACCAGTGAAGTAGGCCTTTAAGCTCTCCAATCATTTAAATGTGTCTATGTAGATCTATCACCACTCTGAACATTTAGACACAATTGAGGCCTCTATCCCTCCAATTTCTGAAGCACTAATTCAATCTTAAACTAATTAGATTATTTAAGTTGATTTTTAAACTTTGTGGAACATGTGACGAGCCTCACCTTAAGTACAATGTTCCTTTCAGCACAAAGCAAAGACAAGGTAAAAACGCTAACCCAATCGATTATCATTATGGGACTGTTTGAGCCCATGTGGTGGAATCTAACACGAGTTCAAATTCAATTTACGTGGTATTTTCTCAAGAAATAAGTCTGTTCAAAGTGAAATCACATCTTTAAGTGGCCATGCTTTGAATGAATAGCTATCCCATGCTGAAGAGGCTTGCAGTCTTATAAAGGACAATTTCAGTCAATAGCAAAACCATTGTGCAACTTGTAGGCAGCTTCTACATACGCCGGTCACCTTACAGTTTTTTCCGATTGCTAAAGCACAGTGGGCACAACTGAAACCACATGTGCAAAACTCTTAACGCAGTGTGCATCACTAAAATGCACCTGTGCAATTCAGTTCATTTTGCCTCCAAAAGTCACTCACAGCAACAAAACTCTTCATACATGTCTCAAAACAAGCTCACTGGTGCAAACACTAGCAACATGTTACAATGAAAAACACACATTGACACACACAACACACAGACCTACAAAACACTAACAACAACAGCAAAACATAAAAGATGAACTTTTGATATCTAAAATATTTGAAGTATAAATGATCTGAGGGATTTCAAATAAAACACTTTCATTAGAAAATATTGTAAGAGTGACATATTTTCATTTGACCGTACCATATTGTTTAGGTGAAACAAGAGTGAATGAAAACAGAGCAATTTGATTCAGTATCTCATGGCCTGAGTGAGTCTAACTTGACTTGCTACACAGTAGCTCCATAACTAGGACATTTGGACTGGACCACAGGCAATATTTTTCCACTTCCTAGTCAGAGGATGGCATTGCATGCAATGTGGATAAGGCAATGTGCTTTTTGAAGCTTTTCTATTTGTATTTGTATGTGTCTAGATGAACTTTACAGTGGGCTAGTATATCAATATTTCAAAAAGTCTGTATGATATTTTTTAATTCAAAAACCTTACAAAGTTCTAAAAACATCTGTGTTTTGCATAAAGCACATCCACGTGCTGTTGCTGCTTAAAAAATAACAGAGTATAATCTCTCATACAGAGGGGGTGAGAACTGTTAGGTTCCTCCCTATCTTCAGCATTGAGCCATTGAGTAGTTGTCAGGGATAATGTGGCTTTCCACAGTGGAAAGCCACATTATCCCTGAGATGTGAGAAAAGCACCAAAGCAACTGAGAAAAACTGTAAAACTGCTGCATAAAAACACACACATCAAATATCAATCAATCTGTTCATAGCAGTAGACATGTACAATACAATCAGGCCTGGATTAGACAGGTTGTGAGCACACTTGAAATGCCATAAATGCTATAAAGGTCATAATAATATGGATTAACAGTAACTTTTGTACCTGTTCGTATTTCTTCCATTAAATAGGAAAAGTGTCCTAATCATTTGGTGCCCCCCTATTGGCTCAACTTGGCTTTAGATAGATAGATAGATAGATAGATAGATAGATAGATAGATAGATAGATAGATAGATAGATAGATAGATAGATAGATAGATAGATAGATAGATAGATAGATAGATAGATAGATAGATAGATAATTTATGGATCCATAAGGAAATAATGTCATTACAATACATGACGGTACATTAACAGTGTTCTTTTAGAGCTGATTGTAACATGTTTTTAAAGGTACTGAGTGGTGGGAGTGATTCCAGCTTTAGAGTGGCTTGAAGTTCATTCCAAATGTAAAGGGGTAGTTTACCCATTAGTGCTTTCGCAATAAAAATCAGTGCATGTAGTTTCCTTCTAAGGGAGAGGGAGGGCCATTGTACAGCCTCATACAGAATGCAGTGGTGAGTTCTAGCTGGGGAACCTGTGATGAAGCGCAGGGCTGAATGGTAAATTACATGTAGTTTGTTTAATAGTGATGAAGAAGAATGCATATAAATGAGGTCACCATAATCTAATACTGATAAGAAAGTGCTCTGCACTAACCTTTTCCTTGCTAAATGAGGAAAACACTTTTTCGTGCGAAAAAAGAAACCTAATTTAGGTCTAAGTTTTTTTAAAAGGCTCACAATATGGACCCCGAGAGACAGCTTATCATCAAGCCAGATACCTAAGTATTTATAAGACAATACTCTCTCTATTATCGTACCATCCTGAATTGTTAAAGTGATGTTTATTGGAGAGTGTGAACGGGTAAAAATCATTGACTTAGTTTTTGTAGCATTTAGTACCAACTTTAAGCTTACCAGAGATTTTTGTACTACACTAAAAGCAGACTGTAAATATGTAATTGCTTCACTGACTGATGTGGCAGATGTATACATAATGGTATCATCTGCGTAAAGATGAATCTTTGTTTGCTTTAAGTCCCTACCTAAATTGTTTATATAAATGGAAAATAAAATGGGGCCCAAAACTGACCCTTGTGGGACACCCGTTTTTACTTCCAGCAAAGATGAGGTACAGTTATCCAATGCCACACACTGAGTTCTAACACTCAGGTAATTAGTGAACCAGCTTAATACAGTGGTACTAAAGCCTATACTTTGCAATCTCTGCAGGAGAAGGTGATGGTCCACAGTGTCAAATGCTTTAGAAAGGCCAATAAATAAAGCAGCACAAGACTTCTTGTTATCTAAAGTATGTAAGATATCATTTGTAACTGAGGTTACAGCAGTAATTGTACTATGTCCTTGTCGAAAGCCAGACTGAGTGGGATTCAAAATGGAGTTGTCAGATAAGAAATGTTTTAGTTGCTCATTTATGAAAGTACTCAAGCAGTTTGGCCAAGACAGACAGTCTGGAGATTGGGCGATAATTATCTAAAACCGAAGCATCTCCGCTTTTTAAAAGTGGAAGGACAAATGCAGATTTCCATGACTTTGGGATAGAACCACAGTGTAGACTAAGATTGAAGAACAAGATAACAATGTACTTTAGGATGAATGATTTGCTATAGAATCACTACATCATGTAAAGTAATTATCATTAAAAGCAGCTGTTACTTTATAACACAAACTGCAGCCTCCTTTCAACGAAGCCTTGAATTCTTTCCTAGATACAGCACACAGCAAATGAAGGATTTTAATTTACTTTAAGGACCTGTGGGGAGAACAAACACTGCTGCCGAGGCGCCGCTGTTGTCTGGATTACATCAACAATCAGTCTGGAGATTTCTTAAGCATTTCCAGGAGAAAACAAGAGATATATTGTGTATGGAGTTTGAACTAGAATAACCAGGTTTTTATTGATATTGGTTGATCAAATGTATTATCCTGGCGTCGTCATATTCCAAAACATCGAAAACAAATACTCCCATGACTGAGAGTGGGTAAGATGGTTTCACCTACATAACTGAATGTCATTAAAGGTGCACTATGTAACTTTGGGTGAAGTGAGCATTTTTTAAGGGATTTAACTTTACTCTGGTGTGTTAGTTCAAATCCAAACTCACATTAAAGGTGGAGTTAGCAATTCTGGAGAATGCTTGTTGTCAAAATCCCTTTTTGTCAAAATCCTTGAATATCTCCTTACATATAGTTATATCGATATGCTACCGCAATGTGTGTGCAATGAAAAAAAAATACGGTGCTAATACACAGCCTTGGCCCTGTTAACTTGTAAGTAAAGAAAGGTGCCTACCACAGCTAGCAACATGCCCGTTTACAAAGCCTAGGCTGTGTATTTACACTGGATTTTTTTCAGCACACACACAGTATGGACAGGTAGTGGATCATTAGGAGCTATGCACTGATTTGGACAAAAAATAAATTTGACAACAAGCATTTTCCAGAATGTCTCACTCCACCTTTAAGTCTGGTGTTGTCAGAATGATCCAACCTACCACAGCCAAACTCTGTGTGTTTTTTTGCCAAGTGTGTGTGTGTGTGTGTGTGTGTGTGTGTGTGTGTGTGTGTGTGTGTGTGTGTGTGTGTGTGTGTGTGTGTAGGACTGATGCGAATGGATGCTCTTCCAGCTGCGACTCTTGACAGTCCTTGTATCTGCTAAAAACAGCTGAGCCTGTGTGTGTTGGTAGATTAACACCGCTGCCTAAATGCCTTATTTAAACATTCCTCTGGATAACGAATCACCAAGGTGCACAGGAGCTATACATTAATTTGCTATTTGGGCGCCGTGCCAACAAAGGTTTTGACAGAGTAACTAAACATTTCACAGTGGATGAGAGCGCTAAATGCATTGTGACAGCCAGTATACTGTGTGTTAGGTTGGTTACAAAACAAGGTGCACACAGAGGGGAAAACGGAGACACACACATACTGTATACAATGACATATTAGCATAGACACCTGTGGTAGACGCGCACACACCCACACACACACTCACAGACAGGCAAAAACACACACACACACACACACACACACACACACACACACACACACACACCTGCACAGACAGTCCCACACTCGTCCTCTGCTCGGTTTCTCTTTGTCTGTGGAGAAATTACAGAGGAGACAATGAAAAATGTAAGGTGTTCAGAGTAATATTAGATTAAGCTAAATCGAAATGGAGGAAAAATTGTTGCAGACCTTCACGGGAAAACATGTCTATTATGGAGACGTATCAGCAGATCCATTTGTCAGAGATTTTTACTCAAATGTTTTCCTTTTTTCTTTGTCTTTTCAGCATTATCAAACAAGTCCAATTAAAAAATGTTCCTACTGCGTTCCTGTGTACCAGTTTGAATACAGTCACTGCACTTTTGATATCCAAAACCTCATGGTCAAAAGTCTCCAAATATCACAAATTATCCAATGATATATCTGCATTCTTCGTGTGAAATACATTTATATAACTCAATAAAGTTGTTTGGAGGTAACAGGCCTTTATGGTAATTGACTGACTAAACAGGATGCTTCAGTGGCACGAAGGCAATCTCCACCCAGCCGAGGGCAAGAGGCTCATTTTGATTGACAGCTCGACTACTCCCTATCTATTAGTGTATTCAAGACGAGCGGGAAGGGAAATGGAAAGTTTGGGAGCTGCTAAAGCATTAGGCATCAGTACTAGAGGCATTAAGCTTATAGACACAGAGGGGACAGTTGTACAGAGCAGCCGTACAGGAAGCTACAATTTGTGCTGCGCTGAACTTCAGGCTCCCATGACCTTGACCTCTTCCTAGGTCACAAACTTCTCACATCTCGACTGCAGTGAGCAATTCTTAAACTCTGTGGGATGATTTTTCAGGTACAAGTTTAGTGGTAACATCTGCTGCTTATATTAAGGCCAGTATGTGGACACGGGGGGAGGTTTTTGGTAGTTTTGGTCTAGGGCTGTCTTGTCATGAGTGTGGATGGATTGAATTACAGTTTTTCACAATTGCTTCAACACATTTCCTGATAGACTACCTCACTTTTTCAAAACCCCAAACACAAATCTCAAAACTCAAACACAAAATGCAAAATCCTTCACTTCTCTTGCAAAAGCACAATTTACCCTCAAAACAATGTTAACTCTTCCCTAAATGGTGTTTTATTTTCAAATGACAAACACACACATCAGATGACTAGAAATTTCTAGCAGTCATTGAACACTGGTGTGCAGAATGGGAAACACTATAGTATAAATGCAAACCACTATATGAATGCTTTATCAGTAGAATTATGCCTTTGCATGTTCATACACTTTCACCTATAGTAACAACAAATACTTTACGGTTTTTGCCAAATGCTAACACACATGTTGCAGAATAGTTTATTTTGCCATTTCAAACAAACACAATGAATAGGTAGGACTGCAGTTCAAGCAATTCAGTGTGTCATCATAAACTAAGAAACAATTACAGTAAAATTAGGGAACAATGGTAAAAAAAAACAGCGTTGTAAGGGATTGGGTGGTTGGATTATGAATCCTTTTATGGATACCGCCTCCTGTTTGTGTCTGGCCACATCGCCTCATCAACATCACACTCAATGTCATCCTTTGAGAAGCAACAGGGAAATGATCACCTGTTTCCAGTCTAAATCTCCTAATTATGGAGCGACTCAGGTTGGGCTGCACTCTCTGTCCAGGCTCCCTCATTGATAGGCCATGATCTATAACATAGTCCACTATAGTGTCCCTGGTGTATGTGTCTCCGTCTGTTGCCTTATTTGTCCTCGTCCTCCTGTCGCTCTGTCTCCTCCTCTTCCCCTGACTCTTACTGTCTCAGAAAGGAGCTGAGCTCACCTGGGGTCTATTTGTAGTGCTAAGGTTTAGACTGATTGGTATTCAATTAGTTTAATTTTTTTTCAAGAAGTGTGTTGGAGCATTTCAAATACAGTGCAAAGCATCGTGTTTGTAGGGTTGGTGATTTGGTTTAGGGCATAGTTACAAAAGTTAGAGGTTGTGGTCATAGCAGTCACTTTTAGTGTTTACAGTATTCGGCAAAAACTGTATTTGTACCAAAATGTGCAGTCTACTGTAAATCACAGCAAACAGGAGCTCATCTCTGACAAAAGCCTTTTGAGTTTAGAAATTTGATTGGCAGTGTGTTCTGTGTGAATACCATGAGAGAGAATTCAGGAAGAGTGTGCAAGATATAGAGAATTGTGTGTAGTGTTGTGAAAAATATGTGTTTTCGAATGAGAATATGAGTCTATGGCAGGAAATGTGTTTGGAGTTCAGCAGAATTGGTTAAGCAGTTGGTAAATTAGTTTCAGATTGTGCACATTGTGTCTGATGTTCCTAAAAATGTGTTTAAACAATTGTGAAAAACTGTAAAGGTGGAGTCAGTGATTATGGAGAACACTTGTTATCAAAATCACTTTTTGTCAAAATCTGTTAAAAAAAACTCCTCATTATACGCTCCCTGTCCGCAGTGTGTGTGCACTGAAAAGAATCTGGTGTTACAGTTTTTGCGATCGCTAAACCACAGTGGGCACAACTGTAGCTCAATGTGCAAAACTCTAACTACAGTCTGCACTTCCAACAGTCATTGGAGCTGAACAGTTCACTTCACCTGCAAAATAGGTTCAGTGCAGCAAACACTATGAATTGTCCTCACTGAGATAACACACACTGTCTGTCAGAATATGCTCTGAGTACAAACACTAGCATCAAACCCCAATACACAAATTACAAACTTTTAATCTTCACAGTTTGAATAATTTTAGTTATTTCACACAAATTACATAATATTTTCTTTAATGAAAGGGTGAAATTCTTTCACATGAAATTGTTTATTTTATAACATACCAGTTTTTTTAGGAAAACAAAAATAAATGAAAATCTGAAGTTTGCTTCAATAGATACACATTTTGTATATTTTATTGAAAACATTTCCAAATGTAGTATTTATCTGTGTAAATATTCTAAAATTGTAATACAGAAATATATCCAGGGCCATTGTCATTTACTGTAAGGAAAGGCAACTCTAAGCTGTTTGTTTGCTGGAAACTCCGTATTACAGATGCAACTTTAGATTTTTGCAGATTGGGTTGCACTCTCAACCCTGCCTCTCTCAATGAGAGACCATGATTCACAACAGGGTCTATCAGTCTAGCCCTTACTGTATTTCATCAGACATTACAGCTCTATGTCTTCCTCCACACATCCACACTCTCACTGCCACTCTTCTCCCTCCAACAACCTGTCTTCATTGGTCCATTTCCAAAAAAATATACATTTTTGAGCTTTCCCTTTATACTGTATATGTTCACTAACAAGTCTAAAACAAGACATCTTAGTGTTTCAGTTGAAATTGCAATCTGCAGTGTTTGAAAGGCATTCATTCTGTTTTGAATGTGTGGTTTACAGTTGTGGCAATAGTGTGTTAGTGTTTGAAACAAAGGGCTGGAAATCCACAGTGTTGTGCAGGCTGTGGTTAAGCCATGAGATAGGTGTGTAGAGTTTTGAAAATTGTGTTTAATCAATGAAAAACGAGCTAGAGTTTGGTCCGAATGAACCGCTGCTCTGCATACTGTTGTTAGAGTTTTGCACATGTCGCTCCAGTTGTGCCCACTGTGGTATAGCAATAAAAAAAAACTGTAATACACAGCCTTGGACCTCTAAACGGGAATGTTGCTATAGCTCCTAATGCTACATGAATACACTCATATTTGAGACACCAGTGTGCTTCACACTTTTCAGCAACACTTTCCTGTTTCAATATGACAATGCCGAAAGCCAGGTCCATGAAAAATAGCTTTTTCCCAGTGCTGTTTGGAAAAACTCAACAGTCCAACAATCCCATTGAAACCCCCTTTGGATGAATTGAAACTCAGACTGAACCAGCCCTTATCAACCAATGTCAGTGACCAACTTCACTAATGTTCTTATGGCTCAAAGGCAGCAAATCCCTGCAGCCAGGAATTCAATGTTGTAATGTTTGTAGTACATACAAATGGTACAACAGGAGGTGTAGATGCAACACTGCAGATTGTAATAGACTCATTGCAGCAGTAACATTAGCCTCATCCCCCCTGTCCATCTGAATAAAACATTATTATTTTAAGAGAAGTAATAAATCTCGTGGGGCAAAAACTATGAATACGATTTTTATCTCCTTGCTTTGTTTTCTGTTTTATTTCCTGGGATTCTGAAACAACTTACAATTCTCCTTTGCCTCTTTCAAACCCATGACTAAGACAAACAGGACTGCAATGTTCTTTTAACTACCTTAAGGCAAAGTGGTAATTCCTTTATTTATCGCCACTCTATTGCAAACAGGCCTCAT
>CM049403.1:29525000-29670000 GCA_026929865.2 Hyperoplus lanceolatus
AATTTATTTTTCAGATATATACAAATCTGTCTTTAATGAGAATCTGCCTTAGGACGATCATTATGCCACATGCTCATCTTGATCCTGATGATCTTGGTACATCAGCATCACGTTGCCAGACACAAATATCACAATTTGCTAAAAAAGTCAATCCATAATTCATCAACCAATCAGTCTTGCCTCTCGCCGTAGCCCGGCTCCTGTGTTATCCCAGAGAAGATAGATGTGGGAGCTTAGCCCTTTGAGATCCAGATGGTTCATTCCCAACAATAAGGTTTGGGCTTCCATGCACACACACACACACATTCCCAACAATAAGATGGGCTTCCATGCCTCCAAATGATCCTTTCCCTGCGCGCGACACTCATGTATCACCGTCAGTCAGTAATGATGACACGACGCCCACAAATGAAAATCTCAAAAAATACATTTTCATTTAACTTAATTTGCCTTCTGTATTTCTTTATCTTTAATGTGTAATCTTGATGTATTTTATGCCCCTGTAAAAGCACTTTGAATGGCATTGTGTCTGAATTGTGCTATATAAATGAACTTGCCTTGCCTTGCCTATCTTGGTTAAAATTATTATTATTATTAAATTATTGAGCAAATATTTAGCCTTTTGCTGTCCTTTGAATCATGCGACAAACCACATGCACATTAATAATGCTGTTTTTCAGGAATAATACTAGTAATGTGATAAAGAAATAAAAGTATGAGGCTTGTGATTATCATTTTTTTGTATTTTTTTTCCCATTTAAAACTGTCATTGTCTTCTCTATTTGATGCATTTTTGCTTCATTGACCTCACTGTTCAATGTCCAGCCAAAGCTTTGATAATGTTAATCAGAGCCTCACTTGGCCCCTCTTTAGCATGTCATTTCTACTTTTTATCAAATTATATCACATGGCCATCCATCCATCCAGCCAGCCTTTCCAGAAATCTCACTTGCATAACCGCATCCACTTGCCAACAATTGTGAATTATAGCAAGTTCTACACTGCAGGGCTATTGGGAAACATTTAAAAATTCTGGTCTCATTTTCAAACGGGCCTTTTGTGACCCCTATTAAACATCGGAGACTTGACGTGAAACGAGCGTCGGGGAAAAAGAGATTTAATTTGTTGACGATTGCAGAACGATCTCCTTTTTAAACGTCTCTTAATTGATAACGGCAAAGGCAGAGCGGTGAACTTTAAATAGACATTCTAATTATCGGCTTTAAGAAGCAGGGGCTTTTTGGGAAATGTTATGGCATTTGGAATGGGATTAATGTGTTCGCGAGGCGCCGGCCACCCCACAGCTAGATGACATTAAAGCAGGAGATGAGTGGTGCTGTGAAGGGAGCAGAGCCACTAGTCACAGGAGAGCTAGGGGAAAAGCCCACTACTGCCTTTGGGCTACACACACCGTGGGGAAACGTGTGGAGGGGAGGGGGTAGTACATTATCCCTATAGCCCTCACGCACACACACATACACATACAGACACACACATACACACCCACCCACACACACACACACACACACACACAGACATTTCAGATACAGTGAGGCCATACTTCACTTTTGTAGTGCTCGTATGCAGATGAGCTAAAAACCATTTATGAAGAGTCTCTGGTTTGAAAAGTGTTTAGAATTCTCCTCGACATTACTGCTTTTAGATATAGTTGGGTAAATGAAGTTTCATGCCACAAATGATGTTAGATAATTGTTTTACAGCCTTATAAGTTATTCACCAACAACAATAGTGATTGAGTAAGTCAAAAAGTAATCCAACCAAAATCCCAAAAACACGTATTTTGCCGTCCCAAAACAAGCCATTGAAATGTTCTGATCACATGACCCAATCAGAACAAACACAGGTTGTTTTTAGGGACAGTGTTTGGCTCAGTAGTCTTCAGTCTTATAAGATGCTTTTGAAGACATTGCGTGAGGGCTCTAAATGTAATAATTTCTTGTAGTATCATAAAGTATCATACGCTGGCCTTTAAAGGTGCTCCGAGGAACTTTCAGTTTGTGTTAGATTGTATGCTCCCTTTGGACAAAAGCAGTAGTGATTTTTACTATGCCAGCTGTAGTTCCTGGGTGACAAAGGCCACAGGCAAATGTTTCAGAAATATTTAAAAGTTCCTCATAGTACCTTAATCCTATTCATCTAAAAACAGTGTACTATTGAAAATGTATTTTCAAAGTAGTTAATTCAAATAATCTGATACTTTTTAAATGTTATATATTCATATTGTGCAAGCTCTCCACCAAAGTGTGTGTTGTCAAAGCATAAATACCTTTTACTTTATGTAATAACTTGATGTATTTCTTCTTCAATATATTTCCAATATAAAATGATTTACAACTCAAACAGTAAGGCCAGTAACACCCATCTAACCAGCTCAGTGCCGATTGCTGCAAAATGCCACCTAACCACTGTGACTCAATAAGGTCTTAACACACACCTCAAGCCCCTAACAGGCTGAACTAATGCAGTCTGCCTGGTCCTCTGCAGGCCTCAGACACAGAGCCGCGGCCCCTGTGGTCTCAGACTGGGACGTCCCGGTCTGTAGAGGGGGAGTGGGGGGGGGGGGGGGGGGAACTGGCCTGATGGATCAGCTCAGGGGACAGCTGTAGGGGATCCAGCCGCGCCCCAGGGGGAAATACAGTATGTGGCCTGACGGTGGGATTGACAGTTAACCATGCAGAAGGGACAGTTACAGGTGAATAGGAAGACATTTTTAACTTGTGGATAGCATCATGAAATTTTGCCTGTTGATTACTTACATTGAAACAGTATTTTTCTTTGTTGCAAGGTTTTGAAAAATGATTGAGTAAATATTCAACTTCGGAAATATTAAAATAATTATGCATACATTTACATCTCTTTAAAAATCTAAAATCTAGATGTTGCATGAAGCCAGAGTTAGAATCTTTATTTCATTTTGACAACATATTGGTGTTTAATGTTGTCAGTAATGAAAAAAAAATAAACTGAAAAATATATCTTTGACCTCTGATTTATATTAGTATAAAGGAATACAAGTTATGGAAGATAAATAGCCACAAATCTCAAAATTGACCAGTGCTTGATTAAACAACGTTTTTTCCTTGAGAGCCTCACCTTGAAAGAAAAAACATGGCTTCAGATGACCAACTTCTGATACAAAATTAAAAATTTTACAAACAAAAGCCCATTGAAATTGTTTAATCTTTTCATACCCTTATACAGAACCAAAACCAAACCAGGGGTCATCTCAATCTCATGAAGTCCCAAACCGTGTTACATGCCAGACAGACACCCTGCCTGCAGACCCTCACCTAGGGGGCTGGAGGATGGGACCCTCACCTCGGCCGGCCCGGGGGCTGCAGCAGGATGGGACCTGGGGAGAGATGAGATGAGGCTGTCACACTCCACACAGATCAGTCATTATCACTAATCCAGTCACAGCTCTGGGATCAGCACAAGGCCCATTCATCTAACCGTCATTAAAGAGCTAAATGAGAGCTGCCTCCGCTAATGAGGTAATGAGAATGAGTGTGTGTTGAGTTGAGTGTGTGTGTGTGTGTGTGTGTGTGTGTGTGTGTGTGTGTGTGTGTATGTGTGTGTGTGTGTGTGTGAGAGAGAGAGAGAGAGAGAGAGAGAGAGAGAAAGAGTAAAAGACGGAAGACAAGCTGAAAGAACAAAAAAAAATCAAAAAATTACTGAAAAAGTAAAATAACGGTAAACATCTTGTATGGTTATTGTGATAATTTGGGAAAGAGATCTTGATTCAGTTATCAAAGAGGATGTCTTGAGTATAGTGGTCAATAGTGGTCTATAGTTGGTCAGTTGGAAATGCACTGGGCAAATTTAGACATTGCATAATTACATCATATTACATGTCATTTAGCAGACACTTATTTCCAAAGCAACTTAACTAACTGGTGGTAGGCATTTAGCATTAAGGGTCTTGCCTATGGACCCCCAATGAACTTGCCCCGACCAGAAATCGAACCCTGGTTTACCTTACCAAAGTCAGTGATGTTTCCTATTGAGCTATGCAGCTAAAATCATACAAACCTCAATTACAAAAAAAAAAATACTGAAAGGGATAAACCGATGCAGAAAAATACAGACAGATGGCAAAATAAAAAGACAGACAGACGGACAGCCAGACAGATAAATATACAGAAATGACGGACGGACAGACGGACCTATCGGTAACATCGTTCTTGGCATGTGTGTGTGAATCAATTTTTCAGTTCAGACCATACTGCACTCAGACCCCTCCTTCCTTTTCTGTTTACCGCTCTCTCTCTCGCCGCACGTAAACAAAAGCCAGAGTTGTACTTGTTGGGGATGGCTCTTTAATTCGACCCAGGCTGCGATGCATGTGTGCAGCTGTTTTCGTCTGTTAATTGCGATACCACCAGGGGTAAACATTATTGTCCTTCTCAGTCATATAAACCTATATACTCTGAAAAAAAAATCAGAAACAAAGCCGTGTGAAGTGGGGATGTCGTGCTTTGCCTGTGTGACATAAATCAATTATTTAGGCCTATGAAGCTTCAAAATATTTACTCTGCCTCGTGGTACTATACGGAGCCCGGGCCTCTGAAAACAAATAGACACGCTGGTATCAAAGGAGCAAGGGGTGTAAACAGACAAGCAGGGAAAAGACAATGTACCGACCACCCTAAAGGGGAGCGGGTAGTGACGTTTGCTGGGAGAAATTTAGGAGAAGTCAGTCACTGATTAGGGGGAAAAAAATCGCACATCAAACAATGGCGTGTGTGCACTTTTTTCTGGCATTAGCATCACACAGAGGTTGCCAAAAACATAATATAGACGTTATATTTAAACCAAGGTCCCCTTTTTTTAAGATTATTTTTGGGCATTTTTTCCAAGCTTTATTGGCTAGAGTTGAAATGGGGAGACAGAGAGAAAGAAGGGGGATGACATGCCGTAAAGGTCCACGGGTTGGATTTGAAATTGTGACTATTGCAGCGAAGGCCGGAGCCAATATGGTATGCGCTCTATCCACTACGCCTCTAACCAAGGTCCCCTTTTACAGTGATTGAGTAATGATTATATAACACAAAAACATAAATTCCAAATCGTAAACAAGATTTGGTCACCCGGAAACATGATCGCTGGTGGTCGAGCGTAGATGTGTTGCCATATGGATCAAACTATGTAAACAGTCATAATGCAGTATGTAAAAACATCCAGTTATGGAACTATACACACACACAAATCAAAGTGTATGAAAAGCTGCTCAACATTGCGGACTAAAATTGGTTCCAAATGCACTTTTAGAGGAAATTAACATTTGCTTTGTTTATTTTCAAGCAGTTTTTTCACATTGACTGTTCCAGTGTATGGCTGTGTACGAAACGGCCTACTAACATCCTCCCTCCTACTTACTCAGTAACCTATCGATCCATACACAAAATCTTCCCGGAAGAAAGTACTCATACCGGCATTTCTCGCCTACACAAACTCGCATACACAACCACAACATACTCAAATTGATGTCAAAATGAGTATGAGTAGGACGTTAGTAGGGCTTTTCGAACAAAGCCTATGTAAGTTTGAAGGCTAAAAGGTTAAATGTATGTTCCTGAATGTATACTCCAAATACAAAACAGCTGCAAACAAGAAGCTGCTAGTTAACCACCATCACATCCCACTGAGCACTGAGCCAAAGTACTAGGAAAAGTTAAAAGAATATAAAAACACAATACATAAATAAGACATGCACATGTCCCTGTCATACACATATTCCATGTAACATTCACCACAGACTCTACAACTAAAACCTAAACAGTATTGTTCATTAGTTATTAAAAACACATATCTTTCTTGTCTATGTTCGCTGAGCCTAAAACTGTTACTGTGTTTTCTGCTTCCCAAAGACTTGGAAACCTGCAGAATGCTCCTTTAAAAACTTGATGAAAAGCTAATATGGGCGTGAAACTTTTTCCTTTATCTGGAAACTTTATTCAAGAACATACAGTGTTGTTGTGAATCCTTGGGAATCAGGAACCAAGTTTTAATTCAGCAGAGGGTTCAACCACATCAACACATAGCAGATGTCCTGTAAAACTAATACACAATGAGTATCGGTGCAGAAAAGCTTGACAGATTTTATGTGTACTTTTATACCAGTTAGATATTACTTTTTCCTAAAAAGGTATATATACAATGTAGGGACAGGAGACACAAGGATTTTGACATATCGTTTTTTATTCATTTAAAGACATAAAAAAAACTTCTATGTGCAGGTCTTGAAAATGCGATTTGAGACTTTTGGTTCAGAGTATTGGGGGAAAAACTAATTCTGAGATAATGGCTATTAAAGACAAGTTATACACACACACACACACACACACACACACACTCCCGCCCTCTCAGGTCTGAGGGACTCCTTATTATGTGGGACATGTTGCCCCTGGGAATAAAAACATGGTCTGCCTCTGGACTGGTTTATCTTTGGGTGTTGAAGTGAGTGGAGGAAGACAAGGGCAGAGTAAACAGACAACGGTGGAAGCCTGTTGTAATGACAATGATTTTCTCTCAGTGTTTCTCCCCTAATCCAGGGATCAGACCCACAAGGCATAATGACCAGAGCTCTCTCTCTCTCTCTCTCTCTCTCTCTCTCTCTCTCTCTCTCTCTCTCTCTCTCTCTCTCTGTCTCTGTCTCTGTCTCTGTCTCTGTCTCTCCATCTCTCTCTCTCTCTCTCTGTCTCTGTCTCTCTCTCTCTCTCTCTCTATCCCTCCCCTCTCTCTCTCTCCTGTCCTTCCGCTACTGGTTCTACCAAGTAGCCTAGGCTCTTTAAACGGGTATGTAAACAGAGGGGGCCCATAGCTAGCTTAATATCCGTTTGCAGAGCCTAGGCTGTGTATAAAAACTTGATTGTGTTTGCAGCGCACACACAGTACGGACAGATAGCGGATCAGGGGAGGAACATTTTCAACGATTTTGACAAAATGGGATTTTGACAACAAGCATTATTCAGGTTAATACAGGAAGCTAACACTAACTTGGTTGCCTAACAGCATGTAAACACACTAACACACCAATGGCCTTGCACCAACCATCCATACACCTGCCTAATGTCATCTGTCATCTCACACACAAGTCTACACTGATGGGGTGCGTGTGTGTGTGTGTGTGTGTGTGTGTGTGTGTGTGTGTGTGTGTGTGTGTGTGTGGAGCGAGCGAGGGCCTCATCACCATGCTAAGCGTTTACAAATTGTTTTGATCTTCTTTTCCTCTGTGGGGGGAGGTAGCAAGCGGTCAGGATGGGGCGGCCTATCCTATCCCACGTTGATCAAGAGCTGTTGATCTCTGCGCGACATGACACGCCACCCTTATGGTGTTGCACATGGCCCTCCATTAATAAACAAATGAAGGGCTGTTACCCCCGAGGTCAGGGGAGCTCAGCTGGCCCATTTGTGCCACTGTGATCCAAGATCCAAAATGGCCACCCGTCGCGTCTGCCTTGCCGTGTCAGACGGGGCTGCTGCTGCTAACCTTGTCTTTGGTGACGGGGGCAGGAGGGCAGGACAAGAGGGGGTTTAGGGTGGAGAGGGACACACACACACACACACACCCTACCCCTACGCTGATTAGTGTGAGTGACAAAGTGGAGCAGAGAGTCCACTCAGGCCTTCATAATAAATCTATCAGGGAGTAATAGAATTCCATCAATCCTCGCTCTTCAGTCTCCGTGCCCTCCCCAACCCCTCGGGGGGTCACCACCAACCACCATGTCGGTGTGGGTGTGTGTGTATGTGTGTGTGGTGGGAATGTAGGGAGGGGTTAGGGGAGAGAGGAGTGCGGAGTGGGGGGTCCAATCCTCTGGGATTGTACAACTGTTATTATTCAATTACGCTCCCTTTTCTTCTCAGTTAAAAGACCATGATATCATTATCACTTAATGAATATATATAATTGGATCTTGGCTGGCGCTCTCTTCCCCCCTTGGTCTGATGAATACCTCTCACTATTCATTCCAGCCCGGCTCATCCTCCTATCTGCGCTGCATCTATTAACGCCGTGGATACGGACGTTAATAGATGCTGTCAAAAGAAGGACTTTGAAATCATCACTGTGTTCCTACAGTGTTTGGTTAAAGGTAGAGTCAGTGATTCTGGAGAATGTCTTGTAATCAAAACACTTTATTGTCAAAATCAAACTGTGTGTGAATATCTCCTTAAGATCTGCTACCTGTATGTATTGTGGTTTTTTTTTTGCTAGAAAATAATCTGGTGTTAAAACACAACCTAGGCTCTGTAAACTGGTATGTAAACATACTGGATTACCAAACTCATTTTAACTTAATGAACAAGGACCTTATCACTGAAACAATACCTTGCATTGTACATGCTATTATTGCCATTTCCATGTTTTGTTTAAAAACCCCATGACAATCTGCAGTGCGATCGTTTGCGAAAACTCATTAGGTCCACAGACAGGACCTGGATTTCATCTCCGTGTCCGTGATGACTGCACACACACACACAAGAAGAAAATAGTTTGCAAAAAATCCTGCAGCGTAAATGCAAACTAGATGGGGAACAGAGAGATATCTGCGATGGCTACACACCATCACAAATTGTTCCTATTTAACTGTGTGTCCTTGTTAGCATGTGTGTGTGTGCATGTGTGTGTGTGTGTGCGTGCGTGCGTGCGTGTTGTGTGTGTGTGTGTGTGTGTGCGTGCGTTTGTTTGTGAGTGCGTGTGTGTGTGTGCGCGCGCGTGTGTGTGTGCTTGTGTGTGTGTGTGTGTGTGTGGAAGAGAAAGAGTGACCCTTGATAGCTGCAAATGGTGACAGTCATGGTCATCAATACCCCCTCAATCTGCCACGGGAACAATGAGAGAGGGGGATTAAAAAGACGGTGATGAGCAACACTAAAAACATTGATTTAGCATTTGTCCACTTCATTTGTGTGAAGTGAGACAAGGGGGCGACAGGGTTAGGGGAGGGTTGGGACGGGGGGTCTTTGAAAGCCTCCTGCCATTCAGATGTCGTCCTCCTGTTGGAAAGCTAAAGCAAAAGCAAGTGTTCCCTCCCCTACGCATTGTCGAGGGTAAATGTGGCATGGCGGGGGACGATCATGTCTCTGTAGATCAGACGGTGGGAGTGTGTGTGTGTGTGTGTGTGTGTGTGTGTGTGTGTGTGTGTGTGTGTGTGTGTGTGTGTGTGTGTGTGTGTTTGTAAGGCTGTGGGAGTGTGTGCATGTGTGTGTGTTGGGGGGGGGGCTACGCTTGTGTATAAAGGAAGCAATGGATGCATTCGTACGTCGTCATTAATCCTGCTTAAAGAAGACAGTGTTGGCAAAGTAGCGGCGCCCCGATCCAGCTGCTCCCCCCACAGAGACACTTCAGACACACACACACACACACACACACACACACACACACACACACACACCTGTCTTCCCATCCCAGTCGACTCAACCTTCTCCACCTTTGCTCACAAGCCCCAATTTCCCATCACATATACACACACACACACACACACACACACACACACACACACACACACACACAGACACACACACACACACACTGCCCCCCCCCCCACACACACACACACACTTCCCCAAAAGTCCACCGGTACCCTCTTGCACTCTCACTCACTCACCCATCCCCTTGCCATGCATCACTCCATATTAAATTTACATTAGGCCCTCCTCTATCAAGGAAGCCAAAAAGAGGGAATGAGATCGAGGGGCTGACATCATTACCCGCCAGCGCCACGAGCACATGACCGTCATCCATTAAAAGCCTTTTATACACATGTCTGGGGATTTCACCAAAGTTCATGCATACCTAAGTGCAAGTTTGTGTTAAAAATTAAAAGCTCTTTTAGGAGGACAAAGGAGTTTCTGAACTGTTGACTTTGAGAGGGGCTTTATTACCCCCAACCATGGACGTCTGGCATTGCCACGGACAGCCCCCCGAACAGTCCCCTTCCTCTCTCTACTCTCACTTTTTTCTCTCTTCTTCATTCCACCTCTGCCTTTTCTCCCATCATTTGGGCAGCGTTGCATTGAAGTGTCTTATAAATTGTGGGAATATTAGAGTTTAAAGGTTTGGGTTTCCAGAGCATGCTTGCTGACATTTTAACTGAGCTCCCATTGGGTAAAAAAAATGGCATTAGGCTAAAAGGCCCATCAGCCATTTTCTGAGCCCCGGCTTTGTATTACGTAGGACCAGACTTTTTTTTTCTCGAAAGCACAGACACTACGGACAGGTAGTGGATAGTGATTAGATATTTGCTGTTTTTGCCTAAATAATTTTGGATTACAATGACTGAGTATGCCTTTAATCTGCTGGCGTAAACTGGCTCTAAACACCTCTTGGCTTTTCCTAATTGGACACTGTAGGTTTGAATAAGGCCAGCTGCCATCCATCTTTCTCCTCCATGTTGCGGCATTTTGATCCCTGTCTTATCAAAGAATACATTAACAATTCTATGAATCCAACCAACCAATGCCAGCTGCCAGTATAGAGCTTTCAATACTCTGTAATGTATTGCATTGCCTTCCATTGTCTCGCCATGTCTTCTCATGCTGCATTGTATCTTGTGTGTTGCTGTTGTGTGTGGTGTTATCTCCTCCTGTCCCGTCCTGTCAGATTGTGTTGTACTCTGTCACATTGCATTAGAGCGCCCCATGTCCTCCTGTGCTCACCTCTCTCTTGCTCTCTCTCACACTCTCTCTCTCTCTCTCTCTCTCTCTCTGTCTGTCTGTCTGTCTCTCTCTCTCCATCTCTCTATCCCTCTCCCTCTCTCTCTGTCTCTCCTTCTCTCTCTCTCTCCCCCTCTCTCCCTCTCCCTCTCTCTCTCTCTCTCTCTCTCTCTTCCTCTCTCTCTCTCTCTCTGTATATCAGTGATGCATCAGGACAGGAGTGTTGCCTGCCTGCCTGCCCCTCACCACCATTGGGGATATATTTGCATTGGAGCGTCTGAAAGCAGCTGGAGTGAACCACAGCTCGGTAAAGGCACCTGAGTGCTGAGCGCTTACTCTTTAATTGCTTCATTATCGCCCCGTGTTAATCCCTCTCCAATTTTCGGCACTCTCATTTTCCACACTAATTTGTCCGGGGTCCCTCTCCACTCTTTCTCTGCACAGTCCGCGGCGCTACTATGGCACCTATTTGCTTTCCAAGGCAATGATAACAATTAATGCTAGTAGTCGTGTTTTGAACGACTAAACAAGGGGCTTGATGCTGATCAACAGACTCCCGGAGCCAATGGCGCAGAGCTACGCAAGGCACCATTTGTCTCCCTAATTATGTTTTAATTACAACTGTGTATGCTAATACGCCAAACATTTGCATAGAACATTCGCAACACAACTTTCTGCTTTGCTGTTTAGGAGTGCATGCTGCAGACAGAGGGGGGATATCAATGGCTTCCCGTGCTCATTGGAAGAGGCCTTCAACGGTGTTAAATTACATGTGGGAATTGTTTTCGAATTAAAAACAATGCCACAGTGCGCTCTGACAAACTGTTTATTCTAAATTGTTAGGTAACGGCAAACACAAGTCTGAGCGATGGTAGAATTAGGTGGCAGATTGTTTCCCAACTGCAAAACATTGTATTACATTTTAAAGAAATTCAAAATAATTACAAAGTGCTCTTGACAAATGTGCATCATGGGGATGTCTTCTCAAATTAACTTGACTGCATTAAAGGTGGAGTCAGTGATTCAGGAGAACGCTGGTAGTCAACATCACTTTTTGACAAAATCAGTGAATATCTCCTAAAGATCGGCTACCTGTCCGCACTAAGTACAGTATGTGGTGATAAGAAAACCAGTGTAAATATACAGCCTAGGTTCTGTAGCCGGGCTAAATGTTGCTAACTACAGTTTACCTGCCCCCTTGTTTACATACACTGTGTTTACATACCAGTTTACAGAGCCTAGGCTGTGATGACAAGCGCTATCCAGAATCGCTGACTCCACCTTTAACTTGACTGCATTACTGTAACATCCTTCTGCAAAAGGATGATGTCATACCTAATCCTTAACAACGATTGGCTAGTTTCACAGTTATCACAGAACTGTGTCAAGGCGTCAGTTTGCTCCAACTGTGTGTGCTCGTCAGACCACCGTTGAACCAAAACCAATTTACAATTCATTTGGTCTCACCCCTCTCTATGACAGCAGGTGTTTGTCTCTCTGTGTCTAGCCATTTTTTTGTGTGTGTGTGTGTGTGTGTGTGTGTGTGTGTGTGTGTGTGTGTGTGTGTGTGTGTGTGTGTGTCCGTGGGTGGCCATTTGCAAATGGCGTAAACACTTTTGTCTATGAGCGTGGTTGGTCACTAATGACCTAGTTTGTTTCAAGCATCATGAACCCTTAGTGCACACTTTAAGGAAGTCAACAACAGTATTCTTTATGATGTGGTCAGAAATTAAAGTAGCTGATCAGCCAATTTGAATCTAAAAATTAGATTTACTTGAACACAAATGTATGTCCATTGCCATAGAGAAGAACGTGCTATGATTGATTGGCCCGATGCAAAGGTCCTAGAATATTGCAGATTGTTTAAACAAATAGTTATAGATTTTATTAATTCAAAAATGAGTTGGAAATGTAATTATTTTCAACCTTGAAATGTATATCAACAAAACATTTGTAACCTTACTGTAAAGTCTGTTTAGTTGCCTTTGTCTTAGAAATGTTACAACTTCAATTATATTCAGTTATTATATTCATAGATAACAGTTGGTGAAGACCATGTGAAATAATAACCAGACATGAACTTGGCACGGGATGGATTTTTCAAAAAAATTTGTTTTGTACAATTTATGTCCTTCATATTATGTATGGTCTTCTATGTACCTTTTATTCTCTATTCAATTCTATTCTATTCTATTCTATTCTTTTCTATTCTATTCTATTCTATTCTATACTATTTTACTCCATGCCTCTGCCTGCGTTGCCCCACTCTGCGCTCCATCGAGGCGTTCAGCCACACACCTAACTTAACTACATGTCATTGAGTCATTAACATACAAATGACCTGCAGTTATCTCGTGATAGGGTTCCCCTCAAATGCCAACAAATGCTAAGGAACCACCATTTACAGATAAGTAACCCCGTCCAGCTCTGCTAGGTAATTCCTTAGCACGCTGTTTTGGCTAAAATCAAGGCATTTAATTGGCTATTAGGAGATATAGGCCTCTGACAGTTACGGTTAGTGGTAGAGGTGATGGCAGTGGTATTGTGTGTGTGTGTGTGTGTGTGTGTGTGTGTGTGTGTGTGTGTGTGTGTGTGCGTGTGTGTGTGTGTGTGTGTGAGTGTGTGTGTGTGTGTGTGTGTGTGTGTGTGTGTGTGTGCGTGTGTGCGTGGTGTGTGTGTGTGTGGGCTGTAAAATAAGGGTCTTGAACTGAGAGGAAACACACATGTATTCAGATACAGCACATAGCACACTCCTTTGTTTCCGGGGTGATGGTCCGTCTCCATAGGATGACCTCATAGCCACTGACTGACTGACTCAGTTGAGCCGCAACAACACAGTCACGGGACTGTGTCTGTGTCTGTCACTGTTTCTGGGAAAGAGAATACTATACATATATGACGGACATGTAACTCACACCTTACGGGAAACAAACTATCATGATCAGGGTTACATCCATGACGGCAATTATCAATCATCTTTTATAGACTGAAAAACAATCTTATAAGCAATGTCGATTTGAAAGCTGTTCTTGGGCTTTCCTGCCATGTTGTCTTACCAGTTGAGGTGGATGAAAAATGAACTTTGAATCTCAACTTTGCCAAATGTTTTATGGGAAAATTGAAGGGATTATATTTTGTCAAAACAACTGTCACATCAATTGGAAGGTTTATGTAAAAGTTATAGTAAGTAAGTAAGTAAGTAAAATTTATTTATAAAAGCACATTTATAACAGTTTTCACTGACCAAAGTGCTGTACATAGTGCATTCAGTAGGCCAACATGAAGGTAAAATAACAACAACAACAATAGAAAAAAAAAGATAAAAATACAAAATACATATAACCCGGACTTCCACACACAAACATATATAGTAGTGTAGAAGTCAGATAGCTAATGGGGAGGGAAAGCCAGGGTGTACAGATGGGTTTTGAGCCTTGATTTAAAGGCAGTAATGGAGGGGGCATCACGTATGTCAGGTGGCAGTTGGTTCCACAAGCGTGGGGCAGCTACCGCAAAGGCCCGGTCACCTTTTTGTTTTAGTCTGGATCGGGGGATGTGGAGAAGACCCTTATTGGAGGATCTTAGGGTCCTAGGGGCTGAGTGGGGGTGTACAAGATCCGCTATATAAGATGGGGCCTGACCATTGAGGGCTTTGAAAATCATGAGAACTGTCTTGAAAATGATCCTATGTTGTACAGGCAGCCAGTGAAGGGAAGCAAGAACGGGTGTGATGTGTTCCCACTTTTTTGACCCAGTCAACAGTCTTGCTGCTGCATTCTGGACTATTTGGAGGCGTGATATTATACATTACATTGACATTACTGACAAACACTAGAATAATACACTTTTTTTTCCATGTGATAAAAGTAAATGTTACACATGGAATTAATTAGAAATTGTAAAAAAAAATCACAATGAATCAAGGTACTCTGAGCATTTGTACTCATGCATCAAATGTCACAGGTGATTAACTGTTAACTGTCAAATTAGTGTATCGTCACACTGACAACTATTCTCTGGAGGCTGATAAAGTCTAGAGGTGATTTCAGATAGCAAGTGGTTCTTTCAAGTGGTGCAGCCTTCCCTTTGCTGCTGCCATGTTAACATATAGAAAACTATGTAACAGTAGCATCAACTTGTCACTGTCTTAAAGCACCATAACTGCTGTTGACACAAAAACAGGACAGTATAAAAATGAATAAAAAACATACACATTTTTGTCTTTAATTCTTTTTGGCCACAGTTCCTCACAGACACTACCCAATGGGACGTTGTGTGTGTGACAGTTGGATCAATATATATGTGGTGACCTAACCCCTCTGTCTGCCCAAGCAGGAAATCTAACAGCGATGAAGTATTTCATCTGGACCGAGCAGTAACCTACGACCCTTGGTGCAGCTGAGGCCTCTTCTCTTCACCAGGCACAGAGCACAGGCTGGAAGGTGTTGCAGATTGTCACAATGTTGGTGGCAAGTGACACTTAGCTCTCTTTCTCTCTCTGTTTCTCTTTCTCTCTCTGTCTTTGCCTTTTAAGTTAGTTAAGTTGATTTATTTGCCAATTAACACAATGCTACTTTGAAATGTGTCTTTTTGCATATCCCCTCTCAAGACACCACACACACACACACACACACACACACACACACACACGCACGCACACACACACACACACACACACACACACCATTTTATTTTTTATTCCATGTGCAATGAGCAAAACTTTCCCTTAAACGTAAACGTTTTAGAAGCAAAATCTTAAAGTAGCTACAAGGAGCTTTCAGGTTTTTGTTGTTTCTAGTGGCACCTTTGGACAAAAGCTTTAGTGTTTTTATGAGATAAGGGCTCGAGCGCATGCTGTAGCCTCGTACATTTGGTCTGCCTACCCCAAATCGTTTTAGATTACCCGACCAAAGGCATTTATAAAGAAATAGCGTTCACTGGTGGTCTCGTTTGCTGTCATCTAGGATCATCAGGGGAAAAATGAGACTGTTTCATAAACATTTAAAAGTTCCTTGTAGACGGTTTAAGCTAACCTTTATCCAAGATGTTTAACACAAAATAGAGTAGCAAAACTGGATTTTCAAAGATTAAGTGAAAACCCAAGTGAAGATTATATCATCAATCACCCTTTAATCATGAATTTTAATATTAATTTACTGCTCTATAGGCCTGTAACAGCAGCAGCACAGCGGCACATTTTAAAAACAGGTCTTTTTTCGGCTTCATCTCTTGCTTTGCTGTCATCAGAATTGAGATAGCAGCTCGGAGGAGGACAGGACAGAATCAACAGTGAAAACAGAACAAATAATATTTCCCTCGCACATCATCTATCTGACAGAAAGGCAGCAGCTAAAAGGAAAATGGAGGAAAACAGGGAAAAAAAATCTTTTGCCTGGCCCCGCCAATCTCTCACCCGCCCTGCGCTCATCCATCCTGGGGTGCACCTCTTAATTTGGTGCTGTCCACTGGAGCTGGGCAACAGAGACCTTCAGCCATTGGAAAACAAATGATCTGACCAGGGAGGGGCAACAACTCACGGCCCGGTGGCGCAAAACACCACGAAAAGGCTGCGGCTGCTACATGGGATTTGACTTTGTATCACAGTGAGTGAGCTTGAGACGTTTCCATTCATCTAATATGATCATGGTTTCTGGATGGTTGTTTATTCCAATAGAAGAAAATCTAAAGAAATGATTTACTATTAGGCTTTTAAATAACATTATTAATACCTGGGTCATCCCTATGCTGACACCATCTTATGACCAATGTTTTTATGTGTCCGGCTGTCTTAGCTGTTTAAAATTTAAAAAAATATTTTATAAGGAGCATAGATATATTTACTTGATGATGACATACATATGCCAATATACTTGTACGAACCAGCTTGTGTGCTTTTTAACCATGAGGTAACAAAGCAGTGATGAGAGGTGCGCTCGGTTGGCCTGCTAAGCTCAGTCCTGACATAATTGTCCACCATCTTGATAAAAACACCTTTGATGCATTCATTAGCATGTACTGTACATGTGTGCTTGCTTGAACATCGTGTGGTATATTTAAGAATCGGGGGGGTTCGAAATATAGTCACCATATGCTACCGTTAACCTTTGCTCTGATATTGTATAATCCAGGACTGGCTCCAAAAACAGTGGAGGAATAGGCCAGACAGTGTACACTAGAAACCAAATAAGCTAAAGTGTACAGACTTGCTGCTCCCAGCCACTGTTGCTAGGCTAATTGATCGGAAGAGGGGTTTAGTGAATGGTCAGCTGGCAGTATTTAATTGCAGTCAACTGAAAATATCCAAATATCACCACAAAAAATGATATTTAATAGGCATTCTTAAAATCCAGATGAGACTTTTGACAGCACATTTGACCACAGCATCAAAGACAACTAGACCAGTCAGTTAGAAGTTAATCATGAAATATGAAAGAATGATTTAATTGTGGTTAACGCCACATGTCTTGGCCCGATGACACACACATACACACACACACACACAAACACAGACACCGACCACACACAGACACACACACACACACACACACACACACACACACACACACACACACACACACACACACACACACACACACACACACGCAGAAGAGAAGAGAGAGAAGAAAGGCCCTTGTCAAAGTGGCGGCTTGTATTGTGGTGCAGTGCCGGGTGGCCACATGGTGACACTTGTGACTCTATCGATGTCAACCTAATTTTACAGTGAAACCAGAAGCCCTCGTGTCATCCCCATGTGAGAGTTGAGTAAGAGGCCTAGAATACACTGGGGAGATGATACCGCACACACACACACACACACACACACACACACACACACACATATTGAAAATGTTTTTTATTGAAAATCAAAACACACATTTTTGCTTGTGACAGTTTTTCTATGTATTTTTGTATCTCCTTTATTACTGTATGATGTGTTATAAGGACCTGTGTCTGCAATACAGCTTTATATAAGGTGCAAAATAATGGTAGTAACCGCGTGTATACAAAAACACGCGTAGTGCCCGATATTTCTCTCGGGAGTACAGTGGCACAAGGATCGTGACATACAGCAGACGGACACAAGCACAGGGTGAACTTTGTGACTGGGAGGGATCATGGGACAGATGCCAACTGAATGGCCCGTGTCAGTGCGACCAGTGTGAAGGGGCATATGAGTCCCCAGTGGACTTATTCTTTAGAGTGGACCAGGACATTAGCGTTGACACAAAAATGGTGGATGGATGGCTAGCCGTTTCTCAGCTGTGAATCTGACCTGAAGCAGTAAGCTACTTTGGCAATCAAAATCTTTCCTGGCTTGAAGTAAAATGTTGGGCCAACTGACCTACTACTCAAAGCTCTGGCAAAAAGGATTCACATTAAAGAAGTAGTTTGTTCTCTTCAATACAAGAATTTCAGAAGAATACCATGATCTTTTGTACAGTTATTCATGGCCCTTGCACAGTATTAATCGCACAGACTTTGGTGATCTGACCTTTCCTTGCTTGAAGTTAATTGTTGGGCCAACTATGGGATACATAGCCATGAAATTTGATTGGTAGGTTGAGTAGTAGTAACGTATTAACTCCTTGAAGGTGGAGTCAGCGATTCTGG
The DNA here is from genome assembly GCA_026929865.2 of Hyperoplus lanceolatus. Lineage (NCBI taxonomy): Eukaryota > Metazoa > Chordata > Actinopteri > Uranoscopiformes > Ammodytidae > Hyperoplus > Hyperoplus lanceolatus. The sequence goes on from CM049403.1 coordinate 29,543,289, forward strand.
AGAACGGTTGTTGTGAAAAATCAGTGAACATCTCCTCATGATCTACACTACCTGTCCGTACTGTGTGTGTGTGCGCTGAAAGAAAATCCAGTGTTAATACACAGCCTAGGCTACGCAAATGGGTATGTTGCTAGCTACGGTGGGCCTCCTTTGTTTACATACCAGTTTACAGAGCCTAGGCTGTGCATTAACTATTTTATCACACACAGTAAAGACAGGAAGTGGAAAACACTATTTTTTTGCGACAATCCAAATGTCACATTTTTCACTCAATAACAGGCCTCTTCCGTTTTCAATTGAATTTCAACTTCAACATACATTTAGATTTGGCTACATGGTCTGTTTTTGCAGCATAGAGACACACAACTGTCCTCTCAAATCTTAGTGTTTTTGCAGCCCTTTAAACAGCCCTTATTTGATTATAAGTCCAGCCTCGGCCACTGTAATGACATTTACTTTAATTCTTGCCTGGTGACAAATAGGTTCATTATTGTTTAACGCCGGTGATCTGCAAACACAACTGGGCTGCCCCGTCATGTGAGCAGATAAGGGTCAACTCTTAGATGTCACGTTGCCATAGCAAATGGTAACTTAGGTGTTATTATGGGTTGTTTAGCAGCGGCAGCAGCTTAACAGAGCAATTCCTTCCTGTCAGATGACTTTGGTTTTGCACAAATACAATTAAAGGTAACTGGAGGCAACCTTTGAAAATAAATCAAATGTTTACAGAGTGATTAATGTGCTCAATTGGAAGGAATCTCAGGGACAAAAAGATCCCTCAAGGGTCATGGAAGTTTAGACACACTGTGTCCACTGTTTAAAACGCTACGGAAGGTTTTTGAAGAAGCCAGTTTGTTTGATGTTGGTCAATATTAAGTTACTGTAGTGAGGGTCAATAATAAATGGGCTGGATACATGGATGGCTTTTAGCTGTTGCTTTTTGACCTCTTTGAACATGCAGGACTGACACAATATGACTGTGAAGTTAGCTAAGTGGTGTCACTGTCTTTTATTAAGCAGCAATGTCACTGCAAAAACGTTTTAAATAATGAGCGAACTACAGGGGCCTCAGAGAGCTCAGTGCACTGCAACTAGGGGAAAAAATAGGTAGGTCAAAAGGTCAAAATCGTCTTCATCATTTTGACAACAATCAGAATGCACTGCAAATGTGTTAAACAAAGACACATACAGAAAACAAAAGCAACTACGAACAGCGCTGAACATTGCATAGAACAAAACAGAACTGAGTTTTCTTTTAAAATCTAGTTTTCGAGCAGACTCTTAACTTAATTTGTTTGTGTTCTATCTGCAGGGCACTGAGCTTGTGATCTTAGAAGTTGGTCAAACAGTCAAATGTTGGAAAAAATATCGGTTAGTTGGAAAAATTCTTACGTAATCCATAATCTAGCAAACAGTTTTTTTTTATGCATATGAAAAGAAGACATGCATTGAAGACTATGTCCTCCTGTAAGTCTGCGAAACCACACAACCTCATCCTAATACCTTGGGCAGATTCTTAAATCTCAACCGCATATCAAAGTTCAAAGCTTTTTCATGTTTAAAATGTTTGTTTTTTTAAAGACAAGGTACACAACATAAATCATGAGATAAATTGAGATGAGGTGAAGTTACAGATATGGAATAAGACTCATATTCATAACCAAAACAAACAGGGGATAAGATCATGTTCTATTCCAAAACAGAACTGATGAATTATCCACACAGGATCACTGGTGGCTTGTATCAAATGAGATTTTATTTTTTTCCTCTTTTATAATTCATTGTTAATTGTTTTGCAGTGGGATAGAGAGCTCTCTTAGTGTCCCTCTCTCTTTCTATTCCGTTGACATTCCTGACGGGGAAAATCCAGAATTCCTAATGAAGTGCAAAACATTACATATGCAGGGAGACATTTTTTCCAATAGCCTCCGAGCTATGGTCTCGCAATGTGTCCCAGCCGCATGAATCTGTCACCAAACAACTTCCAGCGCCAAGAAAAAAAAAAACGCACGGAAAACAGCCGAAAAGTGACATAATGCTGCGAAACTCGAAATGTATGTAACTTCCTCAATATTATCCTTGACTGGCTTGCTTTGTTTCAAATGTGTGTCCAAACCATGTACACAGATGGATGACCCAGCAAAAGGAATGTCCCGCTGCAAGCTCAATGAAATGGCTTATGCAAGGGGTGGGGGGGGGGGGGGGGGGTGTTTAATATGTGGTTTTGCTCCGGACAATACCGGGTTTGAGCGCAGTCGGCTATGTGCCCCGGAGCTGGGTGATGAAGAAGAGCAACACAGAGGGAGAGAATGGGGGTCTTTGTGAAAACTCCAGAAAAAAAGTTTGAAGGCCCCCGCTGCAGGATGTAGCAAAAACCTGACCTGTAGGCTTGGAAAGTCAGTTATAGGGAAATAAACTGGGTATTCATTAGTATGTGATGGATACCCAAATAACTAATCATCAGAAGATGTGTATGTTAAAGAGTGATTTAGCATCTCTTAGTGTCACCACACTTTATTTCCATTCAAAATTAGAAGAAAATTATGCAACTTCTTTTTGTTCGTTTGGTGAAAGAGGGGAGCAGGATGTGGTGGCTGTTTGTGAGTCAGTGGTTATGGCAGAACTGAACCAGAGAGAATAAGTATGAGATAAAGGTGCAATACGCATATCTGTTGGAGGCTCTTATGTCACTGCTTAACTGTTAGCTTCAAATAAGCCAAACTACATAGTGCCACATGTACTGTAAGGGTTGGATTTTCTTTATCTCTCTCTCTCTCTCTCTCTCTCTCTCTCTCTCTCTCTCTCTCTCTCTCTCTCTCTCTCTCTATCTCTCTCTCTTCTTAGCCAAGGTGCAGTTGGAAGAGATGTGTTTTTACCCTTGGAGATGCACAAATCATTCCCTTTTGAGGACTTTAAAGTCACTTTGTAACCCCACAACGATATGGTGAAACATTGGACACTGCACAGTGCACAGAGGACTATCTGATTGCATTGTAGCACATTAAGCTCTTTTGTAAACATTTGCTAACATTCATAGAAGGTGTAAGGCCGTTTCCAAACAACATTACAGCTGCACTAACGCGAGTCATCTGACGGTGAATGCCTCTAATTTCTAGTGTAGATTGTTTTCATGCAGAATTCTAACATGATAATTGAGTTTGCTGTTCAGAGTATATGTAGCTTTGTCAAGTCAATAGTCACATGGCCCCATTAGCCGTTTAGCTTCTCCCCGGCTTTTGGTTTATTCAGTTCAGTGACGTTAGGCCAAAAAGAAGCCGGGCCAAGTGGCTGTTAACCGCAGCACTTTGATGATAGTGTGACATGTTTAAATTACGCAATTTACTGGATGCTCCACAAGGTTCTTCACAGAGCCAAAAGTCCCTGGTGGGGAAAACATGGATGAACCCAATGCTTCCGTTTACAATCAGAGGTTAAAATACATTTAAAAAGAATGTTTCTTGTACAATTCATATGATTAGTTTGATAACGAACTTACACATATGTAGAAAACAACCTCAAGAATTGACCCACGTATACACTCACACCTCAAACTCACACTCTAGAATGAAACCAATCTATGGGTTGCCAGTAATGGTATGTTAACACCTTTAAAAAGGAAATCGACAGTAAATTAACCACCGCCTGCAGAACGGCACAGGTGTGTGCAGTGTGTGTGTGTGTGTGTGTGTGTGTGTGTGTGTGTGTGTGTGTGTACTGTAAGGTGTGTGTGTGTGTGTGTGTGCAGTTTGCCAATGTTGAGTTGACCAAGTGACCAGCAGAAAGACATTCAATGTGAGCTCACTGCCAGGTGTCATTACACCACACACACACACACACACACACACACACACACACACACACACACACTCTCCCTCCCTCCAGCAGAGAAGAGCATTCACACATGCCACCATCTGTCTCCAGGACGCCCTCGCCAGCTCACCGGTGTCCTTTTTACTTTATTTTCTCATCATAATTCAACGACTGTGTGTGTGATGGTCTCGTTTGCTGTTACAGGACTGTTTCAGACAAATGTAAAAATAAATAAAAAATAAATATAAATATAATAAATAAATAAAAGTTGCTCATATAGTCTCTTTAATATCTTTTGAATGGTATGCTGTGTACCAAGCAAAGAACTATTGCAAGCGAGTGGGCCAAGATATAACATATGCACATCTCACATTTAGTCCATCACATTACAGAGATATATAAAAATACCTTAGAGAATATTACCATTTTGAATTTGTCCGGGCATAAAAGCACACAGTTGTGCATGCAGACGGCTGATGGTACATTTTGACACTGATTGATATTCAAAGTGCGGATGGATTTTATTTTAACGTCCCATAACACACAGAGCGCATTGTGGTCACTGTGAAACATATTCCAAACAACGGCCCCCATCACTCTTCATGCCAGCTCTGAGTCACCCTCACTTTGGACTTCCAAGTAACAAGTTCTCCCCATCCCACACACACACACACACACACACACACAAACACACACACAAACACACACACACGTTTCCTCTCCCTGACAACAGTCTCTGCTTATAATCTAGTGGACAAGCAGTTCTCAAACAGTCACAGCAGCTTTCAGTCTGTGTCGATGATTCAAATCCCCCCATTGTGCGGTGGTGTTTTGGACTTTTTGTCAAAATCAGTGAATATCTCCTCAAGATCCGCAACCTGTCCGTACCATGTGTGTACGCTGATCATAGCCGCGTTCCAATACCCATACTTTCTGCTATTTAGTACCTGATTCTTTGTATGGTCAGACTTAGTATGTGGAATGGAAAGGAGAAAGAGTATGCGATTTAGAAAGCAAGAAGGGCAAGTGTCAATACACAGCCTAGTCTCTGTGAATAGGCATGTTGCTAGCTACGGTGGGCCCACTTTTGTTTACATACCAGTTTACAGAGCGTGTATTAACATAGAATTGTATCCAGCGCACACACAGCACGGACAGTTTGCAGTTCTTGAGTGTAGATATTCGATAGATATTCACTGATTTTGACAAAAAGTGATTATTCTCCAGAGTCACTGACTCAACCTTTAGTCCTTTCCGCCCTGTCTGTGGCACACAGCCCCCCAAACCGCCTCTGGGATCCGCGGCGGCGTTATCGCATGCGAGGGGCGACTTGTGATCTTTTTAATTATTCTGCACTTCATTTTCTATCCCACCATTCAAAAAACCCAACATGAGTATTTATTGCTTCAAACATCCATCTTTCTAATCTCCCCCCTCCCCTTCCCCACACACACCCCTAAGGCCCATAAATTACCCAACTTTGGGGCAGAGTGGGTGGTGGACCAGCAATGGAAGAAGACACAACCAGACCCCTTTCAGTAGCACATAGCCCACATCACTGCAGCATGTCTGGGGGTATAGCCTAAAACTGAATAGACCCCTCTGCTCTTTGGCTCCGAGGGGGTGGGTGGGTGGTTGAGAAAAACGAAGAAAAAAAAGCACACTTGTTATCTTGTGAACCCTTCAAACACATGTAAGATCGGAATATCTTGAATGTCAGCGACAGAAATGGAATTAACAAGAGAATCTTTTTAGTGTCTCTGAAGGTCATTAGGCCCGGCCGCCAATCGAGGGCAATTATGGAAATGATCTCGTCCGGCTCTCTGTGGAATGTTTGCCTGCTTCCATAAGGACTTGAAAGTGTTCAATCAGAGCTCTCTCGTGGGAAAGTTCAGCCATAACTGCGAGTGTACCAGCAAAATCAAATTAAGCAAAGAGATTTCATTAGTATTTATAGCCCCGAGGCATTTGTAAAAAGTGTTGGAGCGGCGGAGTAATGTGTGGGACTGCAGACGGGGTGAATTATTGCCTAATGACAAAGGCCATACCTAGAAGACATACACATTGGATAATGAATGGCGGCCATTGATTGCATCTTTAAACAGGGATTCTTGAAGGGAATGTAAAATATTGATGCTTACTGACTTGTGGGTGTGAGGGAGGGGGGAACTTTGTTTGGTTGTTAACACTGCTTTGGTTGTTAAGTTTGTTATTCGGACGTGTTTAGTCCTATAATGAAAACTGAAATATGAGAACACTATGAGATCACTTATAGTAAAATTATCATTTGGTTTCGACCATGTCTTATTAATTTTTTTTTATATTTCTGCTGGGTCATTTAACCAAATTTGATTATGGTTATTCTGCAGTAATGGTAATTGTGTACATTGACTGAAACATGGTGCTTGAGTCCATATTTGGGGAACTTGGACTTAATTTGAGTGATTTTCTTTATACTTTAACTCAAATTAATAGGGAGATATTGGACCTTTACTTCACTAGATGTATCAGATTTTACATACAAAGCATATGAGGAGCTTATGCAGTGGTATAAACTGCTATCCAGTGGTATCTAATATTAAAGCTGAAATGTTAATTTAACTGATTGATTAGAACATTGACAGAAAATTGGAATTATTTTCATGAAGATTCATCGCAAGTCATTTTTCATACCAAAAGGCCTCTCAAAAGTGAGGCTTTGCTGCTTGTTCTTGTCTTAAATGAAAGTCCATTGAATTATATTTAAGGTGTAGACTGTTGGTCAGACAAAATCAAGCATTTCATTTCTTACTTTTTTCTCAAACTAAACAATCAATTGATTTTTTGGACAGAGAAAGATATCAGCAGATTCATTCATAATGACAACAGCCATTCGTTGCAGCTCTACTACAATTGTTCACATATTGGCTGCAACTCAACTGCAGCATTACAATGTGTATTCAGTAATGTGTAAAAGTGACTTAATAAATGCCACACAAGCCTATGAATTCTGTACTTTTGCTTTTTGAAATTTAAGTATGTGTTTCAGTATGTTTCCTGGCTATGTTGTCAATCCTAACGTTCTACTTGTAGTGTGTTTGCAGTTGCAAGAATCTGGATCATGTTATTTTTGTACTAAATGATTTAAGTACACATGACATTGAAAAATGTGAAAGGTATGCTTTTTATTAACAGCCAGAGACAGACAAGCTTAGGGTAAAGAGTGATATAACAAAAAACTCCAGCAAAAAGTAAAAAAAACATCTATTGGTGCTGTGTGGAGTTAACATTGTGATTGGTGCTATTGACCAAAATCTTTCCAAAATTCTTCAACTACTAAGAATATAGGTCTATTGGTGTATAGTCTAAAATATGTGTTTAAAATATATATATATATACAAACATGTTATTCAGTTAACAATCATGGCTTAGCTTTGACTATATTATACACACCTATATTCATTCCTTTGTGTAATACATCACTTGATTGTCTTCCAGGGAGATTAGCGGACAAAATGAAATGAAGTCAGATAGCCATGTGCGGTAAATTGTAACACCTGATTTGAATCATTGGGTCTATTCAGTCCACTTAACCTCGCAGTAATTGACAATTTAATGGTGCAGTGCTTAATTTCGAGAGACAGCACAACCACTTTGATTAGGATGTGGTGAGATATATGCAGCACCACCTCCTCCTCCCCAGAATAACAGACAAGGACGCTTTGTATAAAGTAAATAAATAAGGGCATTTAACGCACAAGCATACACATTAGAGGAGAAATGTTATGGCTTTAAGATGGATTCAATAATTTGTCTTAAATAACAAGCCTTCATTAGGATGAGGCAGGTCATTAAAAGTCTACTAGTGAGGTTAATTTTAATCTGATATATTGTAGAATATGCTTTTCTTACAACCACACACACACTTTTTTTTAACATAAGCATTTCTCTAAGAAGTCATAAAAATCAAAACATCAGTACATCATTACTGCATCATTTTCTTCTTTCTCCACAATCGCTATAATTGGGTTCGAGAAGAGGTAAAGTGTCTTTGTGAAGAGAGAACTTGACAGATTACGTGAAGGAATATTATTATGGGCAGCAGGGCAAGGCGGGATGTGGGAGGCAATTTAGTGTGATGCTATATGCATGTGATGTGTATGCATCAATAGGCAAGAGGATATTGAGTTCAGGGGTCGCACTGAATGAGAGCTTCCTTTTTTGGGGTTGTGAATTATACATATGTGAAAAGCAACCTCACGTTGCAAACAATATAGGTCTATGGTGGACACCTTCTTTTGTTGTGTTTAGGACTGTTTTTTCTGTACTCAAAAACATTTTTTTTTTCAGTTTCAGTTGCCTAATTTTCCATAAAACTACCCCAAAAAATCTATGTAGTTTCTGGAGACACGTAATATAAATTTGGGATTTCAGTTTAGTTTTTTTCTACTAGAAATACCTCATTAAAATACACTATATTTCCCTTTTGAATGGCGTTTTGAGATACGGAGAAACACATTTTGGTCGATTTTAGTGGATTTCATGTAGTCTTTATTTATTAAGCGCCACACAACGTAACACCTTTGGCTGTATTAGCACATTGTTTGCTGTGGTTTTACGCAGACAATGGTTTGGTTGCAACAAGGCCGGGGCAGCCTGGTCGCATGTGTTTTGGTTTTGACACCGCGTTAATGCCTCGCTGCATAGGGGCCAATTTGCACTGTTTACAGCCTGAATCGCTGCACTCACACAACTCAGCGATGTAGCCTATAGTCGTACCTGATGCAAGTATTTCGGGTCCTCAATCTGAATGACAAAAAGGCCTACAAACTGAGTGACATTGCACGTACTTAACAAGTACACATTGGCATGGTAATCCGGCTGCATTTAGCAGGAGGTGTCACTTTCCCACCAGCTAACCATGCGAGTCTTACCCGGAGCCTCCCAGGGGGCATCCCACTGCCGGCCGGCCGAGGGAGAGCAGCGCTGGACGGGCAGAGAAGGGCTGCGTGGACCGGTGCTACGGAAGTATGCAGAAATAACATTTTAACTTGGAATACAGTGTATGGTAATGTGTAAGATTAACTGTTTTACAATTGTGTTGCATACTCAGCTATTTCGTTGTTTTTCTTGTTTCATATCGAATGAAATGAATACGAATGCATGCGCAATGGCTCAATTTAACTGTAAAATAAGAGCCAAATAGGCCTAATCAAGGATGACAATGAGCGAGCGGTTATGAGGCCTTCACACCCACGTATGATTTGCTGACTTGTCACCGTGAGCACGAGGTGTTCGCTGAGGTTATAGGACTAATGAATGAATGATGATTTTTGTATTCACGTTTATCTCTGCAAGTGGTTAACAAGACAATTTAATATAAGCCTAAATTAACATTAACTAGCATGGCTGTTAAACGATTGCCAGGGAAAAACAATATTTTTAAATTATTTATATACTTTTTTTTAAAAATCATAATATGATGTGTGATAATTCATTATATGTTTTTAATGTTACACTTTCCACCACATCTTTGCCAAATACCACATTGGACAAATCCAAATATTTGTTTTTATATAGGCCTAGGCCCACTGTATATACTTTTGTTTGTTTAAGAACCAACCTCCATCTATAATCACCTAATTCAAAGCCTGATATCTAAAATGATGAAGCAAACTTTAAGACCTATAAGCACAATTTGAGAGGTGACTGAAGACCATTGATAACTGTGTATCGGTTACAGCCACTAACATACAGATATAGATGAAAGATGACACAAAAGCCCAGCTTTCCTCCAAAAACTACAAAAGCAAAGTTTCTTAATGTAATTGTATTTATTTATTTCCCCAACTGGCTTCAGCAGCATTTAATCCCAACACCCAGGAAGCAATACACAAGAGGTTGAGGTTGGCGCTGAGGTTGGCGCTTTTATATATATATATATATATATATATATATATATATATATATATATATATATATATATATATATATATATATATATATATATATATATATATATATGTATATGTGTGTGTGGGATGAAGGCCCAACCTTACATCTATAAGGCCCCAAAAATATGAACGAAAACTAAAAGCTAAAGTGAGTAAAGACATGGGTCGAGTCTTTCTATATCACCTGCTGTAGCTGTGGCGTCTCTATCTAGGCTACACACACGCGCGTCAAATAGATGGTGACATCCAGAAATACACAAACACACGCTCACGTGTATGGGCTACACACACACACATGGACACATGCACGCGCGCCTGGATGAGTGTCTTGGAGGCTATTTCGTGCCTTGTTGTGTCGGAGAGATCAGATGTGGCTGATGCTGCAGGAGGGAGGGTTAAAGAATGGGCTGCGTCATATTGTTTGACAGACACTCGCAGGTTGATAGAGTGGATTCTTCGAGGGGAGGCTGAAAATGGTGATTTCATAAAAATAAAAAAGGTAGAAAAATCTGAAAAAAAAATCATATAATCGGCCATGAAAAATTCCAATTAGGAATAAAAATAAAAATATGCTTATTAATTTAAATAATGTATTATTTTGGCGTGACATAGGATTTGTGTGCCTCATAGCTATATATATATATATATATATTTTTTTTTGAGAACATCTTATTTTTTATTGAATCTGACAAGCTGACGATTTTTGGCCACCGCCTGTTAAATAATTAACATAATGGTCGTGATTACAGGCGCGCTAACAATGCCATTAATTTATCATATCGGTTTACTAGCTGCTGCCCCCAACTGCTCGCTTCACCTAATTAATCGAGTGAGTTGCCTTTCAAAAAATCTGCTTTCACAAACAGCTGATTTCGATGCAGGAACGTGAGTCAAGCGGCAAGGTTGAGTTTGGGCTTTTAATTAGTCCTGGAATAATGTGATTTTTTATGCCTAATTTTGGCACTTGATATATGATGTCAAATAGCCATGCATTGTATTTGTATCATTGTGTTTTAAACATAGATAGCATAATAAAGGTTTTAAAGGATGCTAGCACAACACATACAAATCAAGTGTTTTTGAGTTAATATAGATTTGAATAATTAATTAGTAATTAACAACGAAAATCACCTTTTTATGAAACAGCACCAACAATGTTCCAATGGCTGCATTCTAAATGAGTTATTTTTTAAAGTAAATGTTTAAAGAATTCATAATATTAGTAGGGTTGGTGGTTAGGGTGCATGGAGTCGATAAGGTGGTGTCAAACAAGTCCACCAAATCCAAAAATGTACATTCACTGTCCCATATAAACCTTCACACTGTTTTACCACTGAACGCCCTTGACATTTAGCTGCACACAGACAAACAGCCTTGAAATACCCTCAAGTTATTTTTTCTTCAATTTTGGCCTGATGAGCTTCAAAAAGGCCCTTGAATGCGCACGTTTCCATGTTCATGTAGTTTTTATTTGAAATGAATATATTTTGTAAATTACAAGGCAGTTATCACTCCATTGGCATCACATAATGTCAAACGAAGTGAAAAGGTAACGAAACAGATGACATATCCCACAACTAATTCGGCATTTTTACTCCAAAATGAAATAAATAAACACTATTCATTATCTAACTGTCACTTTTATTCAATAATTGACATCATTGACATCATTAAAATATCCTACTCACGCGCCATCTTGCAGTAACCACCAGGGTCACCTGCCGAAGACCGTGACCTTTAACCTCATTGGAACAGACGGGGTTACCCACAGGAGAATGGTCACAAGTATTTGTTGGTTGACCTTGCTGCTAGAGTTTTGCAGTTTGCACACGTGGCTATATATTGTTTCCTCTCCATCATCACCTGTGCTGCTCCACCGTCTATCTCTCCGTCCCCCCACCTGCTACTATAATGGTCTCACGCCGGAGCGAGTTGGCTTATTATACTGAAAGGTTTTTAGTCTAAGCCCTGCTGCATGTGTGCTTAAAATGTACATTTCATTAACAAACTGCGGAGGTATAAAAGCGGATTTATGAGGCTTCAAAAGATCACAGGAAGGACGGGCTTTGAATTGAAACCCCCACTCGCGGCGGTGCTGTAGTTGCAGTCAGGTTATATCAGCAGTTACGCCGCCTCTTTCACACAACACTGCGAAGCTGAGATTTTTTATTTTTTTTAAAAGGAAGCTGACTGCACCTGTCTCTCTCTCTCTCTCTCTCTCTCTCTCTCTCTCTCTCTCTCTCTCTCTCTCTCTCTTTACGCACGCACGTAGGCACACACACACACACACACACACACACACACACACACACACACACACACACACACACACACACACAGGGAGAGTTTGTTAAGAGGACAGTGGCTCTATGACCTCCCCTGATTCCTCAAAACATTCCCCCAAAATGTCAAATACAAACCAACCAAGTGTGACTCAATTCGCAAAGCATTTTTTTTTTGGCTGCATGACAAAATCTTTCTGTCGAGAGGGAAAAGCCCATCTATGATCAAACGGGTCACTGATATCAAACCGAGTTCAGTGGTCTTCTGTTGAAAGGCACAAAATGTGTCAAATCCAACAAAAGATCCCCTTTCGGGTACATTTTCGATTGCGTAAAACCTCCCCAAATAACTGGATGGCCTGAGAAAGATAGCAATACTAAAGGACAAACAGTGCTATTATTAAATACGCACTGGCCCTGTGGATAAGCAGGATAGCAGTTGATGTGGACACTTGGTTTCTAAGTATAGTCCGTATTGACGGACCTTTGAATCACACGGGTCACCGAGAGATTAGCACTAGTCTAATCGGAAGCCTTTTTTCCATACGCGTAGGTCTTTATTATTAATGATAGGAGCATTTGATTAATCCCCACGTTTTTTTACCCTGAGAGCAGAGGCGTTTGAAAAGCAATTTAAGGATCAAAATGTGCTCCAACAAACTACAAGATGCAAAAATAACACAAAAGGGAATTTAAAGCAAAGTCGACTGCAAAATAAATTCATGAAAATTAATGGTTTTTCTTTAAAAAAATCAGTTTTATTTAGGTGACATAAGAAAACAATAGTAATTGTATGCAATTTATCGAAATGTAAAATGTGTAATAATGTAAATTATTACTATACTATATTAAAATGTTTTTCGAATAGTGCTTTTAAATAGAGAAAAAAAGGCGAAATTGCAGTCGAGAAATAATCCTTAATTATCACATAATCTTCCTTTGTAATTAATTAATATGTCGTAATTTGTAAAAATAAATCTTGGTCACAACATAACTGACTTGTGTTGTGTTGACGATTATGGATATTTTCATTAACCTGCTAAAAAGACTTCCGATAAAATCAATGGAACGTTTAAATCGCTTGGAACACACACTCATTCTATAGAGTCTTAACCGGCTGCGTTGTTCGTTTGCTCCACATTTCTCTGAAGAACGTTAGATGGAACGCGAATGGCCGGTTCATTCGCCAGTCCTCTCAAATAGTTCTCACACTGCGAATAGGGGAGTAAAAAAAGCCTCTGTATTGGATCCGACATCCTCTCTCTCTCTCTCTCTCTCTCTCTCTCTCTCTCTCTCTCTCTCTCTCTCTCTCTCTCTCTCCTCACGAGCCCAGCTTACACCGCTCACCTTCACGCTTTGTGAATGAATAAACTGCCCTCTCTCTCTCCCTCTCTCTTTGCATTCACCCGCTGCCCGCATTTCCTACTTTTTTCAAATGTAAAAACAGGCGATGATTGGGGTCGTTAGCACCTCATCCAAACTCTTAAGGGAATTCTTTATTCTCTCCCATTCATTGTGGTTCGGGTAGTGTTGATGCCAGTGCCGCTTCTGCTGCTCAATATTCGTCCCACCTTTTCGGCTGTAATCCTGCGGGAACAGATAGACTTCAATTCATGCTTTTGGAATTTGCAAGGCGGACTGCACCGCTGGAAATATCGAGGCATGCAATTTTTGGCACCAAATAATCTAAGTAAAAAAAAGACATCTTTAATCTTTACGCATTGCTTTTACGCACAGTTGCATGCTCGATAATGGTCTAAAATGAACGGTGAAATTAACATCCATGCACAATTATTAAAAAACACATGACAAAATAACTTAAATTAAAGGAGTATTCAGTGAACTTAGCTGTCGTCGTTTCCATTCCGCAGCTTGCAACAGAGTTTGAGCGCAAGAGCGAAAGTTAAAAGGTTTGTTGATTTTTCTTTTTACGCACTCACATTAAATACGCGTCAGATCTTTCAATCACGCGGGCCAATTTTCTCGCCCCCCCCCCTCCTCCTCCCTCTGCCACCGTTAAATGGTCTATGACGGACGAACACAAGAAATGAGCGGAAAGCAGCATTGCCGATGTCCCATTGTTGACAAACCCATGAAACAACTCCAGTTTGCATGGTTTAACAGCGAGGGGAGAGAGCGAAGGAGGGACGGAGGAGATGAGAGGATAGGGGAGGGGGCGTCTTACGTCACAACACCACGTGCCCTGCTCTGATAGTATATCTTATACTGAGGGGAAAAGTAATCTATCAGACAGTCCCTTTTAAAAGCTCCGGCCTTTAAAAGCAGCAGCATGTGTCATCTCGACTTGGCTCTCCAAATATCACGCCTATAGGAAATACACGCACCGTCCGACAAGCTTAAGGGACATTGGAGCGGAGGAGCGCACAGCAGAAAAAAAGTCGGCACACATCTCCAAACACAACTTCGAGGCAAGATTCGCCGCCTCTTTTCCAACCAAGGGGCCTGGCTCTTTACTCACCGGAGTGGAGAAATATTTTTGGTTTCAACCGCATTTGAAGATTTATTTTCCCTTTTTCTTGGAGACATTCACTCTCTTGACAAGGGGGGCGATCAGAAGTCCAGCAGACCCCAGCCGTGAGTGCGCACTGACGGCGCTTCACCTACCCATCACACTCGGCCGGCTGTGCTCTTGTTTGTTTTGGCTCCACGGTGTAGACTTTCAAACCAAAAAAAAAAAAGTGTGAGTAAGCCTATAAGCCCGTGAGATTGAGATGACCCTTTCTGGAGGCAGCGAAAGAGCCAGCGACATGTCCGGCCAAACTACTGTGCTCACCGCGGAGGACGTGGATATCGACGTGGTGGGCGAAGGGGACGACATGGAGGGTATGGAGCGGGTGGACAGCGACTGCGAAAGCCCGTTGGGAGGCGTCGGAGGCGGCATGCTGCTCCGCCGAGACCCGGGGTCCGAGGTGGACGTGGAAGACGAAATCGAGGTAGATAAGGAAGAAGATGATGATGATATGATCTTAATGAACGGGTCTGGCGGTGGAAGCCCGAGTTGCGAGAGCTCCGGAGAGGGCGAGAAGGGAGCAGACCCAAGCGGGGCGCCAGGAGGCGGTTCCGGAGGTCTCAATAAGTCCAAGAACAGCCTGGTGAAGCCACCGTACTCCTACATCGCCCTCATCACCATGTCCATCCTGCAGAGTCCCCAGAAGAAGCTCACCTTGAGCGGCATCTGCGAGTTCATCAGCAGCCGCTTCCCATACTACCGCGAGAAGTTCCCCGCGTGGCAAAACTCCATCCGACACAACTTGTCCCTCAACGACTGCTTCGTCAAGATCCCCCGGGAGCCTGGCAACCCGGGCAAGGGCAACTACTGGACCCTAGACCCGGCGTCAGAGGACATGTTCGACAACGGCAGTTTCCTGAGACGGAGGAAAAGATTCAAGAGAGTTCAACCTGATATGTTGAGGGACCAGACCGCGCTTATGATGCAAAGTTTCGGCGCGTATAGCCTCGGTGGCCCCTACGGAAGGCACTACGGCATCCACCCTGCGTACGCCCATCCAGCCGGGTTCCAGTACCCCTACATGTCCCCTATGGGTCACATGCTGCCCCCGGGCGTCCCTCTCTTGCCCACGTCGGAGCTGAACCGAAAAGTGTTCAACACACAACTCAGCCCGAGTCTTCAAATGCAACTCAACAGCCTCAGCACGGCTTCCATGATCAAATCGGAGCCGTCAAATCGACCCTCTTTCAGCATAGAGAATATTATAGGGGTCTCCAGTGCGTCTTCCGTATCGCCGGCTGCCCAAGCTTTCTTGCGGCCTCCCGTGACGGTGCAGTCGGCCTTGCTGAGCGCACAGTCCCTCACCCTCTCCAGGACCTCCGCAGCGATCGCTCCCATGTTGAGCGTGCCATCAAATCTCCTCTCTGGACATGTTTTACCGTCATCCGCGGCTATGTCCAAGTGGCCTTCACAATGACTTCCAATGCAGAGAAAATATACTCTTTAGACTATTATTTTTATACATATATATGAAGAGACATTGTTACAAGAAGAAGTGTCGACAGCACAAATCAATAGGCAACACTGGACTCTGTGTAAAAGACTGTTGACATACAGAGAAAAAGAAAAAGGAGATATTTCTGTACAGGTAATATTTGTAAATATTTGTACAAAAAAAATAATGATTTTACCTGTTCGACTTTTACCTGTCTTTGTTTTTATTTTTGTTCCTTTTGTTTGAGATCTGTGATAATTATTTTACATTTTCTTTTTTGTATCGGAAGCTCATAACTGGACACAAATGTTTTGCTTCCTTTTTTCCTACAACATGACACAAAATGCTCTGAAAAAAAAAATGTTTATAAGTTTAAAAAAATTATCAAATATATGTGATTATTATATGTAGCTATATTGTGTTGTAAACTGAATTTATTTGTAAATAAATCGAAGAAAGAATTCAAAAACATCTTTTTCCATTGTTGATAATTTGAAATTGTTTTATAGAAAGTTTTATGGGAAACTTTTTCTTAAAATTGTGCTTTTCAAATAAGGCTACATAATTCAAGCTATAGGTGGGCAGAAAGAAAGACAAGGGAATGGTCATTTGGCTTTACAGATGCATCAAATTTAATAATAGTTGACTTATCTTGTAAATACGATGTTATTACATTTACTAAATCATTTTCAGGCTTAATAATTATAAGGCTATACTCTGATGTTCACCATTTTAAAAAGTCTAGATTTTAAAATTTGCCTTTTATTATTTCTTAATATTAGATATAACACCAAGTGACAGAGGGAAAATAAATTATATTATTACGGCAACAGCTCAACCAAACCCTTTCAAGAGTATCTTTTTCTCTTACTCTATTTAAACTTGATTTTGAGATATTAAAGATTTAAATTTTTACTTAATAAATGAATGAAATTGTTCCAAAATAAAATATACATTTTAAAAAGCTCATTTATGTGGATTTTTCTAACTAAATAGAATAAAATGTAAGGGATAATCGGGTAAAACGGAAGAAATGTTATAGCCTAAAACATTTAATGAAAATGAAAATACACCGAAACGTGTAGCTTTCCAAAGTAAATCATTTGGGGGAATTTTGACATGTTTTTTTTACGCTCTACATATAAATCTGTAGATTATAAACCGGTGCGTAATATGAGCATGTATGGGCTAAATAATAAAAAAACAGTCTTATTTTTTTTTAAATTATAGCCTATATTTATGCTTGTTGTCCTGGTCTTGATCCCTTTACTTGGAGGTCACCGTTTACACCCCCTCCCTTTAATTTACCATTACATCACCACCGCCCGAATCGCTTTACAGGATATTCTGCGGCTTGGCTACTATAAAGGTAACAGTTTCGCAGTTGTGTCTGGCTAATCACTTTTACACAAACAGCAAATGGCGCTCTGGCTGGCGTGTGTGCGTGCGCGTGCTGTACGTGTGTGTGTGTGTGTGTGTGTGTGTGTGTGTGTGTGTGTGTGTGTGTGTGTGTGTGTGTGTGTGTGTGTGTGTGTGTGTGTGTGTGTGTGTGTGTGTGTGTGTGTGTGTGTGTGTGTGTGTGTGTGAGAGGGGGGGGAGATAGGCGCTATATATATCTGATCCCCATGTGAAAGAGAAAGGAGCCTCTCTCTCGCTCTCGCTTCGCTTCAATTCACTTTCAGACACCGGAGAAGGTGCTGATGATGCAAAAGGCTTCTCCAATGTCACCGCGGCATTTCATTCATTATTACCATCGTGCTATTATAATTAGGCCTATTATTAACCTATTAATATGAACATTAATATGACACTATATAGGCTACAGGTAATGTAATGTATTATTGAATCGTAGAATTTGTATTAGCCTATTGCAACTAACCCAGTTTGGCACATCAATGCACATTGTTAGGTTTTTTCCCCCTTCGATTATTCCTCTAATCGAAACATAATGCAGTAAGATAAATAAATCAATACAATTAAATAAAAATAAGAAAATTAAGATATTGTATAAGCTCTGTAATGCGTTTTTTGGTTATATCTGTCATTATTATTTTCTCATAATTCGACTCTTAATTTATAGACTAAGGAGGTAGTATTACATTACTATAGTGCGGTATGGAATATTCTCACTTCTGGAGGCAGTTCAAAGGGGTTGGGAAAGAGACGCCCAGGCACGCACAGAGGTCACTGTCACGGTACAGTCTTTCAGACAATATCATTTACATTAAAGGTGTCTGTGTGGAAAGGCAATACGGACTGAAGGGTAGCAGCCATAATGCAGCTCAATGTCTTGTCTTGTGTGGGTATTTTTGTGGGTATTTGAACCAAACAATTTTGAAAAAAATCAAAAATCTTACTTGCATTTAATTTTTTTTTATTGTTATAATTAATTGTATGCTTATCGTCATAATCTCATACATTTATGTCCGTCCTATGTGTGTGAGGCATGTGCAGTTACAGACAGGTTCAGCGTCCACAAAGCCTCGAGCTCACGCGCATGCCTCACTGGATAATAGTGGCTGCAGTAAGACTACACGCTCAGCCACCGTGTGTGTGTGTGTGTGTGTGTGTGTGTGTGTGTGTGTGTGTGTGTGTGTGTGTGTGTGTGTGTGTGTGTGTGTGTGTGTGCGCGCGCGCGATGCTGCACCGGTGAAAACACCTCGAAAGAGAGAGAAACATTCTAGCCGCTAGGGGGCGTTAACCCACACCTCTGGATCCACATCAGGACATCCAAAGATCAGATGAATATTTAGGATCAAATCACAAGCAGAAATGATGGAAGACAAAACCTTCCCACGCACACAATTAATATTTTTCAATTGTGTCCAATACTGCAAATTGAATATATTCTATAAACCTATAATCCATAATCAGACTACACCCACAGCCTCACAGCATAGGCCTATTGACGCATAGTTTTAGGGTAATATTTACCTTCCGGTTAAATATTTGAATTTAGTTTTAATAAGATGATTGAAGAAGAAAACGTGGAAATGTTGCAGATTCCATCGTCGTATCAAATAAAAAATGATTCACTGTAAGCAAAGTTAACATATTTGATACAATTCCGATTTAAGAAAAGTAATGTTATTTCAAAGGATAGGTTAGCATAGGCCTACATTTAATTGTGTAATAGATATAATAGAAGCCTATTTTTCTCAAATAAAACATTCCAATCACTGTTTGTTTAAATCTTCCTTTTAAAGATCTGTTATGCTTTAAACTTGCTATCAAATGTTGTATCTGAAATCCAGTGTTCCACGCTACAGTGTCGCCAACAGTCCTGATCAGCTGATTGGACCAATACGCTCAGTCGCAGAGCAAACAGTCGCTCTCACCTGAACTCACGCCCTCGGGAGTGACCTATGCAGCTGCACGTGCCTGTGTACAGGTGGACAACAGTCTGGTTCCCACAGCCAGAGTCTATATTGGGCTCAAGACAGTGCGTGTTTGATAGTTATTTTAGCAAGTAGCAGAACGTTAACTCAGGAGCACATACATTGAAACTGTAGGCTAATGAAAAATGTTCAAATTAATTCTGACTTTTTAAATTTAGTTGGATCAATACTGTAACAAGATATTAAAACGTTTTTTTTGTTCATCATTTTGGGTGGTCTTTTGGCTCTTACACACTTGTGAATATCTGTGTGCAAGGTGCGGAAAGTTCAAATTAACTGTATAGACACTGACTGAATGATTATGCTCCTATGATGATACATAATGCAGTTTTCTTCTTGACTCTGAAACCACTCTGTTGTTAATGCAAAACTTTACATCCGAGAAATGAAGCAAATGCAATACATTTATTTTTCTATTTTACCGTTTTGCCTTCATTCTTTTATTCATTCATCGTGATGGGATTCATGCTTCGACAGAGTTTCAGTACAGCTGTTTGTGCAAACACATTGCAGCTGCTAATTTCTCAGAATGATTAATTTACCAACAAATGAAATGACCTCACTTAGGAGAAAATTACAGCAAACTAGTGCTCATTAAAACGTTTGATTTACTTAAAGGCCCTAGTTGGATTGTGTTCAACATAAAACAATATCAAAGCAGTATAACTTACATGTTGTGTTTCTGTGTATGATGAGTGTGCCATTTGAGCACTGTAAGATACTGCACTCTGTAAGAATTTTAGCTGACACCTACAAGATAATAAATTGTTCAATGTTGGAATCACGTGTCAAAACTCTGATTTCAAAGGGACACCATGAAGATGGATGCACCTGCTTTCATGTAGCAAAGGAGGCCCTGTGTTTTAGTCTGGGTAATAACATGTTTCAAGAGGAGGAGTTACTGCGTTACCTTTGACCTTTGAATCACAGAGGGCACTTTGAGTGTCACAGAAACATACTGGATCAGAATCATATTCTGGTAGGATAACAAATGCCTCTGTAATAAGGTGTACTTTGGGTTCAGACAGAGAAGAAATAACCTTGAACGCATAGTATAAATACAGCAGGTTTTTCAAACAATTTATTGCTAAATACTGCAATTAAGAGCATGTCTACAGGAAAAAAAGGAAGAGCATCATTACTTATGGCTTATTTGTCATCATAATTGATACATTTTTAAATGTGCAGACTTGAAAGTCATCACAGTATAGAAAAAATAATAATTTGTTAACCAGTGAGTTTGGATGTATTTGTTCTTGAGTTATCTGTCCAACATGTGAAAAAATAGCAGAAAAAAAGTTCAACTCTGTAGCAAACTTGACTGTTTTGTATGATAGAGTACAATTGCATTGGCAACCAAGGCCCATGCCTCCATAATAACTAGGTCATCTCCCACCACAAGCTATAGCCTCCTGCAGGGCACGGAGCACATACAGTAAATGTAGGTACAGCAGTTACTGAATATTTAAAAAGGCATAGAGATGAAGCAATAAATGACAAAGTAAAGCTGGCGTGGCCCGGGCATTAATAACTAATGGCTTACCGGTGAGTTATAGGCTGCTGGCGTTGTAATGAAAGTGTCATTGCAAATCAGCTAGTTGTCCGTGGGTATTATTATTTATGCATAATTGATGCCACACAACCACAAGAAACATGTCTCACACAGCAGAGCCACAACACCTTGGCAACAAAGACGGCGGTGTCAACACCAAGAAAAGGTCACAGAGGAGAATACGCCCCTGGGCTGAGATTTACATTGTGTGGGGAGGAGGACATAAACACACACACACACACACACACACACACATATAGGCTACACACACGCGCACAGTACACATGCACGCAAGAGCTCACACACACACAAACACACACATGCATACGCCACGAGCATACAGACAAAGACACACACACACACACACACACACACACACGTATACAGAAGGTGAGACAACTGATCCTCTCAGTAGATGTAGGCTAGTGGATGCTGCTTCAAAATAAGTTGACATAAAGTTGAAGAAGGGATGATGCACTTGGATTCAAAACAAGGATTTCAGGTCTGACTATGCTTTAATTTTTTTTTAATGGTTCCTAATGTCTAAATAAATAACTTTGATATCACATATTTATGTAACCTGTATTTATGAAATTTGTTTTTATAAATGGTGCATGTATCTATAGCTTGATATAGGCCTAGTTGAATTTGCTACATTATATTTAGGCTACAGAAAGGGCACCGCTTAGCCTATAGCAGTTATAAGAATCATTTATACATTTTGTTCAACAGACTGTATTATGTTATTATCTCTCTTTCTTATTATACTGTCCAAAAAAACACTTCTCCAAGTTCTGATTATTCCAACATCAGCTAAAAGTTATTGAGACATTAGTGGATGAATAGACCTTTAATAATTCACAATAACCATCAGTTTGTCATAAATCCCGCCTCAACCGATGTCGCATTCAACGTAGATGGGAAATATAACAACTTCATATTATCTATAAACTGAAAACGACTGAAGTCACTGGCGATAAAAAAAAAAGCTTTTGAGACACAAGAGCAATCTTTATATTTGCACTACAACTACTGTTGAATTTTTTCCATAGATGATTCTAGCTTAAATTTTCTGCGATGGCTCGATCAAAAGTCGAACGGCGTTTTTCTCTTGATGTCCCTGAACGCCTCTTGCTTCTCGGCGCTTTTTGTCAGCGCGAGCGTCCAATGAGCACGCGCTACGAAGTCTTGGTGGGTGACGTGTACAGGAAATATAAACAACAGACACCAAAACTGTCTTGAATGAACCGATATTTTAGCCTTTATTTCTCCTCATAAAGCTGATTTTACGGTTCTAAGTTATGCCGTCGTGGAGTCTTGTGTCTATTTGTGTGTTGCTCGGCGTTGTAGTGAGATGGAGCGTTTCGTTGAACTCATATTCAGGTAGGAAGAGACTAACTTAACGTTAGCATGCGCTCAGAAAATAACAACAGTCTCCTACTACTAGCCTACTACTACTCCTACTACTATTGGTGCTTAATTCAGTGTTGCTCTTGTAACTACTGATATAAAGTTGTGTACATATCAGTGTAGCAGTCTGTTGTGTTTGGGTGGTTCCTAGCTGACATTCATTGACAGTTTCCCCATTCAACAAACTAGACAGCTATCTCTCTCTCTCTCTCCCTCTCTCCAGGGGCGGGGAAACCCCCCATGTTTGGGGACTATGAAGCCCAACGACACTGGCAAGAAGTGACCTACAACCTCCCTGTCAAGGAATGGTCAGTGTGAAGATTGTTTTGTGTGTTGATTCCCCTCCACTTTTTTTTGTATTACAAATTAGTTACTGGTCAATGTCATAAATAAATGTAATGCTCACATCTAGGAGCGGTGCAGAAGTAATGTTTCTCCATATTACATAAATGTTGTGTTTTTTATGTTTCTGAATCCACAAATTGCTTTCTGAATATATCCAAGTTTTTTTTCTTTTTAAAAAGAAGATTTTCAATATGGTCTCAGTCTGACGTTTGCACCCCGCTGTATGTTACATTTATTAGTTGTATGAGATGCTCTCTATAAAGCATAATACGAATCTATGAAATTACACAATTCAGGATACTTAGAATACGTCTTTAATACATCTTTGTCAGATACTAGTTCTACAGTTTCAGTATTACGTCCAGTTCGTCTAGGGCAGGGGTGTCAAACTCTGGCCCGCGGGCCAAATCTGGCCCGTTTCAATATTTAATCTGGCCCGCGAACCAATTCGGTAATTCCATTAAATTCGGCCCGCAAAAAAAAAAAAAAAAAAAAAAAATTTTTTTTTTTTTTTTTTTTTCTCATGCGGAGCCTGTGCCATATCCGCACGTCGCACACGCTCCCAACCGTTAGGACACTCGCACAGCTTACCACTAGGAATGTCTGCTAAAAGTTCCACAGCTCAGGATTTTAAGCCATGAATTGATGAACTTGCATTGAAGAAAAGATGTCAGTTTTCTAATGGCTGTAAATAGGCCAATCTATGTGGCTAAATAGCATGCTAATATGATGATTGATTGTGTCAACTATCTAAGGACGAATGCTTACATTATCTGGTTTCTAACTTTTGCCTCAAGTTACAATATAGCTCACTGGCTAACGTTAGATAGCCGCTGATAGCCCACCCCTTTCATTTCCAATGGTGGCTTTGCATTTCATTACCAATGTAAAGTGTCATAAATAGTTAACACTGGTGCTGGGTCATGATTCCTATAAAAAAATAAAATAAAAAAACGTGATATGTTTTGAAAGTGCAGAAAGTTTTGAAAAATCCAAGAGAAAACATATTGTGGCTCAATCCAGAATGCCTGAGAGCCTTACTGCATTATAGTCCTTTATAACTGTTTCACCAGGAACCTGAATGTTGTCTTTTCCTTTAGAAAAATAAAGACATTTCCACAATAAATTGATGCAGAAAAGGCACAGAAAAGAGAAACATCTACCAGAATACAGGAAATTAAGTGTTTGACGCACAAAAATTTCTGGGGGAGCACCCCCATACCCCCCACCTATAATTTGTCCCCCAAAATATGTAAACGAAACCTAGCCCCGTATGTACGCAGGTTATATACCTAGATATGTTGTTTGATTTTTGGAATAAAAAGAAGGCATGTCAGTAAGCGACATGTCTGGCCCTTCGTGTGATTATCATGTCGTAATTTGGCCCTTTGTGAAAATGAGTTTGACACCCCTGGTCTAGGGGTTAAAGGATGCAACTTAAATCAGTTGGAATTGGTTAAACCAAAGTTGTTTATTAATAAATGAAGATTTTAAATTGCAAAAGGACAAACCATAAGGTATTAAACTCATGTAACATTTGTCCTCAACCAGGTACTTTAACACCGAGAGGAACAACCTGACCTACTGGGGTCTGGACTACCCTCCTCTGACGGCCTACCACAGCCTGGCCTGTGCTCACGTGTAAGTACTTCTCTTATTATCAATATACAGAGAATTCATTTTACAGTTTTGTCATGTCAGTTTTGTTTAAAGCTTACATTGCTATCCTACTTTTTATATTCCAATGAATCTACACATGTTGTTCAAAGGCATTTTAAAAAGTAGTCCACTTGCCTTTTGTTTGAGGATACATCAATAAAAATGCAATAAAAACACATTTCCGTCTGATTCTTGCATCTATGATTCCCCGCAGAGCCAAGAGGATAAACCCTGCATGGGTGGAGCTCAAGACATCCAGAGGTTTTGAAAGTCCAGCTCACAAGTTATTCATGAGATATACAGGTACAGTCAGTCACCATGGGAACAGTCAAGCCAAACGCTACTGTGCACTGAAATCCAGTGTTAATACACAGCCTGGGCTCTGTAAACTGGCGTGTTGTTAGCTACGGTGGGCCCCTTTTTTCTTACATACCCTTTTTTTAACATACCAGTTTACAGAGCCTAGGATGTGTAATAACATCCACTATTTGTTCAGCACACATACACATATGTACAGGTAGCGGATTGTCAGGAGATATTCACTGGCTTTGACAACAAGTATTCTCCAGAATCGCTGACTACGCCTTTAATTGATACGTGGACACGTTTCATAAGCTAAACCATTTTTCATTAAACGTACTATATCTACCGGAAACAACTCACTGTTATTATAACATAATTATATCATATAGTGTGAAAATGTGTATTATTTGAATTCAGATGTAATAATTTGGTTCTTTGTTGGATTTCAGTCCTGGTGGCAGATCTGTTAATCTACTTCCCTGCTGTGGTTCTATACTGTCTATACCTGATAGACGGATCCTCTAAGAAAAAGGTAACACACACACACACACACACACACACACACACACACACACACACACACACACACACACACACACACACACACACTCACCTACAGTATGTTCTGACATCTAATCGTTAATTTTTTTTCTTCAATTAAAGACCTGCGATGCAGGACACATTTCATATTGGCTCTGACAATTAAAGTTGTATAGTATTGTCTTAATCACATATTTTGACTGTTCTAACTTATAAATGCTCTTATTTCTCCAGCTTTCCACTCTGCTCTGCTTTCTCCTCTATCCCGGGCTGATCCTCATCGACTACGGCCATTTCCAGTATCCTTTCTACTGTTTATTCACTGAGATATTGTTATAATTTGCTTTTATGACAACCTGTGAAACACTGCCATTGACTTTAAATGCCCAATACTAGTAAAGTTATATATTTAAGTTAGTATGTGTTCGTAAAGCCTATGTAGGACTTTGAGAGGAATTGATTGAAATTGTGATATTGCAAGGTTTTGAAATACTCTTTTAACAACTTAAAAAAAAAGCTGAATTTCTGATTTAAGATTTATCAGTTGAAAAGAATAAATAATGTGGAAAAGTTGAAACAAGGTCGTAATCGATATATTTTGTCGTTACGGCCCACAGCAACATTATAGAAGACTGTTTACAACTTGAAGATATTGTGGACATGATCATGTGCCTTTTGGTTTTTCATGGAATTACATGGAAGGGGAAGCAGTAACAGACATGAGACAGAGTTGTGGTAAAACAGTAAAACTAAATCTGTGAACAGAGCATATGATCAGCTGATGTTTTTTAGGTCCCATACCACCTCAAGTGTTATTACTAAAGAGTCACTTTTTTGCTTTAGCTTTTATCAGTGTTAAAAGGTAAGATTTGTTCGTTTGTTTGTTTGCTGTGTATCTTAGGCCTATTGTTTTGTATTGTATTTTTGTACAGCACTTTGGTCAACTTATGTTAATTTTTTTTTTAAGATATTTTTTTTTTTGGCATTTTTATGCTTTATTGATAGTGTAGAGACAGAGTTGAAATGGGGCAGAGAGGGGAGTGACATGCAGAGAACGACCGCGGGCTGGAATCGAACCAAGTCTAGCACATGATTGGCCTTAACTGTCACAGGTACAATGGAGTGAGCCTGGGCTTTGCCTTGTGGGGGGCTTTGGGCCTGGGTCTGGGCTGGGATGCGATGGGCTCCCTGGCCTTCTGTCTGGCTCTGAACTACAAACAGATGGAGCTGTACCATGCGCTGCCTTTCTTCTGCTACCTGCTGGGGAAGTGCCTCAAACTGGGACCCATGGGGAGAGGGTGAGTCTGGGTGGATGTGTCTTGTGTTTGAAAAAAATTCTGAACTTTTATTGATTTCTTTTTACATTTTTTGGTGATTTAGTTAAAGCATGCAGTTATATACAGTCGTGATCCCAACTAGAGGTTGTCAGTTTCTTGATTGTATGTTAGGAATCAATCTAACTGACGTCACAATCTCAACCTTTAAACTTTAAGGCGGAATCGTCTATTAAGCCACGCCCCGTTAAAAGACAGACGATTTTAGGTTTTTTAAAGGAGGTACATTTACACATAATTAGTTAGATATTGGCAAATGTTTATTAAAATATTTCTGAAAACATTGTAATACAAAAAATAATTGTTAATGTAAGCAATCAACTGGCAAAGTTTCATGATGATATCTACAAGTTAATAATTTCACCCTATTCACCTGAAATGTCTCACCTTAAGATAAAAACACCTTCTCTAAAGCAGGCGAAAAATAAAATCGAGAGGATTTATTTTTGTGTTTGTCATGCTTATTGAACCGCATGTATCGTTTTAGTTATATTGTTCAGTCACTCACTCCGCATATTGTCACTGTCAAACTGGAGTGCTCAAAGCAGCAGATACGTAGTGTGTGTGTGTGTGTGTGTGTGTGTGTGTGTGTGTGTGTGTGTGTGTGTGTGCGCGTGAGTGTGTGTGTGAGAGAACAGCGTCCTCATGAGAGCACTGCAGAATGACTGAGGTAATCAGATTGGATGCTGTGTTACTAGTGTGTCCAGTGTCTGTTTATCTAGTAACAATGTACCAAGGGCATTTAGTAGCAAATGGAGAGCTGGATTAGATGAGCCATGGGGGGGTTAGGGGAGGGAGGGGGGGAGGGAGATATGTCCAGATGACACTCTCGCCATGCCCAAACTCCCCAGCAATGCTGCGTGTGCAACTTTAACCAGCAGCTTCACGGATACAGCTGACCTACACCCAACACTTTCAGCTGATGCATGGCTTTCACTGCATTCCCACACACTAAAGGGTCAAGGCCCAAATTTAGGACCTGCCGACAGTGTGTAGTGTACTAATTATTTGATGAATAGCAAAACACAGAACTTCTAAGGCGAGACAATGCCAGTTGATTACTTCAATTAAAATAATAATCTTTTGTATTATATTTTTTTTTTTCAGAAATGTTTGAGTTAATATGATACATTAACAATATCTTACTAATGATTATGGAATATTTAGCTGTGTGTGTGTGTGTGTGTGTGTGTGTGTGTGTGTGTGTGTGTGTGTGTGTGTGTGTGTGTGTGTGTGTGTGTGTGTGTGTGTGTGTGTGTGTGTGTGTGTGTGTGTGTGTGTGTGTGTGTGTGTGTCCCTCCCTTGTAGGTTGTTCCTGTTGGTGAGAATCTCAGTGACAGTGTTGTTGACCTTCGCCCTGTGCTGGCTGCCGTTCCTGTCCGACCCGGAACAGGCGGCCCAGGTGCTCCGAAGGGTCTTTCCCGTGGCCCGCGGCCTGTTTGAGGTACAGGGCAGTTTCTTAAACACAAAATCAATACATTTGTACTTCTGTCACGTAAGCGTCTAAGAATAGCAGCTCCCTACTCAACAAGTCCCAATACTTAGTTTAAAGCTATAGTGCGTAACTTTTTTCATATAAATGAATGTTGATTACATTCAAGCTATTGCCAAATGAGTTGACACAAAGTTTATTAAGTCTATCAGCTCCACAAAACTCTCTGTATTTCTCAGTATGACAGCGTTTACAAACTGGTGTTGCCCCCCGACACTGGTGCAAGAGTTCTGAAAAATTCCAAGAAGCGCCCACGAAATGTTTCAGTTGTTGATTCTACTGCTAAGAAAAACACCTGGATGTACAGGAGAAGGTATAAAACCCATTATCTCATGTAGAACATAAATTACGCACTATAGCTTTAAGAACCAAGTCGTATGAAAACACAAACATTTTATACTCTTGTTGTCAAGCAAGCGTCTAAGAATAGCGGCTCTCTCTACTCAACAAATCCTGATGTGTAATTTAAAGAAACAAGCACAGCAATATAATATCTCCTGACAGATCAGGGAGATGAGTACAGCTGAATATATAGGGCTTACTAATGTGTGGCAGATGGCTAACCTTCACACACAACCCTTCCGCTGCTGGTATGCATAAGAATGTCTATCCCAGGGACGTTTCATAAATTCATTCATAAATGTGACTTTAATTAGAGTAATCCAATGTCCTGAAATACCACATACCATCAAAAGCATCAAATCAAACATGTTAGACATTTTGACTCAATAAGCCTGAGGGATTTTTTTTTTTAAGGAGATAAAATATGTGATGCCATTTTTTGTTTTTTGTGTTTTGAACAAAGATGCTGTTATGTGTCTGTTTACCCTGAGGCCCGGTGCTGTGTCGGCTGATTTCATATCCGTTTGAAGTTGGTTTGTGGCTGCTCTTTGCACATAAACAATTCTGGGATGCTAACTAAATGTAATGCACAGAAGTCTGTAATTTTTACATATTTTCTGGCATTTTTTCTTTTATTAGACAGATTTGGAGAGACAGAGATGAAATGGGGTAGAGAGGGGAATGACATGCAGAGAACGACCACTGGCCGGATTCGAAACCGGGTCTGCTGCGAATAGGACTGAGCCTCCATGGGGGGGTTTGGGGGGGGGGGGGCGCTCTAACCACTACACTATGAGCTCCCCCATTCTTACATATCTATCACAGTTTAGAGAATGTAGACAATTTAAACAGAGGGGATGGGAGGGGTCATGTGTTTTCTTTTTGCTGAAAGGATGTTAGTGTTATTTTTACTTTCTCCTTTTCACTGATACTATTTTAATGCGTTTTCAGTACGTGTCAGTTTGAATCAAGATGCCATGAATTGCTTCATTTTCTCCTAATTTGAAGTAAATTCTGTTGAAACACAATGTTCTTGCTAGAAACAACACCGCGAGGGATCATTCCAAATCGCAATGCGGTGAGAGAAAGAAAGGCTCTGTGATATTATAAGATTTCTCCGTGATTGCTTTATTGGTTGGAATTTCTTTGTTCGTGCCGACTTGTTCAAGATGAGTCAACATTTACTTTTTTTAGAAAGTGGCATAATTTTAGAAGAATCCCTTAATTTTTTTCATTTAGTTTTTTATAGCACCTTTAAAACCCAAATCCACACGATCTTTCTAACTCATTTGATGTCATTTGGGGAGTTGGTTGCATGATAGTAAGCAGCTGAAAAGAGTTTGGCATATTATTTGCTCTGGTTTTTATGACACATTAGGTATTTTGAACATTCTATAAAAACTATGACTGTTATGTCAAGGAGACACACGCCCAAACAGTCCTGTAAATGGTAAATGGACTCCACTTATATAGCGCTTTTCCCTGTTTTTTCACAGACCCAAAGCGCTTTTACATTGTTTTGTATACTACATATTCACCCACTCACACACACATTCATACACCGATAGCAGCAGCTACCACGCAGGGTGCAAGCTAACTATTGGGAGCAATTTGGGGTTCAGTGTCCTGCCCAGGGACACTTGGACATGTGGCGGGGAGACAGGGGGATCAAACCACCGACAAACTCTCAAACATTGTACAGTTCGTTTTAACAAAGTTTTATAATGTTTCTGAACACTTATTCCAATCAGTTATTTGTAGACGCTTATTATGACACCAAACTTCAATATCATATATTCATTCTTACTCTTTTAGACCAGGTTTCAAGAGGCTTTAACAAATTACAACAGGCCGTTGAAAGTCATACACAACAACCTGTGTGTCACTCCTTGTGTCCTTACACACACACACACACACACACACACACACACACACACACACACACACACACACACACACACACACACACACACCCACACACCCACCCACCCCCCCAGCATGGCGAATACCCTTCCAGCTACTAGTGCTTAGCCCGGGGGAAATGGGATATGCTGCATCAGATCAAAGAAAACAGTGGAATAAAATGGTGAAAGGTCAAGAGATCAGGTTCACTCTATCTCGGGGAGGTGTCGGGGGCTCGCGATCCGCTAGAGATAAATCTGACTAATTTATCACCCGTGTGTTTTCAGCACTCTATAGCCAAGCCGTGTTCTAGCCATATGCACCGATCAGCAGCGGGCACCAACAACGCTACCGCTTTACAGGCGTATCACTGCACATCCGACAACTGTTGCTGTGACTGCTACTACCGTATAAGTGTGTTGGGACTGTCTCATAGTCTCATAGCGCACACACACACACACACACACACACACACACACACACACACACACACACACACGCGCGCAGGCAGACAGACAGACAGACACTCACACTCACACTCTCACACACACACACACACACACACACACACACATTTGTATGCTGTGGTCAGTCAGTAATTGCCTCCAAGCGATAGTGAGTACCGTACTTTAACCTTTACGATGCCTGTTAAAAAAAAGTCTTAAAATAGTCAACATAGACATTTTTCAAGAATAATTTTTTATGCTGTAGTTTGTCTTAACGTTACCCTCAGACAACATGGTATTGCTTCATAATTGAGGATGTATTGTGTGGGTGTAAAAGGCCCAAAATAGGTATGATACCTTGAGGCAACATGGCACCAAAGAGGGTTAAAGACTTCCGTTGTCCGTGTTGAAAGCTGTTGTGGAAGACGCATAGGTAAAGTAACTGTGTGTATGTGTGAGAGTGTGTGTGACTGTGCGCCTTTGTGTGTGTGTGTTTGTGCTTGTGTTAAAATGACTGACAGCTCAGAGGAAAAGGGTTTTGCGTCGGGCAGCTCTCCTTTCTGAAACCCTGTCTCACCCTCTCTCCCGTCCCGGTCCTCAAGGTGGCACCCGGCACAAGGTGTCATGGATGTGAGAAGTAATTGAACATTCTAGCAGAGGGGGAAGCAGATGGCAGCGAGCACTTTGGCAGTATTTGTTCAACGAAATGATGCAAACATAATACACAGGGTGTGAGAGACACTATACCCCCGCTGTGACGACAGTACCAAGAGAGAGGTGGGGTGGGGGTGTTCTGGACTAATTGTGAAATTGTGCACGTAAGCAGAAGCTATCGGACAAGGGGGACAGGGGCGAGAAGGGGTGGGTAGGTTGAAGTGTGTGTGTGTGTGTGTGTGGCGGTCAGTGGCAGCTTCTGGGGCGGAGGCAGGTTGTAAGTTTACCCACCGCGCTGCATTCTGCCGTCTCACGTTGCGGCCTGCTCACAAAAATGGCAGCAAATGCTTCTGACTGTGAAATTCCAAAGCGAGCTCATAGGTGAAGGAGCCGCGCTCGCTCTCGCACTCCTTACATTTTCTGCTGATGACACACACACACACACACACACACACACACACACACACACACACACACACACACACACACGTTTGTACGGCTATACTTGTCAGGATATTCATTGGCATAAAGCATTCCCTTGCCCCTTACTTACACCTCACTCCTAAGGTCTAAAACTGAAATTTTTTCTCACAAAAATAGTTGTACAAACACACACACACACACACACACACACACACACACGTCCAGGAACATTCCCATAGCAGTTATTTGGAGCACGGGAAGCAGAGAGAGGAAAGGGTCTGAGACAACACACCGACAGTGGGACGTCCCAGTGCTGCTGACTGGGCTGGTCCATTAAGATACACACAGCTGTGCACGGAGCAGCTGTAGCAAAGAGGAGAGAAGTGGCCAGAAATAGTGTTTCTATCTAGACACAGGGCCACACACTGAAACCATTCACACTGGAATTATAAAGCTGATCAAGGCACGGTGTGTGTGTGTGTGTGTGTGTGTGTGTGTGTGTGTGTGTGTGTGTGTGTGTGTGTGTGTGTGTGTGTGTGTGTGTGTGTGTGTGTGTGTGTGTGTGTGTGTGTGTGTGTGTGTGTGTGTGTGTGTGTGTGTGTGTGTGTGTGTGTGTGTGTGTGTGTGTGTGTGTGTGTGTGTGTGTGTGTGTGTGTGTGTGTGTGTGTGTGTGTGTGTGTGTGTGTGTGTGTGTGTGTGTGTGTGTGTGTGTGTGTGTGTGTGTGTGTGTGTGTGGTGCGTGGTGGTGCGTGCGTGGTGCGTGGTGCGTGTGGTGGGGTGGGGGGGCGTGTCCTGTGATATCATGGCGCTTGGGCCTTGATATCATCTGATCCCCTGCACAACTGCTTAAGCACTTTAAATCAACAGTATCTCACGGCAACGCCCTCGTCATCTCTTATAAAGCACAAGTATTTTAGAGGTATTAAGGTTGTGACATATCTTCCATATCTTTTACAAACATCATAGGTCTGATTTCATGGGTCATGAAAAAAAAAACAATACACAAATGGTACAGTCTAAAAACGTCTGTGGTTTCATCAGAGCTGATATGATTAGTTAATCATTCGGTTGGTTGGTCCATGTAGGTTCCAAAATGTGAGATGTGCTCCTTTTTTTTTTTTTTTTTTTTTTTTTTTTTTTTTTTTTTTATCGCACGTTAAATCTGTAAGTTTTGAACTAGGCTACTGCTGGTCGGACAAAACAAGTCAATTGAAGATATTGCTATGGAAACTTAATAGCTAATTTTTTATCGTAAAAAGATCATTTTTTTATTGTAAATTAGTTAAGAAAAGAGTATTTAATATTTGTGTAGGGAAATGCATTTACTCATAGAGACATTTTTTGATAACATTGAAATGATGTATGTTTCAGCAGCAGTGCTCTGTGGTTGCTTTTTCTGACAGTCGAGTCAATTTATGACGGAGTCTTAACTTACAAATGTCTCTGGAATGCACTGGGGAATTTTTATTACACTCTCGGTGGGGGGCAAAACATGACTTGAAGGAATTCCACTAATGTGCTTTCTCTCCAAAATGGATTTGTTTCAGCTGGCATCAGGCGTAGTATGTGCTGAATTCTGAAAATGTTTTTGTTTTCATCTGACATAATTTCTTCGTGTGTGTGTGTGTGTGTGTGTGTGTGTGTGTGTGTGTGTGTGTGTGTGTGTGTGTGTGTGTGTGTGTGTGTGTGTGTGTGTGTGTGTGTGTGTGTGTGTGTGTGTGTGTGTGTGTGTGTGTGTGTGTGTGTGTGTGTGTGTGTTCACAGGATAAGGTGGCCAACACATGGTGCAGCTTGAACGTCCTGATAAAGATCCGATCCATTCTATCTAGTGACTCTCAGATCTATCTCAGGTAATCCCTAATATCCATCCTAAAGGAGCTTTCACTTTTTCCCCTCTCAATCTTTGTTGTTATCATTACACGTTGTCTCATTTGTTCTCCCAAGGAAACAGAAACATGTGTCATAGAAAGAGATTTTTATTTTTATGTTTGTATTTTTTTGGTCTTCCCTTTTCTTTTGACATGTTTGGTTTTTAATTGATGGTTAGACTTGATTTGAGGTGAGGTTTGTCATGTCATGTATATAAAAAAAAGAGAGAGATAGAAACAGAGTAAATCAAACTGCTTTTCTATTCAAAATTATTATGGACGATTCAAGATGCAATATGGTTTATTTGTCATATGCACAACAATTACAGCAGCAGTCATTGGCAATGACATTCTCAAGTCTCAGGCTCCTCCTTTCAACAAGGCAATACAAAAGAAGAAAACGTATGTAAGAGAAACACAAGTGAAGAGAGCCACCTGAGACCATAATAAACACACAAGTAACATGGACACAGTGCAGATACAAATTCAAGTGTAGCGATGTGAAATGATAATGTGTGTGATAAAGTGTGTGTGTGAGAGACAAATAAACTGTGCTATCGGGATACAACGTAGTACACAAACAAATTTGCTGTATAATATCCAACTTGATTTTATCTGCCCCCCCCAACACACACACACACACACACACACACACACACACACACACACACACACACACACACACACACACACACACACACACACACACACACACACACACACTTTCCCTCTCCCCCATGGATTATCTCCGGAAGTATTTGGATAAGTTATTTTGACCAGAAGCTCAGAAGAACCTGTCTGTCTGATGATTGCAGTGAGAAAAAAAGTACGATGCAACAGTTGTGTTATGGCCGCTCCTGCTTAAATAACGCCGCATGCTAAATTTAGGGGTCCTGTGTTCGCCGCGCGGACACGTTTCTGCCAGACTGCTAAATCCGGGGGGGCTTTGACTGTAGTGCATGTCAAACAAATGAGAAAACACTCTTGTCTTTTTTGGCGCAGGCGAGCGGAGTGGATTGCTAAACGGCATACTGTGTGTACTTAGAATGAATCAGCTGTGAAAAGTGATACATGTCCTTTTTCCGGACCGCAAAACCCTGCCCTGCACATAACACACGCACGGCACACACTCACTTTTGTACATGCTAAATACCCACTTACCTACTGCCATCTCTCGACCACAGTCATTTTCTATCTATCTATCTATCTATCTGTCTGTCTGTCTGTCTGTCTGTCTGTCTGTCTGTCTGTCTGTCTGTCTGTCTGTCTGTCTGTCTGTCTGTCTGTCTGTCTGTGAGAGAGCTCTCACTGTATTGAAAATGAATGAACAAAGTCAGAAAAAAAAACGAAAATGTGAAAGTAGACTAGTTTGGAAAGGAACAGCCATGTCAAAAGAAGTGACTATTATAATAAATTAATATTGCCCCCCCCCCCCCCCCCCCCACACACACACACACACACACAGAGCCTGTCAACAACAATGTAAAAATATGCAATGACCTCCTGCTTTTTGTCTCGTCCGTTCTGTCTTAAATGTGAACACTTAAATTGTCATGTCCCTCACCTAATGTTATGTCTTTCACCTGTCTTGTCCTGCATCACGTAAATAAAAAAAGTTTACACTATGCATAAATAAAAATAAATTGATATCTATCGTGCGATTCGTACTACAATCACATTGCCCTCATACTTTGAACTAACTTGCCGACAGACCTCTCAGCACATTCACACAGTCTCTCTCTTCCGGGGCCTCCACCCCCCAGCAGGTGACAATTGAAGGGTTAAACTAATGGCTGCTAACCCTGAGAAGGGGCCAGTATTTGTCCATTTCCCACATAGCAGAGGCATTAGTTTGCGAAGCAGGCGGTCTAAAAAAAAAAACGGTTAGGGTTAAAAAAAGAAAAACAACGATTTAGATCCACAGTTAGACTTTGGTGAGACAGATTAATTGTTTGCATTCAACATACATGTTTACGACAACCTGCTCTCAACACATCTGCCCCTAGTGG
The DNA here is from genome assembly GCA_026929865.2 of Hyperoplus lanceolatus. Taxonomy (NCBI): domain Eukaryota; kingdom Metazoa; phylum Chordata; class Actinopteri; order Uranoscopiformes; family Ammodytidae; genus Hyperoplus; species Hyperoplus lanceolatus. The sequence goes on from CM049403.1 coordinate 29,578,956, forward strand.
AGTAAATAAAGTAGTTTGAATTTGAATTAAATTAAAATATTTAATCATTTGGGGGTCAAGCCTGGAATTGTGTGCATATGCAATTAGTTAAAGGCTACTTACTACAACTTGATATCTCACTTTGACTCTACATTTCTTCTTATGTATAAACATTGTTGTTCCTGCTGCTGCAGTAACTTTGAGATTTTAAGACTTTTTGTGCATTTTTCCATTTTGTTAATGCTGATGTGAGATAAACTAACATTTTCATGGTTCATTTTCATTGTGTTTTCCAGTTCTGCCTGCACTCTCCTGGCCGTCCTGCCTTCCTGTTTCAAACTCCTGACGAAGCCAACCTTCTGGCAGTTCAAACTGGCCTTGGTGAGTTTCTAAGCGTCCTAAAACCATAGCAGGCAGAATGAATGGACCTTTACTTTACAGAGACATGGCCTAATTTTTAACACGTAGGCTTCAATATCATTCTTTTAATACTTTTCCTTTGTTTATGGCCTTTCTGTATTTCACTGTCTTGTCTAAACTATGATCAAATAATTGATGCTTGTTTTGTTCATTAATGGTTCTTCATTCACTGCGTTTATTAAAAAGTATGTTATCAAGTAATATCAGTGTCGGAATCAGTAGTTATATTGCATGATTTCTTTTAAATGTGTTTTTAGTAAGTAATACTGCTCTGTTTGTGGATGGGGAGGGTGGGTTTGATTTTTCTATGTAAAACACTTTCTTACCTTTTTGTGTGTAAAGTGCTGCATAAATAAAGTTTAATTTGAGTATTATAATAATCCGGATGTCCCTTTTCAGGTAAATTCATCCCTGGCGTTTTTCCTCTTCTCCTATCAAGTCCACGAGAAGTCCATCCTCTTGGCTGCCTTGTAAGTACAGAGGTAATGCTAGTAATGCTTTGTGAGGGTTTGTCTTAGTGGGCGATTTGTCGGCAACAATGGCACTTTTTTTCTGCCCTGTACGGATATCTCAAATAATCACAAGTATACATTTTATTTCTGCTCACAAAAGTAGCCATTCGTCTGTTCCCAACCTCAAACTTGAAATAAATAATACATTTTTTTATTTGCTGACACCTTTCTGAATACGTACAGTTTAAACATCAAAAGAAATACAAATAGAATACCGTACAATAAAATCATAAAAACAAACAATACATTGGAATACACATAGTAGTAATAGTCATAAATAAAAATCCAATGTTTCTAGTTGATGTCCTGGATACTGTTAATGAGTTGAATACGTATGTGCACCTCCTCGTAGTGACATCATTGTCCTGCCATAGTCTCACAGTTACAGAGGAACAATCTATTTAAGAACAGACTTGCTAACAGAGAGGTCGTTCACCTCTGTCATCATGCTGCGCCGCGCAGACACAAAAGATTCCATTGTCAGGGCGCATGCTGTTTTGATTGATTGTCAGTTGTCAGAGTTGGCTCATAGTTAAACCTCCTACAAGAGACTTTGAAATGTTTTGGCCTTGTTTTTTCCTCTGATGATCATAATTGATCTGTAACAGCAAACGAGACCACCAGCGAAAACAACGTTTTTTTTATATATATATTGGTATTATCTTTGCCTTTGCCCGGGTATGATCTCCCGGTAACTTAGACAAATAGATTTACACCGGGCAGACCAAAACATCCTGTGTTTATGAACGCTACTATATCAAAGTTTACTTTGCTTCACCATCATCATATTTACCATTATTAATCTGACATAGTCACATCCAACACATTACCTCATTGCCATACATCCTGCCGTCTCCCTTTCACTCGCTTCCTAAATAAAAGCATGTGCTGCGGGCACGCAATTGGGCACTGGTGTCATAAAAACCCTACTTTTGTCCAAAGGTGCCACTAGAATAAATACAGACTGAAACCTCCTCGTATTCACTTTAACAGAGTAAATGCAATAGTGTGTGTTTGTGTGTGTGTGTGTGTGTGCGTGTCCTGTGATATCAAGATGCTCAGGCCTCGATTTGGTGTGTGTGTGTGTGTGTGTTTCATTACCATTTACCTCTGTATGTGTAAAGCTGTTGGTAGGAGAGTGACGTCTGGCACAGCTCTGACCGTGAGGGGATTATTTGGTTCAGAGATCTGGGCTCAACTATTAATCTAGATTAGGGTAGATTGTTGCTTTATTACCTATTGAGTTCTATCTCCCACCTGTCCTGCTCAATCAATCAGTAATGCATGTTCCAGGGCTTAGGGAGGAATGGCAGGCAGCAGCCCGGCCCGTTGTTTTGCGCAGGATCAATTATTGGGCTGTAACAGGATCGCCCAAAGAGCACGGGCTGTAATTATGGGCTCAGCGGCCGGTGGAAAGTGGCAACCCAAACGGAGTGCAGTGTACAACGCAGCACGGGCTAGCTATGACGCAGGATACCAGGTTCTTAACAACAAGATTCTACTAAACCGACACACACACACACACAAATACAGTATGTGTCATAAAGTTATCATTTTGATTCTGTAACTTCTTGGCAAAGGGTCTTTCATGTTTGAATTGAATACTCATCTTCAAGTTCAGATCGGTTGCTAGGCAAGATGGCGGCAGGTGCAGGTGCCACGGTTGGCACAGGGTGACCTCTTTTTTTTTTTTTTTAAGATATTTTATTGGCATTTTTATGCTTTATTGATAGTGTAGAGACAGAGTTGAAATGGGGCAGAGAGGGGAGTGACATGCAGAGAACGACCGCAGGCTGGAATCGAACCCGGGTCCGCTGCTGGCCGAGGCTCACGGGGGGGACGCCCTACCAACTGAGCTCAGGGCTCCCCAGGGTGACCTCTTTCTATCAATCCAGGGTCAGGAGATGTAAAATAGCTATTTTATATCTGCTAATTCTGGGATTTTTTTTATATTTCTGTCAAAAGTGTTTTTATTAGTGTGCATTGTCCCTGCTCAATCAACCTGAAATAAATACATAAATAAATAAAAAAAGTAAAAGAATAATATTTAAAGGTGCAGTGTGTAATATGACATCATCAAGAAAGTTCTACAAAGTTTTAGAATGCAACACTCCCTGGGTAACCCCAAACCTTTCGAATAATAACAGAAGCTACAGTGGCCTTCAAGGACAAGAACAATTCTAAATTTTAAACAATGCACCTGATGACATTCCAACTATGACACTTTGAAGATGGCGGCACTAGGCTTTGGTCCAAAATATGCAGAAATATGGACATATATGAGACCCTTTCTAAGGGGAAAAAAAAAATCAGCCATTATGCACTAAATTACATGTACTTATGGATATTATAATTACTTTCAACAAAATCTGCTAGGAAATAAAACCCAAAATTCTACACACTGCAGGTTTAATGCTGCTCAGTGTAGAGTGTTTTTAACAGTTAGTATATTCAACTTTGATCTTTTCTAGGCCTGTCTGCCTCCTGCTACATGAACTCCCCTTGGTCTCTATTTGGATCCTGCTGGCTTCTACATTCAGGTAAGAGTCTGAGTAAGAAATGGATATTTACAAACTTATTCTTGGATTTTAATAACTGGTGATGTTTTATATCATTTAGGTTTGTTTTAGTATGTAACCATATTATGGCAAAGAAAATGCTGCACATTGCTAAAATGCTACACAGGTTTTTAAATCTTTTGCTCATTCAAAAATGATATTTTGCTTGTCAGCTAGCACCTGAAATGGAAATTCACTAGCTGGGCATTCTATTCTAATTTAAAAAAAGAAAGTTCAAATTGTTTTTGAGAATTGCACCTATTTTCTTTTTTCCAACAGTAAGAAGAGAGAATAAAATACATACATGCATGTCTGTATTAGCATTTGATTTGCCTATGTTGGCATTAAAACAAAAACATTACCATTTGCTATTAGTGAAGGTGAAAATGTGCAAAACTATTTTAATCTGATCAAACACTGTATTTTCATTCAAGACATCTTGCCTTTAATTTCACCACTGTCTCCAGCCTCACTCTGTTAAATATCAAATGCTACAGGCTACAGTAACAACCATAAACAGCTAAATGGATCTTTGGATGTGTGGGTTGAGTGAAGCATGAAGGGCCATGAATGGAAAAGACAAGTAGTGCTGTGCAAATGCCGGGTCTAACTTTCACCAGCTGTTGCTAAATTCTTGCGGCAGCACTAATTGTTGTGCATGTGGTTTAGTATAAGGATATCTGGGGATTACACGGCATAGTCTGCGTGCCTGCCGTCTAAGTGTGCGTTGTGTTGGGGGACAGGGGGTCATTCTGTGGAGCTGCTGCTTCTCAGTAGTGTGTGTGTGTGTGTGTGTGTGTGTGTGTGTGTGTGTGTGTGTGTGTGTGTGTGTGTGTGTGTGTGTGTGTGTGTGTGTGTGTGTGTGTGTGTGTGTGTGTGTGTGTGTGTGTGTGTGTGTGTGTGTGTGTGTGTGTGTGTGTCTAACATGGACGTTCACATACAATACATCCTCTACTGACTACCATTTAAAAAAAAAAAAAGTACATCTTTTGTTTTCATAATTTGGCTTAATGGACGCTTAACCAGAGCAATTTTAAGAGGACAGAATGCTGCTTGTGTTTTTTTTAAATTGACGAAGTATGTATTTCCAGATTGTTAAACATTTATTTGCTGACTAGATTCAAATACAGAATGAGTGGTCTATTGGGCTAGATAGGTTTTTTTTTATAAGCTAAGGGTGATGCTGCTCTACTATAAGTCAACTGTTGTTCTTGCTCATAGCCCTCAGCTAAACTAAGATAAGCCTGGCATGACTGTCCGGGCCATCTTTCCCCAAGGGGACTGAGTGTTTGTGTAGTAGGGCTACTGCTGCATATATTAAGCTGTGTGGTTTCCGGTTGGCCTTTTCTAAACAAACACAAGGCTGAAGTCAATGATGTAATGGATTGGATTTATATTGAAAAATCTCATCACCACAATGCTATGTAAAGAGTGGATCAAAGCCCTAGCTTCCACAATAGCTACTATATATCTGGATGCAATTCTTGCTAACTGTGTTTGGAACAAAAGCTGAGGACAGCACTCCAATTTGACTGATTCATTTAACGCAGCCAATAACGTAATACAATTTTGAACCAATAATATAATACATTTCTGCCCATAATGTAATAAGTTAATTTCAACCTAAATAAAGTATATTGTTACAATATCAGCTCCATCTATTACAGTAATGTTTTTAAAAGCTGGCCAATAATGTAACAACTTATTACATTATGGGCAAAAACTTTAACAAAAAAGTTATTAGTTCAGAAATGTCTATTACGTTATTGCTACATTATCAGCTTTTATTACACTACAAACTGAAAAAATATTACATTATTTGCAGTTATTACGTTATGTTCTGCAACCGTGTACATTGCTCTATACTGTAAACAGCCCATTGTCCCTGTGCCCCTGTGCAGCATGCTGCCTCTGCTAGTGAAGGACGGTCTGCTGGTGCCCTACGCGGTGACATCTCTAGCGTTCCTCTTCCTGTCTGTGTACCTGCTGTCGGCTCTGGAGCGTTGTACGGAGGAGGAGCTCAGGATGGGAGCCTACCGCAAGCTGCTCTGCTTCCTACCCACACCGGACATGGGCTGGATCGTAAAATGGAAGGTCAGTTGTGGTCCAATGCGCAGTTTGGTCGAGCTAATCCGTTTAATTGGACTACTGTCTCTGTACTCAAGCACTGGGGGAATTGATTTATTTTATTTGCCACGTAAATAGTTCTCAAAAACTTCTAACCTTTAACCAAACTGGAAATGGGCTGGATCGTAAAATGGAAGGTCAGTTTTGGTCCGAATTCTAAATGTACATAAGGATTCACTGTGTTGCTCTCAGCCCTTTCATCTCTTTGTTACTTACCGGGTCATTTGTGGTTCTTGTCTACCACTGTCTTTTTTACCCAGGCAGGGTACCCACAGAAAAAAAAAAAAAAAAAACTTAAATACCTTTTCAATGTCATGCATTACAGCCATACTGGCAAAAGTAGGTAGCCTGGCTCCGCCCGCCTACCTACTTCCGCTCAATTTTCATTTCACTTCAGTAGTCAAATGAAGTGAAGTACGATGGTCTGGTTGGACCAGGCTAAAAAGTAGGAAGGATAAAATGAAAAAATCTGTACGCATTATAAGGTACTTTTAGTATTAAAAAAAAACATTATTTACTCACATTCATATAACAATGGCTTCATAAAGTGTGTGAATACTCAATAATAACTAAATCAAAAAGTGCGTATTTTTCACATAACGACCCCTCTTGTGTCTTGTGTCTGACGTTCAGTATTTTTTTTTTCATCCTACTAAAGGGCAATCAGAAAAATGAAGACCTTTTTAAGGAAATGTAATTCTTTAAAGCCCTTATTTTGAGAATATTAAATTAAATGTTTTTTTTTTAATGCTTTTAAGACCCTGTGGGTTCCCTGACCACTAGTAGGCGCCAGAATCACACATTTTCCATTCCAACTTCATTAACGTTTAAAGCATGGTTTCCTTTTACATCCAACATTGTTCATTGAAACAGCAAACACATACACACAAGTACATACAGTACACGGCTGCTTGAATAGGCCAATAGTTCAAGTGTGCTTCTTTTACATGGTAGAGGCGAGAGCGGATGTACAAACTGATACGTTTGTAATAATAAGAAGGGTGCTGATTCCGGGGTCCCAGGTGGCGTGTACTTTTGAAAGTGGCACTCGAGTTAAATTGCAACTGTGTGAGAGAAGAGATACACCCCAACTGTATAAATAAAGCCCCCATGTGTGCCGCTGTAAGCTGTGTAAGCTGTCCGCTGCCAGGCCCAAGAATTATTTATCACTTATTTAAGTTTCCACCGTGTCTGAAGTGGGTGCACCGCCAGCCCCTTAGCGACAGGGGCACTGGTAGGGGTGTCAGAGATTAAGAGAAGGTGTCTTTTTATAGCGCTTGTCATTAACACAGGTTTGCCTAGATATATTTATTTACACAAGCAGCATAAATAGCGAGCCCCGCTGATGGCGATAAGGTTTCATGGGGTTTGGGGTTGCAGTGCGCGAGGTGTTTCTCTCCATCTTACTCTCACACAGACTTAACTCTGGGTCATAAAGTCCAAATAGACACATGGCTGATCTCGCTCTCAACAGCAGCTCGCTTTGCAACTGTGTAGCAAGGGCAACAAAAAAAAAGTACTTATGTTAGACTTAAAAGGTGGGGTCAGCGACTATGCAGAATGCTTGTTGTCAAATATCAGTGAATATCTATTTCCTCATGATCTGCTTACCTTTGAACTGGAAACAAAATCTGGTGTTAATACACAGCCTAGGCTCTGTAAACGTGTATTATGCAACTCATTCAGCTTATCGAACAACGGAGAAAAGTTATGTACCATTCATTGCACAGTCAACATTTACTCCATCCCGACCAACAAGTTCCTTCCATAGTAGGCAACAATAATCCTAACTCAAGTTCTTCTTAATTGTTTTTTTTTTAAAGCCATTAACGAAGTCTCATGGTGGTCATGATTGGATATATTGCTCGGTCGTCATGGAGGCGACATGTTTAGAGAGACAGGGGTTATGATCTCCTGCTCATAAACCAACACCTGTTGACCTGACGCTCTCAGGCATTTGTCACATGAAGACAGGGCAAAACTGAGCAAACTTTTTTGATGAAGACAGTGAGAGACATAAGTAGAACTTGAGTTAAGATCTTTTGGTCAAACTTTCGTATCTCCTTCTTCTAAAGCTCTAAAGTAGCATCTGACCACAGCTATTTGACAGCAGCCAACACTAAACTTCTATATAAAGAGGTCTGTCCTGTGTGGTAGGGTTGCCGAAAATTCCCGGAATTGACCCTTTTCAATTCCCGGGAAAAAAGAGCCTCCTCCCCGGGAGATCCCGGGAATTCCCATTAAACCGGAAGTGCCTTTTTAATACTTTATTTTGTACCCACGTACTCGGCCGAGTGGTTTATTGGGCACGTTATAGCCTCATATGCGCAGGGCAGACTGGATGCTAGCTCGAATGAATTAAGGGCATTAAAAGTTAAGTCATCTAAAGGCGTTTTCAGACGGGAGGAGACGTTCTTGTCTGTGCACTCGACCGGTGGAGATAGGAGGCTCCGCGAGGAAACGCCGTGCGGTAACCATGGAAACAACTTTTGTTTACAACCCTGTGTCGCTGCTGTTAAATATCTACTCATATTGTTAACATTTGTTTAGTTAATAAGTGGATTAGTTATTCAGTTTGGTTTAAATGTCTACTTTGTGGATTAGGTCTAGGTTTCACTTTAGTGTTTGGTGGAAGGAACGGGGCGAACAGCGATGCTCCAGCTGTTTCATCTCATTAGATTCATGTCGCTACAAGAGAAAGCAGCAAAAGAAACAGGCTGCTTTATGTTCATCATACAATCTTGATTTGAATACAGAAGAATGGTGAATATCACCATCTCATTGAGGAGAGAAAAGTAAAACACTGTTCAGCTGTGCCAGGCTGCAGGCGCGCGTGCGTGTGTGTGTGTGTGTGTTTGTGTGAGAGAGTGGAGCACAGACGTGACAGTTTAGCTGTGCGGCCGCTTGTCGCTCCGTCTGTAGAACTGCGGACTCTCTGTCTCTCTCCTCTCGCAAGTGAATAGCTGCGTTTACAGTTTAGTGCGGCCGCTTGTCGCCACGTCCACGTCCACGTCTGTAGAACGGTAGTGCGTCTCTCTCCACTCGCATTGAAAATGTATTACCAGACACGTCAAAAGCCTCCCTTATGAAAAGGCCATGATGGCGAGAGTATATTTTATTAGTAAAGGCCACTATTAATGAATTAAAAGAATTAAAAAAAATAAAAACGGGAGGACGGGTCCCGTGGCCAATTTCCGGTACTCCCGGACTGACTCATTTCGCGGGAATCCCGAAATCCCGGGACCCGTCCGGCAACCCACCCTACTGTGTGGTAATCATTTCTTGGGCAGATTTTGAGTCTCTGTGTCACGGAAGCTATTGATAATTTAGTAATGTTTTATATAATTTTGTATAAATTACCAACACATTATCAATCAATATGAGTGTGCTACATGGCCACTAATGTGGCCAAGTCATTGAAAGATGTTTTTTTGTAAACTATTTCGTATCTGTTGACAATCCATATGTCAGTCTGATCAATATTGAGAAAATCCAGCGTTTTCCAGCAATATGTTCAGATTTTAAGCAAATGCAAACCTTTAAAAAACAGTAAAAAATATAAAAATAAGCATTTTTCCAAACTTTCCAGACTCTGAAAGAACCCTGTTTATTATAAACTCAACAAACGGTTTTGTCTTCTGTCCAAGTTTTCTGAATTTGAATCAATTGCTTACAACTTTTGTCCTACTATGTTACAGTTCTACGTCTGCATGGCCGCCATGGCTGGTCTGAGCGTTGCTACTGTCGCCATGGTTCCTCCTCCACATCTCCCCGACCTGTTCCCTGTGTTGGTGTCTCTCTTTGCTTTCCTGCATTTCCTGGGAGCGTTTGTTTACTTCAATGTCATCCAGTTCACTGAATCAGCACCAAGCAGAAAGAGCCAGAAGAAGACCAACTGAATGGTGCCAAAGGTGGTGAATATAGTTAGCGATTTTGAGCTAATTTTGCTTCAGGGAAAACCAGTGTTGCACCATTTGGGTTAATTCTGCTATTGATGTGCATCTAGCCATTCTACTCCCCAAGTCAAAATGGACCAAATTTAGAGCTTCAATGTTAAGTTGATTAAAAGAAGAAAAAATTGGGAACTTGTTATAAACGTTGAGTCAAGTTTCAAGCAATACCATTTGATGGTTCCAGCTTCTCAAATATGAACTAAACTAAAACAATGGATTTGACGATATTACTTTGGGGGTCTCAGAAATTGTGTTTTCCGAACAAACGGTTACTCTTAGAAAAACTCAATCTAGCCTTTTACATTTGAAATACTGTAGCCAAATTACTCCCTAGAAATGTGAAATAGACCTTTTATTATTATTTTCCTTGGACCAATAATACTTCACATTCAAGCTATTAGTGGCTAATCTCACAACTACAAATAAACAAGCGATCTCAGTGTACAGCTCACACTTAGTTCTGTCCGTGTATCCCCAGAAGAGGCATTGAGGGGGTCTTCTAAAGTTCAGTTATTGTTAGACCCGTTGGGGAGAGGTGTTCATTTCATGTTGTTGTAACCTTCCAAAGCCATAGTCGGTGGTGGATGTTCTAGACTTAATGATATTGAGAAGGTGTTCCCGTTATTTTGTCCACCCTTCGAGATTGTGATTAAAAATGTCTTGCGGTAAAGGTCTGATGATGATCTATGTTAACCTTTTTTTTTTTTCGTATGGGATTTCTACTGTATATTTTTGTATCCACCGTCAAAGTTATTTTGTACAAACTTGTGAAAATAAAAATTAAAAAAATGTCTCAATGTCCTAAAAGTGAACACGGGTTTTTTATTGGCACGTTGTTAAATGATTAGATTATGAGCGGCATCGTATAAACTCGTCTACATTTTACCAAGTCGTCCGCTAAATCACCTGCTCTAACAGTCTCTGTCGGAGACATAGGCCAATAATTGGACAAAAATTATATCTTTCAAAGCTTTTTTTACTCATTAAATATTCATTACAAGTCCTTAGACACTGCACAAGGGGTCCGTCCTTGCACAAAATACCGGTTCATTTTAAAACAAAACCAGTGACAGGGCAGGGCTTTAAAAAAAGGGGGAAGATGGAAGGTGACATATCTGAACATAATGCTATAAAGTTGAAATACCACAGAAAAAAAAAAGAAAGTAGAATCCGCCATTTTTTTTTTCTCTCCTCCAATCTCGGAGCGGTTAATGACAGGCATAAAACAAAATCCATTACAACTATAAATGTTATCAGGTCAGTGAGGGTTGCCGTGGCATCGGAGAGGGCTCCGGGGCCGGTAGCCAATAATATTATGAGCCCAAGATCTGACTTAACTGTTAATACAATGTGATTCAAACACAAGGGCCAATTAGTGGTGATGTGAAAGGCACTGATTTGTCATTTGAATGTACAAAGTTGTGGCAGTTCACTTGGAAAGATTTCTAGAATTGAAACTCTTTCTGAAATGCAAAATGAAATTAATAATATTATAATTAGTACATCATTAGTAAAAGACAGCTGTAGTAAAATGGTTTATAAAAATTCAATACATACAAACGATTATATCTGGAGTTCTTTATTTAAGGTGCAGTGGGAGTTGTCCTTTGAATATACACACGTTTATATTAAGTCATGGCAGTTCACTTTCTGGAAAAATGGGAGTTTACTCTACTTCTGAAATGGGAAATTAAATGAATAAAATTTGTTTTAGTACATTTGTAGTATAATACAGCTGTAGTAAAGTGTTGAAATAATCGAAACGTACAAAACGATTATATCTGGAGTTCTTTATTAAAGGTGCAGTGTGTAATATTAGTTGCAGTTTAGAATTGATAAATAAATACAATACATCCATTTTAATACACATGTTCGTAAGATAAAGTGAAGGTAATGCAATGCAGTGCAGTAAGTGACATCACAATCCCAAGTCAAAGTAAAAATAAAAAGGATTAAAATATATTATTTATAGAAGCAAACTGCCTTGCCTGGCTGTGCTTATACCATTTAGTTTAAATTAGGATTTCAGTTTGAAACTCACAATAAAATGTCAAATTCAAACATTTCAATGTATAAAGTGTCCAGTTCATGTGCTACTGGTGTTTTAAAAAAAGTTAAATGAATTAAATAATTGCACACCAGAGCGCGAGCCTTTTTTCTATCAAGCCCTATTGGAAATCAGGCTCTTGTCACCACCATGTCTCTTCCCTGTTATCTTAGGGTGTATTCACACATGCTGTGTTTAGTTCGGTTGAAACGAACTCAGGTGCACTTCCACCTTCGGTGCGCATCTTTCAGACAGGTGTGAATACAGCAATCACACCCGGGGGCGGACCAAACAAACGCTCCGAGACCCAGCAGAAGAGGTGGTCTCGATGCGCTTCGAAACGCACTCTGCTGCAGTTCGTTTGTGGTGTGAATTTGGCCGGACTCGATCCGACCCAATTGCAGGAAGCACTGCGCCTTTTCTTTCTTTTCTTTTTTAATAAATCGCCATCAGCTTCACATTATGGGAAAGTGTTGTTGTCGCCATTGTTAGGAAGATTAGTTGTGGTTTGACCGGGAGCCCCGAGCGAAAATATTACATTTGATAATGACGCGTGCGGATCAGCGATCAGATGGAGAGGAGCGTCTCCCGTAGCCTACAGTGCCAACAGGTTCACGCTGCGCTTTGCATGAAGTGTGTGTTTTTATTGTTCTTCGTCAGTACTATCCCCGTGTCAGTTTGGTGCTGAACTGCGCCGAACTGACACCCAGCTGATACACAGCTAAATCAGCTGTGTTTCAGTTTGAGCCTATTCTTCACGCGAGCCGCGCGTCCAGCAGCAAAAATACAGTAAAAATGATGTTTCACATCGTAGGCTAGAAGCCACATAACGTGGCATTGACATGGGGCTACATATTATAACCATATGAAACAATAATAATTTGATGTGTTTCTTCTTTATTTATAGGCTAGATGTAGGCATTTTTATTATTTTTAACCATATTATATCAATGATATATTTCGCAGTTTTTACTTCGTTCTTCCTGCTTCTCTCCACCCCAGAATGTCTGTCCAATGAATGAATGACTTCAGATCACGTGTGGTTTTGCTTCGTAATTGGCAAGATATAAATGGTTCACTTGCAAAAGGGGCAATATGAAAGTGGACCACACCAACAAAAAAAAATCCAAATTCTATTTGGTCTGGACCAAAGCAAGTGAACTAACGGACTTTCCATGTGTGAATACACCCTCAGATGCATATCCCAGGTTTCCATGTCTCTCTAGACCTTGGAATAGAGGCTGTCACAGTAAGTAGATACTCATAGTTAACACTCTACGCTAATGGAAGGTGAAGGAAAATCTGGTTAAAGGTGTACTCTACTAAAATAGGTGATAACAGTTTTACATATCGACCTAAAGTACAGTAAAAACCAAAGGTAAGATACAGTATTATTGTATGCATCAGTGGAGGTAAGGTGCACAAAATCCTTCTACCCATCTCCAAAGGGGCTTGAATGAAAACATTAGTTTTGTTCATGAGCGAGCTGACTTTGTCCTTCACGTGGCCTCTAAGGGCGATAAAGTGAGAGTTACACGATCCACCTTCGGCAGAAATAGGAAATGTTGCTGTGAACAGCAGCTGTCGCTTTAGGTCGACTCGGGCAGCGGGAGGGTCCCGGCCTTAGTTCCCAGGCAGCACTGACACATACAGAGACCAGACTACTGTTGGGTGTATGTGAGACAGTTTGCACCCCACACCTTTACTTTACAAAAGGAATTATAGGTGGAGTCAGCGATTCTGGAGAAGGCTTATTGTCAAAATCACTTTGTCAAATCAGTGAAATTGTCCTCACAATCCTGTATGTACTGTGTGTGCGCTGAAAAAAAATTCAGTGTCAATATACACAGCCTAGGCTACATAAACTGGCATGTTGCCAACTACAGGGCAACATGGGCCCGCTTTGTTAACATACCAGTTTACAGAGCCTAAGTGTTGCATTAACACTAGCTTGTTTTTTCTGTGCACACAGTATGGACAGGTAGCAGATCATGAGGAGATCTTCACTGATTTTGACATAAATCGAATCAGAATCACTGACTCCCCCTTTAAAACAGCACAGTTGGGGAGGATTGCATAGTTGCATAGATTTAAGCTATAAAAGGGGGATGAGCTGGGTTGCCATCCCGAAAGAACAATAATTTGCACAGCGTTGTAGCATTGTGGTTAATGTAGAATCAACATTTGTCAGCTGCCAGGCATGAGAATCTGGCGGGTTATAGTCTGCAGTCTCACACGTCAAGATGTTTCGCTCCCACAGTTTTCAGACGTTTCTCGGGGCAAAATGAATGACGGTTTTCGGAGACGTCTCAGCCTCTTCAAACTGACAGCCTGGATTCAAGATTCATCTCCTGCCCGTGTCTCCGCGGGATCACACAACACACGAGGTGAAGAGCAATTCCATTGGCTGTCAACGGCCCGAGATGGCTCGCTAGCACACAAACCTGGGGAATATGGGAGAGGGAAAACATGATTGTAACCCCACTGGCACCCGATGATATTATACACACGCCACGCACAGTCACTGTCAAAGATGTTCACAAAGAAGAGATTTAGCAGCAGGGATATTTTACATAAACTGAGGCTATATGTTAACAAAACCAACGGATTCATGTCAGTGTTTAGACTTAGTTTGTAATTTATCAATTTATCTATTGAGTTCAAGTGGATATATATTTCTTTTACCTTAGCCCACGATGGACTTCAGAAACTCGTAGGAGCTACCGTACTTCACTATTCCTAAAAAGGAGAAAAGATCAAATCAGAAGTGAAAGAAATGTATAACAAAGTGAAAGTGTTTTATTCAAAAATAAATACATACTTTTTAATAATCAACAGAGATCCTCAAGTGGCCTATATACACAGAAAATGCCATTTAAGATACAAATATTCATTAAATGTCAAGTTAATTCCAATCTTATAATCCTATTCACAATGCTAATAAGTGATTCAACCCTCAACTGCAATACTAAGGTTAGAAAAAAAATACACATTTACCTGCTATGTTAATATATCAAAGACTCACACGGAATAATATATTTATTTTGCAGCCCAAGATGAAATGCAACTGACTGAAAATGTCTCTAAATCAGAACTCCTCCCGCCTAGGAAGAAGATTGCATACTCTGCAACACCTAACGTTGGTCGATCGAATTCCACCGAAAAACAGCCTTTAATATACAACTCCCCCCTTTAATTGCAAAGCGTGTGTTCCATCAGAAAGCATAAAACAGCCGATGGGATGGGGTGTGAGGTGGCATCTGTCTGTGAGTGGCCTGCTATAGGATTGATGTGCCCCCGGTCTGGGACGGCATAGCACAGCCCGCGACCTGCAACACTACAGCCCCATCACTTTTATGACATCTTAAGGAATCTTCTTTTTAATACAGCCCATTACTGCTGACATACAAATCTTCCCACAACGGTGTGGTGTGCCCCCCCCCCCCTCCCTCCTACCTATGGCCTGATCAATTTTTACTCTGCTGCTGAGCCATCCCCTTTTACCCCCCCCTCTCATTTTGTCATCTCAAAATTCATATAATATAGGATTTTCTTATGGGGAAAAAGTGCAATAAAAATATGTTATCACCACCCCCCACACACCGAAAGATGCGCATAAGACTCTGGTTGAGCTTGGTTGCTTAAAAAGCTTCACGAGAGAGAAAATAAAAATATGTTTCTGTAGTAAGCAGAACTGTTTAAATGTTATTTATTTTTATGTTCCTAAGAAAATATATTGTGAAGTGCGGCATTGATTCCCGAACATAACCGTGTCTCGATACGGGGTCGAAAGGGGCTGAATTTATGAATCCTTTGCACAACTCCTTTAATTGAATTTTCCAAATCTCTCACCACACACAAATAATCAATAGCTATACTGCTGAGGGAAACTTGCCTCAGAAAAAATTATTAGGGCCCTTTTTTCGTTTTTCAATTTTGTAGTCATCAGCACATAAGGGACGCTGCGGGTATATGTAATGCGGCGACCATTCCCCGAAGGATTTATGCTCAACCCAAAAGTCTGATTGCTCACACAGAGAGTGACTTCTTTAGAATGCTTACTGAAACTTTTCTTAACCTTAAATGGCCGTTGTAAGCACTTCTAAATGCTGCACTCATACTCAGTTAAACTTATCTATTTTCTCTATCAGTCTAAGGCAGGTAAAAGCAGGGACAAGGTAGGGGAGGAACAGGGCAGATGAAGACAAGGCAGAGAAGTAGGACTGGAGAATTGGCCTTCAAGGTTTAATAAAGGTGGAGTCAGTGATTCTGGAGAACGCTTGTTGTCAAACTCAGTGAATATCTCCTCATGTTCCACTACCTGTCTTCAGTACTGTGGGTGCACACGCTTGGGAAAAAAATCCTGTTAATCCACAGCCTAGGCTCTGTAAATGGGTGTGTAAACAAAACCCCCATTGTAGCTAGCAAAAGGCCCGTTTACAGAGCATAGGATGTGTATTAACACAACTGGATTTGGGCTAACAGTATTGGGTTTTGTTGCTGCTAGACCCCTACTTGGTCAGGTATGAACAGTAGCTAATGTTAGCCGATATCAGGAGGATACATAGATTTCTTCTCACACACAAAAGGCCCCTTTAACCACTCCGCCTTGCTCCTGAGTTCAGTAAATGAACTAATATTGGACGTCCTCCATCACTGATTTTCCTGTAAAGTGTGGTGAGGGTAAGACAACCCGTTGGAGAGTTTTGACTGTGGATCGAGTCTATGAGAGGAAAACAGTTCATCACAATGATGTTTAAATCAATCACAACAGTTCACATCAAAGAAACCTGTGATGTGGCTGGAAATCAGTCAAATCCATATTCAGTTTGTACTGTATCAATATGTCCATAAAAAGTCAGTAATACTTTTGAAAAAAAATCAATCAATAAATCAGCCTACTACCACCTAAAAAACATATCAAGAATTAAAGGGCTTATGTCTCAGCAAGATTTAGAAAAACTTGTCCATGCATTTATCTTTAGTAGACTTGACTACTGTAACAGTGTCCTTGCTGGCCTTCCAAAAAAATCAATCAGACAGCTTCAGCTAATTCAGAACGCTGCTGCTCGAGTCCTCACTAGGACCAAAAAGGTGGATCACATTACCCCAGTTCTGAGGTCTTTACATTGGCTTCCAGTCACTCAAAGAATTGATTTCAAAATTCTGATGTTGGTTTATAAAGCACTAAATGGTTTAGGGCCAAAATACATTACTGATATGCTGATAAGTTATGAACCGTCCAGAGCCCTTAGGTCGTCTGGGACAGGTCTACTTACAGTCCCTAGAGTTAGGACTAAACGAGGAGAAGCAGCTTTTAGTTTTTATGCACCAACAATCTGGAACAAACTCCCAGAGAACTTGAGGTCTGCTGCAACTCTCAGTTCTTTTAAATCGAGTCTGAAGACTTTTTTGTTTCCTTTTTAACTTGCAATTTTCATTTTATTTGCTTCTTTTATTATGTTTTTAAATCGAGTTTTAATTTTAATTTTATTTTTATTTGCTTCTTTTATTCGCTTTTAATTGTTTTATAATGTGTTTTATGTAATCTAATCTTGCCCCTGTAAAGCACTTTGAGTGGCCTTGTGTCTGAATTGTGCTATATAAATAAACTTGCCTTGCCTTGCCTTGCCTTGCCTTGCCTTGCCTTGCCTTGAAACCTGGTCTAAAATAGTAAAGTAGTTAAAATAAAAACACCTATTTTTACTGTCTAGACCACATGTGTCAAACTCAAGGCCCGCGGGCCACATCTGGCCCGCGACACGTTTTGATCTGGCCCGCGAATCAATTCGGCCGATTTGAATCAATTCTGGGAAAAAAAAATAAAAAATAAAATAATGATTTTTTTTTTTTTTTTTTTTTTTTTTAATGGAGTCTGTGCCATATCCGCACGTCGCATACACTCCCAACTGTTAGGAAACTTACGTGGCTTACAGCTAGGAATGTCTGCTGAAAGTTCCACAGCTCAGGATTTTAAGCCATGAATTGATGAACTTGCATCTAAGAAGAGCTGCTCACTCCAGCCGCTAGGGGGCAGCCAAAATTAAAAAAAAGCAGATTTTAGCAACGTGGTAAATGGCAATCTTGCTTCACCGCTATTAATGTTTCCTCCAGTGCTTTATGGCAAAGTAAAAACCAAAAAAATAATAATGAAATAAAAAAAAAATATTTTTAAGTGCTGAACAATTAATGTACTAGCCAGCGCGGTGTGTCTGTGGCTCTGCGCGCGCGAAACGAGCAGGAGCATGCTAGTGTAGGCCTACAAGATTTATTTTCTAATTTTCCAAGCTGCTTTATTTTTATGTTTTAAATTGGGAAAAACTTATTCCAAAACAACCAATATTGTATTTAAAAATAAATCAAAACAGTGTATTTTGTACTGTCTGCATGTTTGCACAAAATGTGTCCCTGTACATATAGTAAACAAAATTGGACAAAAGTGCCTGTAGTATTTGTGTATTCAAACAAGGAATACACAAATACTACATTATTAGTGCGTATTGGCATCTTTGAGCAAAATACCCCCAAAATTTTTGCTGCGGCGCTCCACGCCGCACCTCTTATTCCCATGGCCAGCAGCAGCCTTTACTAATACATTTCCTGGAGGGTACAGAGATCCCTTTTGATCCGTGATAATGTAGGTTACATATGTAGGCTGAATGATAAAGCATATTACTGAAAAATAAAACTATAGATTTGGAGTTGACATATGTACGTTATTTTGCCATTATTTTACTGGTCCGGCCCACTTGAGATCAGAGAGGCTGTATGTGGCCCTCGAACCAAAATGAGTTTGACACCCCTTGTCTAGACTATTCTAAACTGTTTGGGCGTGGCCATATCAAACGATCTCCATGGCTACGGTAATTCTTTTTTATAGACCATTTGGGCAGAGAACTACTGTGATTGGTTCAAAATACCTATTGTGTAATAAGACCCAGAGCATAGTCCACCTCATTTAAACCTATTTGCTGTAAAGTTGATCAAACTTAAACAACAATTATAATTAAATATATTACATTTGGATTGATAAATATGCCTAACTCTTTTCATATGCTTACTATCATACAACTCCCTAAAATACATAGTTGAAATAATGTTGTGGATAGGGGCTTTAAAAGTAGTTATAAAGTAAAACACATACTGTATCTACAATGTCAGATATCACAATCCCCCATTTCATTATATACTTTAGTTGTTTCATCCTTCAGTATATAATTCCCACTGACACGGTCAAGATAAGAGAGCAAACTGGTGCATTCTGTCCAACCCTTACGTCCTCATAAAGCAGTCAGCCTTGTTCAACACACGGGCCCCCGCAGCCCAAAGGCCATAGCAGCGCATCTAAACAAACATTTTACACTAGAACAGAATCCCGCTTCAAGATACCATCAGCTATCACCCGTCTGGATTTCACGCTCTCCCAGTAGATATAGGCCAGAAGTCTTCAGTAGTCTTTGAATAACAGTTTGTTTGGTTAAAAATGTGTGTCTCACTGCACAACATTACATAGAGGGTCCTATTCTCTCCCAGCGCTATCTGCCTTGACATTGTGAGGCTCTGTTGTTGTAAGGAAGGCTTAGGCAAAACTGATACATTTTCACGGATCCCCCCTCATGTGACAAAAAAATGTGACATTCCTTGGGGGCTATACGGACCCACAATGCATCATAGTATGTTGTTCAGCTTTCCTTTACTGGAACCAATTAAAAATAATTTCTAACAACCTTATCGGAAAACAAGCTGGCCCCTCCTGACAATACCCTCCCTATTAATTTCTAAACACAAGTCGCCATTGTGCGATTTGGATCACAAGAGTTGTTGCGCCGCCGGCATAATATGTGCCTTAAATAATCAAATCAATGTTTTAAGGAAATCTCAGTCATTGGCTTGTTTGTGTAACCATAACAAAATAGTTGTTGTTCTCCAAAGGTTGAAGAGAACGCGATTGTCGAGAGAAACAAGGGTCCATTGATGGTGTTAATGTGAAACGGCAAAAGATGATGAAGGGACTAGCAAATCAAATAGTGAAGGAATAACAGGCGGGGGGGGGGGGGGTGTCCTCGGTAATGAAACTGCATCGTGACTACATTTGCTTTTTCGTGCTCATCCCAAACAATGGGGACAAACATGTTTACAGCCCCTTTAAAGAGCTAAAGACAAGGTCGAAATCACAGCTGTATTAATACAGCCGTTTAAAGCTATAGTTCGTAATTTTTTTCATACGAATGAATGTCTGTTACATTCAAGCTATTGCCAAGTGAGTTGACACAAAGTTGATTGAGCTAGCCCCACATCATTCTCTGTGTTTCCCAGTATGACAGCGTTTACCAACTGGTGAATTCCCTAGACACTGGCGCAGGAGCTCAAGAAGTGCCCATGTCATTTTTCAGTTGTTGATTCTACTGCTACAACATTCAAGTTGTCCAACAGAACCAAAGTGAATGCGCCCTTTGAGAAAATAGGTTTTGAAATCTTATTCTTAGCTTCAAACTCACTTTAAAACTTCAGTAAATCTTGTGATATTGTTCAACCCCTGAGCTCTACTTAGCAGCATGTGGTCATAAAGCCTGTCAGTGATCAATGTGATAGAAATACAGTTACCAGAAGTAGGTGTGATCATCTCTGAAAAGCGTAACAACACATTGAATGCTAAATTATAAAAGGTTGCTTACTCTAAAACTGTGTTAGTAGGTCTATTACATGTATTACTAGACACATTACCTTGGCTGGGATGCTTGGGGTCTTTATTTGCTTTCAAAGATGACTCCACTCTGGATGCTGAAAAAGACATAAAAAGGCCCTTCACAATTAGTTTAAGTGTGTGTGTGTGTGTGTGTGTGTGTGTGTGTGTGTGTGTGTGTGTGTGTGTGTGGTGTGTGTGTGTGTGTGTGTGTGTGTGTGTGTGTGTGTGTGTGTGTATATAGAATGTGTGATATATGCAATAATTAACAGTCAAAAGAACATAAAATGTAACATGCTTCAAGTATCTTACATCCAGTTTCTTCAGTGAAAAGATGCAGCATATAACTCTAATTAAACTACAGTTTTTGTAACCCACTTTCCCAGTCATATTTAACAGTGTTTTCCTGATGTGTGTACTCACCATAGATAGTATACTGTATATAGTAGTACATACTCACTCAGCTCTCTGTGTCTCTTGAGCTCAGTCTTCAGGCCGGATGAAGATCTAGTGGAGAATCTTGCTTGTTCACTGCTGCCATCTGCTGGCTGTTGAAAAATACAGAATCACAAAAGATCAGAGGAAAACCACACAAAAAACAAGAAATAGTGTGTGTGTGTGTGTGTGTGTGTGTGTGTGTGTGTGTGTGTGTGTGTGTGTGTGTGTGTGTGTGTGTGTGTGTGTGTGTGTGTGTGTGTGTGTGTGTGTGTGTGTGTGTGTGTGTGTGTGTGTGTGTGTGTGTGTGTGTGTGTGTGTGTGTGTGAGTGTGAGAGAAAGCTCACTGTATTGGAAATGAATGAACAAAGCAAGAAAGAAAATCTCAAAATGTGAAAGTAGACTAGTTTGGAAAGGATAAATAGAATAACCATCATCTCTCAATCTCCCGATACGATGGAGACGGAGACAGAGACATTTCCGCCCAGTGTAAAGATTTAGGTCCAAAAAGAAAAAGTATTTTCTCACGAGTATTTCCTCCAGCTCTTTCCTGGCCTTGATGAATGAATCCACAGACTTTTCCAGTTTAGATCTCAGAGACTCCAATCTGGTCAGAGCAAAGAGAGAGTGAGCCGACACAATGACATGATGTTCAAAAAGAGATTTTGTGTTGGATATTTGATAGTGATGATAGTGGGACCTTTTGAATAAATTATCGGCTGTGATATTAAAACATAAAATATGTCTCTTAAAAAGGACTAGACATGAGGACTAATATTGACTAGTTTTTTTTTTTATATATATATATATATATATATATATATATATATATATATATATATATATATATATGTATACTATATTGAACCTTAACTAGTAGGTTAAAAGTAGATAAGTGGGAGGTAGGTAAGAAAAAATATGGATAATTTAAAGAATGGTATTTATAAGTATCACTCCAAGACGTATATAATAAAAAAAAACTACTATGGTAATCGATTATTTAAAATACACTGTATTTATTTAATTATATCAATGTATTCTACTTCTGCATTTCATTGTTGTCAAGGTATGAGCGTTTAGTCTGGCTAGTTTGCAGTTCCACTTTTCCCCACCTTATATTTAATAAGAAATGTACAATAAAGTTAAAACACCCCCAAAGTCCCCCTAACATGACAAGTGATCGCTATGAATGTATTGTAAACCCAGTTCGAGTCACGTGTATCAGCGAACAGACAGACAGCACTATAAAACTATAAAACCAATGCTTGTTTTGATGGATTGGGCCCAGACACGGAATGTCTGCCTCGACTAAGGAAATGGTTCTTGTGTTAAGTGGCTCTTATACAACTATTTTTAGTGCTATGTAAATCACTGATCATTTGGCCGCTTGATGATGGATCCCCGTCATTCCGTGTCTCCTGTCATTAAATTCTGATCTGTCATTACGGCCATCAGGAAAGTGTGGCAGCGACTGAAATATAGCAACTCGTAAAAAGGGAGTTTTTCTCTAACCCTTTGACTCTTGTGCTCGACTTGGACTCTCTCTATATATCAACAGTTAGCAGTGAGAGGAAAAGAAAACTTTGAAATTTGCTCCAGACTAGTGGACTACACATACAACTGATTGATGGAAATAGTTGTCGAAAATATGAGAAATACAAAAGCGGTGACTTAAAGATACTCACTCTACCAACTCTGGCCGCGGGAGCTCTTGTTGACGTGTCGGGACTTTGGTCTTGCCTGTTGATGAATAATCATTTATTTCATAACACAATCTGGAGTATGCTGGACTATGTGAGAGTTAAGTGTTGCATTGTGTACCCACAAGGATACAGTTTAGTTTTACCTCACAACGACAACAATACACACAGTAGGCCATCACTTAAATGAAGGGTGGAGCTTGTGGATTGAGGTTATTCGTTTGTAAGCTACAATTTAGCAAACAGTCATCGTAACTCATGTTCATGATGATCAGAAAAATGTCAGGATTATCACTTTCCTAAATATTAAGTCAGTCGATACTTTCTTTTTAAATTGCCATTTATACTGAAATAAAGGTCATTGAGGTCATTCACACTTTAAGCTAGAAACGATGTCTCTGACTCACACATACTGTTCCTAGCTGTGGTTCTTCACATAATAAACTCCCTGTCCCAGAAAATGAACTGCTGACTTTCTAGTCGATAGCTCATTTGATCTAACCTTTCAGAACACACACACACACACACACACACGCACACGCACACGCACACGCACACACCTGACTTTGTTGGGACTGGGCTTTCAAAAGTTGTCTTGGAGAAAAAAACACAGCACATAAGAACCATATAAGTGTGAGATGTGAAGCGTGCCGGAGCGTGTGCGATCAATACACAGGAACAGACAGAATAGACTATTTGGACATGAGACGTAGCCCTGACAACCGGCAGTAAGTCACAGCCATTCCTGGCCAAACCGAGAACAATTCAGCCCCTCGCATCATGGACATGTCCTAAATCCATCTGTCCGGCTTGTGTGTGTAGCTTTAGCTCATGCGAGATCTGGGTAATCTTTTGTCATAGGTTACATTG
The DNA here is from genome assembly GCA_026929865.2 of Hyperoplus lanceolatus. Lineage (NCBI taxonomy): Eukaryota > Metazoa > Chordata > Actinopteri > Uranoscopiformes > Ammodytidae > Hyperoplus > Hyperoplus lanceolatus. Next base: position 29,602,240 of record CM049403.1, read on the forward strand.
ATGTCTCTTCAGATATCAATAATGATTTATGAACACACCTGCTTTAGGAGTTGCAGTCCCAGTTGAAGGTGCGTGGCTTTTTGCACGTAGTCGTACTGGTATTTTGGAAGTTGGGGGCTATTCAGGCACAATGAAGGAGGGAGGAAGGATGGATAGATAATTAGCAAAAAACAAATAATTTAGGACAGAAAAATTACTTCAGCAAAAAAAAGTTGTAGAATGTAAAAAATATAATTTTAATCTTTTAAAATATTATTTCTGTACATATAAATGAACAATCACAATGTTAGGTGATGGATGCAAGTGGTTACATTGTCAGTTTACGGACATACATGATAAGCATCGTTCATCTGCAGAGTTCTTCTCACACTGCTGAGAAAACAAAATTGAGTTTCAATTAATTGTTTTATTAATCTACCATTAAGCCATTCCTGGTTACGTAAATACTCAGTCCACTTTAATATTATTTCTCTGACGACAGAATAAGCCCATGAAGATGTAATGTCATAAGATTACAATAATAAAGTACTGGAAAGTTACGTCACGTGTGTGTAGAACATCAATAACAGCAAAGTACAGTCAAACTGTGGGAAAACTGCATACAATAGTAACATAATGACAAGGACTCTTCCTATTAAAGTATTACACGTAGGTTATTGAAGTCAGACCGAGTCAGACACACAACAAGCTAATACCATAACAATCATTATAGTCGGTGGTGAAACTGGTGATTAATATCTATAGTATGCAGAAAGGGTTCCGTATGTCAATGTTGTAACAAGTCTTACGGTAGATAAAAGAGAAACATTGAAGAATACTCACGGCATTTTGAGTCTTTTTCAGCAAAAAGAAAAAATGTTTGTCACAATTTTTTGAAACTGGCGCCTTTGCTCCACCCAAACAGTCCGTGTTTAACCTACCCTGGTTTATATATAGTTCCGCATGCCTCCTTATTATTACTGCCTAGAAGGAACAACGCAAAAAACTGTCTGAACTGAATACAGATAAAAATCCGTACATATTCTTAATAATACCTTTTTAATCAAATTAAATGATCCAATATGGTCTTTGTGCGTTTATTTTTTCAGCCAGAGGACGGGTTAAGGTTTGTTTCTTCCGTGTCGTATTTTGGTGAACACCGAGGAGTTTCTTGTTTACCTAGCAACAGGCAGCGGCTAGCAACGGTGTTTGACAGCCGTCGTTGCTAACGCGTAGTTTACTGAATTAAATGAATATTGTATGCTATAAGATGTTTTCAACGGTCTAAAAAATATATCATTTACTCTAATTTAACCGCCGTATTTGGCTGTCTTGCTGTTTCTGAGCTGGAGGGTGCTAAAGCTAACAGCAACCAGGTGGATTGATCTTCCAAAGATGTCTTTTCATGAGTCGCCTCGCCCTTCTGATGAAGGAGAGGTTTTCTACACACAATGCAGAGCCGCGTACCTCTCCGTGTTCAGGTCCAGTCTCACTAATATCGCCTCCAAGCAGCAGCTATGTCGCGGTAAGCTTTTATACTTTATACTGTTAGCGTGCGACCTTTACGTTTTCCAATATAGTGAAAGTGTATACTTTTATTTATTTGAATTTCATCATTTAGTTATATCAGGTAGAGATAAATGATGTAATCTAGAAATCTAAAAATCTATCAAAAGAGTCTATATGATTGGTTGGTCCCATGGACACAAGCAGTCAAGCTGGAATATGGGATTTTTTATTATACATTTTTCATTCCAAGTTTTACATTATAAAACTCAACTTGATGCGATTGACTGATCAATTTAAATAATTCACAAATCCCTCTCTCATTAACATCTTCAGCAGATCTGCAGGGCATGATTTAATATGGTCATTCATTATAGAACATTCATTTGAGACAAAATATGGCTTTTTAGTTGTATATTTTGAATGACCAGAAATTAAATAATTCAACCAAAAACATTTTAACATTTTAGTAGATTTCACAGACCTCTTACTTACTACTACTTGGACTAAATAAGTCATGTTGTATGAGAAAATTGTCCGTTACTCAATGTTCAATATCATTCTCTCCCCATTTATCCGATCCAGTTCTGCAGCAGGCCGGTAGGAATCCCTCCCAAGCGTCTCTGAATAAATACTGGCCTCGCAGAACGTCCAAACTCAACTTTGACGACTTCTGTGAGATCGTCAGATGTGAGAGGAAAGCCGAGGAACCTGAGCTGCTGAGAGCCTTCAGAAAGATGGACGTGAACGGAGATGGCTTCATCTCACACAGTGAGCTGGAGAAAGCCCTCACCTCTGTGAGTATCATTAAAAAAACATCTTGTATTAGACAGATCTGCAACAAATTATATACCTTTTGTTTTGGGCTGATTGTTAATTTCTAGGTGCAGTGTGTAATATGACATCATCAAGAAAGTTCTACAAAGTTCTAGAATGCAATGCTCCCTGGGTAACCCCACCCCTTTCGAATAATAACAGAAGCTACAGTGGCCTTCAAGGACAAGAACAATTCAAAATTTTAAATAATGCACCTGATGACATTCCAACTATGACACTTTCAAGATGGCGGCACTAGGCCTTGGTCCAAAACATGCAGAAATATGGACATATATGAGACCCTTTCTAAGGGAAAAATAAATAATTCAAAAAAATGTTTTCAGCTATTATGCTCGAAATTAAATGTACTTATGGATATTATAATTACTTTCTACAAAATCTGCTAGGAAATAAAACCCAAAATTCTACACACTGCAGGTTTAAAGGTGTCAGGAGGAGTAAGCGATTCTGGAGAACGCTTGTTGTCGAAATCACTTTTTGTAAAAAACAGGGAATATCTCCTCACAATATGCTACCTGTCCGTACTCTGTGTGTGCAGGAAAAAAACTCTGGTGTTAGCATACAGACTAGGCTCTGTAAACTCTGGTGTTAGTATACAGACTAGGCTCTGTAAACTCTGGTGTTAGCATACAGACTAGGCTCTGTAAACTCTGGTGTTAGTATACAGACTAGGCTCTGTAAACTCTGGTGTTAGCATACAGACTAGGCTCTGTAAACTCTGGTGTTAGCATACAGACTAGGCTCTGTAAACTCTGGTGTTAGCATACAGACTAGGCTCTGTAAACTCTGGTGTTAGCATACAGACTAGGCTCTGTAAACTCTGGTGTTAGCATACAGACTAGGCTCTGTAAACTCTGGTGTTAGCATACAGACTAGGCTCTGTAAACTCTGGTGTTAGTATACAGACTAGGCTCTGTAAACTCTGGTGTTAGCATACAGACTAGGCTCTGTAAACTCTGGTGTTAGCATACAGACTAGGCTCTGTAAACTCTGGTGTTAGCATACAGACTAGGCTCTGTAAACTCTGGTGTTAGCATACAGACTAGGCTCTGTAAACTCTGGTGTTAGCATACAGACTAGGCTCTGTAAACTCTGGTGTTAGTATACAGACTAGGCTCTGTAAACTCATATGTAAACAAAGAGAATGTAAAAAAAAAAGGGGGTTCAGACAGTAGTTAGCAACATAACCATTTTTTCAGCGCACAAAATACATACAGGTAGCGGATCTCAAGGAGATATTCACTGATTTTGAAAGAAAGTTATTTTGACAAATTTCAGTTGGTCTGGTGATTTTTAATACTAAATAAAATCTGTTGAATATTCCAGGGTGGAGAGAAAATGACCAGTGAAGAGGTGAACGCCATTTTCTCATTAGCTGACATCAACAAGGACGGCAAACTGGACTATGCAGAAGTAAGTTTAGTTTGAAATGACCCTGAAACCACTTTGCTGCATATGCCATCCTTGTCTCTCAGGTTATGTTACCTGTCTACCTCTAAGCCTATACATGAGGGTATTTTAAATAGATTTGTGTCAACTTATTCGTATCAGTCATTTAAACATTTCATCCATTTGATCAGCTTAAAAACAATCCACCAATGTAGCGTCACAACAAAGCCTATATTCCAAGCAGGCAGGTAAAAAGAATGGAAAAAGTAGAATTTGCAGTCTCCTAGCCATAGTGTTGCACTGTCATTTAACAGTTTGTATGCACCACAGTAAAGGATAACAAATACATCTTCTTCTATCAGATTCATTGAAACAGTTTCTGTTAAAGTTGAATTGAGTTTACATTAAATACAGAATACGGAGATGTCTTTATTTTTTGTCATATGCTCACCTCCATCCTAGTTCTAGGATGTCTAACCCCTATCCCCTGCCTCATGTCCTCATGTATCATCCTCTCTCGCTGCTGGCTTCCTGTGTGTGTGTGTGTGTGTGTGTGTGTGTGTGTGTGTGTGTGTGTGTGTGTGTGTGTGTGTGTGTGTGTGTGTGTGTGTGTGTGTGTGTGTGTGTGTGTGTGTGTGTGTGTGTGTGTGTGTGTGTGTGTGTGTGTGTGTGTGTGTGTGTGTGTGTGTGTGTGTGCGCGTGCGTGCGTGTGTGTCAGTTCTGCAGATTGCTTGTGTCTACAGTGGAGCAGTGTGAGACGGTTGCTATGGGCAGACTGGAGACCAATGCCAAGCTGAAGAGACAGAACTTTGGCAGCCAGTCACACAGCCCTCTGAAGAACTCCACCTCATCATCATCATCGTCGTCAACGGCAACAGCAGCATCCACTCAACCTCAGCCTCCGGAGACAGTGCGGACAGACTCTGACACAGCACTCAAGAAAGGTACGGAATGGGTTTATAGACATTCCAGAATTATCACATTTAAAAGTGATAGAATTATTTTTTTGACAGAGTTTTAGCAGTTTTTAGAGCGCTATTATTTAAATGGTTGATACATGAAAAGCTATTCAACAAGGACAATTTTAAAACTACAGTGCGTAACTTATGTCGCCCCCATTAGGAGTTCGGAGTCATTACGACAACACACCAGTGTCAGTGGTTGACACCAGTTTGTATACACTGCCGTACTGAGAAATACAGAGAGAGTTTTGTGGAGCTGATCGGCTTAATCAACTTTGTGTCAATTCGTTTGGCAACGGCTTGAATGTAACTGACATTCATTTATATGGAAGAGTTACGCACTATAGCTTAAAGTTTATGTGTATCTTATTTTTCTCCTTGGAAATATTTCTCTTCCCATCCATAACACTGGCATATATTTATCTACTGACACACATGTATTGAGAAGGCTGTATTTTGGCAAATTTTTGGAAATGCTAATATCTTAAGCCCAGTTCAGACCAAAAATTGGCCTTGCAACTCCTTGCAACGAGACGGTTGAGACGTTCCAAAACTGGACCTTGCGATTTGACGAGTTGAATCTTCTGCAACGCCTTGCAACGGCTTGCAACGCGCTGCAACAAGCAGTTCACACCGCTGCAATTTCTCCCCCGCGACGTTCTAAAACCGTCTCGTCGCAAGCAGTTGCAAGGCGAATCTTTGGTCTGAACTGGGCTTTAGAATACAATAGAACATGATAGCAATTTGCGCAACACAACCTACAGGTCCAGAGTAGCAGCCAATGGCGACTGAACACCAAGTATATTTCAGATTTCCAATTTATAGTTGTGCACTCATACACACACACTGCTTGGCCCAATACGCCTCACCGATTAGTTTTGATGAATAAATAATAGCTCTGTTATTGATCGATTTTTCACTCACACTGTGACAAATCACCTCATTAAGACAGGCCCTACATCATACACAAACACACACACACACACACACACACACACACACACACACACACACACACACACACACACACACACACACACACACACACACACACACACACACACACACACAAACACACACACACAGGCCCTACATCATAATAGCCTCACAATTAGGGCAGCTTGTTTGCAGGGAGGAGACTGTAAAGCGTCGCACTTTGGGTAATCATTTCTGCCATTAGGAGATTGACAAAAGCTCCATCTACTCTGATGAAAAATCAACACCTTTCAACCATGTCTTTGGAGTCCGAGCTCTCGCCAAAAATATGTTGTCATAGCTTAAACAAACAAGAACTTGTATTCAGTCCAGCTTCTCCATTTAAAGCCCCTGTAAACCCAAATCCACAAGTCATTCTAACAATGTAATTCTGGGAGTTAGTTGCATGGTAGTAAAGCATCTGAAAAGAGTTAGGCATATTTATCAATCCAAAATGAAAGACATTGTCATTTAACTTTGATAAACTTAACAGAAATTCGGGTTAGATGCTCTGGTTCTTACGACGCAATAGACACTATGGGTATTTTGAACCAATCTCAGCAGTTATCTGCCCGAATGTTCTATAAAAGTAATGACTGTTGCCACAGAGGCCGATTAATACGGCCACACCCACACAGTCCTGTCAAACGGTCTTGTAAAAAAAAAAACTTTTTAAACTTAATGTTAGCATGTTTAAGAACATTTATTTTCAATCAAAGCTTATTGAGACACCCAACTTATATCATATAGCCTATTTTTTTCCTCTTACTTTTTTAGACCCGGTTTCCAGAAGCTTTTAACATCCATATATAATGAACCAACATAGTACCTTTTTTCTAATAGACAGTCTACCTTCAGCCAGTTGAATGTGGGTGTAAAATCCACTTTTTGTACTTTGGAAAGCAGCATTTTTCGAGGTAAAACAATGGCTAGAGATCCTGGATGAGGTAACCAGCCAGGGATGGTCCTATACACAGTATAAGGGGAAGATAGATGGGGTTGATTTAAGTGGTCAGTCCATGTTCATGTTATTGATCTGGGAGGATTCCAGCACTTCTCACTGGGGAGATGGTGAGAGATTAGAGGGAGGGCCCCGTCCACCAGCGCTGCAAAAACAAATGAGCTCCCACACACTGCTCTGGATTATCACATTATTGTGCCTCTCCCACTGTATCGATCCAACACTCGCTACATTTTAACAAGGCTACGGACGTGAGCGCACATGTTGAATGGATTATTCTTGGAGCTCAAAAACAGTTTTGACTGCTCATTTGCTGCTAGATTTGTCAGTATGTGTGAACCAGCGCTTGTACCCTGAGATATATGTTATAACAGCATAGTACAAGGGTCATTTTTGCTAGTTAAAATATTATTATTATTTTTTTTAAGATTTTTTGGCATTTTCATTTTTTATTAGACAATTTGGAGAGACAAAAATGAAAAGGGACAGAGGGGGATGCAATACAGAGAACGACCACAGGCTGGATTCAAACCTGTGGTGTTGTTTTGAGGACTGAGCCTCTATAGGAGGGGGTGGGGGGAGGGCGCTCTAACCACTCTACCTGAGTGCCCCATTTAAAAAATAATTGAGACACACATTTTTTAATATGCATAACAGTGCATAACAGTGTCTGATATGTTTTGTCAAACAGATAGGGCAATGTATATACGAACTGTCATGGCGTCTCTCTGATAATTGGTCAATTTAGTTCAATCTGTGCAGTTATCCAGCAACCAGGAAGTTACCAGAGCTGAAACAACATTCCCTATAAACCCCACAGTCAGTGTAAGCTCACATTGATGCTTTTGTCCGGCCACGTTTCACTGCAATCTTTGTCCACATTGACACACACACACACACACACACACACACACACACACACACACACACACACACACACACACACACACACACACACACACACACACACACACACACACACACACACACACACACAAACAATAGCTACAATTTGGTAGCTGTAGAATAAGATACTGCCATCAATACAGAATAGATCCATGACAAATAACCATGACAGTGGGTCTATTTATTTCTCTTGCTGCGGTAATTTGCTAGTTGTAAGCCTATCACATCTTGATTTTTTTTTTTTGTCCAGATTGGAAACAATCAGAGCTCCCTCGTTAGTGAATTGATATTTTCTGCCTTCAATTAGTGTTCAAGGTAAATAAATAAATAAATTCATTGTGCGAGATAATGGATTTGAAAGGGTGCTGTTATGCCATTTGTGATTTAAAATGCCTCCGTAATTAATTAAAGGGGAGCTTGAGCGTGAGAGCACACTTTTCGTAAGAACCCAAAATGCAAAGTAGCTGTTGTCACTTGAACTTGGAAACCGACTTCTGAGAAGACGGATTACGTTGTCAATTATCGTGTGCGCCTCATCTCTCTTTTGAAAGTGTGTTTACTGTTCGGAGACACACACACACACACACACACCCACACACGCACACACACACACACACGCACGCACACACACACACACACACACTGTCAGTCAGTTGATTGAGCTTTTGTTCTATTGCAGCAATGTTTGATTTATTAATATAGTAATTATAAAATGTATTGTTTGGTTTTTGTGTGTTTATCCACATGAGATTTTGTGTGTGTGTGTGTGTGTGTGTGTGTGTGTGTGTGTGTGTGTGTGTGTGTGTGTGTGTGTGTGTGTGTGTGTGTGTGTGTGTGTGTGTGTGTGTGTGTGTGTGTTGCAGACAGCCGATCATCCTCCCGTCCTTCCTCCGCTCGCAGTAGACGCTCGTCCCTGTCCAATCCGACCACTATGACGACAAGCGGAACTAAGGGAGGCAAAATGCAAGAGCCCTCAGGTTTACAGGTAACGATCCTCTATAGTCATGGTCATAATCATTTAGTTCATGGGATTTCAAAACACAGAGAAATATCTATGCCCATTACAAGTTTAGAGAGCCCAAGTTTTTATGATCAATGCTACCAAAACCCAGAGGTAATCAATTTAGTTTTGAGAGAGTTGAAAAACAGGAACTAGAAAAACAACTAGAGTAAAATTATGACAAAGAATTGTTCATAAGAGATACTTATTCTGTAAATCATACAATCATATCATTGACAAATACAGTATATATATATTTTTTTTTTTCTGAGCTCAGGGATTTGCAGAAACTTACCCACTAAAGAGCACATTTAGACACCACTTTTATTTACTAAACTAAGTTTTAACATAAGCAGAGTTGTTAGTTCAAACTAATTTTCAAGTCCACTTCTATTCCAATCTACCAATGTTTCTAATTGATATTTCATGACAAGAAGTTTAATTTAATACAGTCATTTGTAAGAATAACTAATCCATTACATTTGCAGAATATGCTTATTAGAAACACTGAAAGATTAACGCTTTACACTGACAAAACCTGGTAATCTTAGTATGTGTGTTCTATGGTAACGTGTAACTGTAGCCCCACTGCCGATAGATATACACTGTATTGATCCCAGGCTCTTTGTTTTCACTCTTCTTGGCTTAACCTCAGCTGGTTTGCTTTACGGCCAGACAAAATAAATAACTAAACATTACAGCCCTCTGCTCCATCTCACAGTGTTGAGATTGGAAAGGGCCAGACATCATGGAGGTAAAAGAAAGTGTGTCTAGAGAGAGTCCTGCTCGCTATATTGGCTGCGATATTGCCACAGGCTGATAATTGGTTGGTTTGTGTGTGTGTGTGTGTGTAAGAGTGTAAGAACATGTCGTCAAGAATGCAAACTATATGGAACATTCTTCTTCTCTTTTTTCAGAATTTGTATATATCATTTTTTTTTAAATCTGTAGGTTATAATTATAAGAATAAACATAAGGAAAAGGTCAAATTCATGCTTAAGGAGTGTGTGTGTGTGTGTGTGTGTGTGTGTGTGTGTGTGTGTTATTGTGTGTGTTTTTGTGGCCGGTTTGGGGTCTTTCATAGCAGTAAATCAGTTGTGTGGCCGGAGAAGGTGACAGCCCCTGTATTACTCTACTGGCTGACCCTCTCTCAATGGGGGCATTCACTCTCATGTCTTTAAACAAGGGATTGGTGCCCGGGGCGGTTTCCCTAATTTAACATTGTCTGGACAAACCACTGAAGTTTTATGGTTTGATTTTTTTTATGCCTCTCACAACCCAAGATACATACGTTGAGAAAATGTTTTTTCTCTAAAGGAGTGACACGCTGCCATCTTTATTGTACTTTCTTTGTTTAACTTGGTGATTTATTAGTCCACTAAAAGGATATATAGCCCATTCTAGATCTGTGTGTGCTCTAACTGTGTGTCCACATCAACTTTGTGTTCTTTTAATGTGTCTCCAATGAGTGCAAGAGGAAAAACTTCCTTATTTTTATGGTCTTGTTCAATTTCAAATGATTACCTCATTTCAGTCTAAACAAAGGAACAACATGATTTTTTTAGATGAAATAAATATTAGGAATCATAAATATGGCCTGAGTAGCCTCTTGATAGTTTTGAATGACCGCCGGCTCAAGATTGAAAAGTCTGTATTTATCAAATTAAAACACACTCCAATGTTGCCATATCAGATCCTAGTGGGAGATTTACTTCAGCCTTCAGCAGACACACAGTGTAACACTTCTGCCCTCCTCTGGATCAGAATGAGTATAACAAATGATTACTTGTGGCCGAACTCACATATACCCTGTGTTCCAATCCCCATACTTCCCCTACTATTTAGTATGCCAAAAAAAGATTTAGGATGTCCCAATACATGCACGTCAATTGTAGTATGCGGAAAATACATAAATGCCCCACTAACTCCAATAGCATTTTGGAGTAATGATCTTTATTCTTGACATTTCTCGACATAATTAAAAAATCATTATCTCCTGTGGCCCTAAAACTCTTCTGTACTTTAGTATGTAGTATAGTAAAAAGAAAGAGTATGTGATGTGGGACACAGGGATAGTCAATATGCTCCCTGAAGGTTGGAGTGGCAATCATCACTATGGTAGTTTATGTTAATCATGTGAGCAACCAAACTGTTGTTGCTCACTTATATAAAAAGATACTTTTCATTGTCATAAGATCAATTGTCCTTTTGATAGGAACTGCTAATTAGTTTTCTTTTACTAGAATTGATAAATTCATTTTGTTGTCAAGCAGCAAAACAGTTTTTTTTCGGGATTGTGTCGAAATAAAAACAGAGACGACAATAGCAAAATATATTAGGTGTATACATCTTTAATTATTTTATTTATGATAGGGACAATGCTCATTAATTGAGAGACAGGATTCTGTAAAAAAAAAGCCAGAGCTAGCTGTGTGTGCTCATTTTCAGCCATTGTCCCCAGCCAGTTCTTAAAAGCCAACCTGCAATAAAATAAAACAACCTGGTATACTGTATATAGTTAACAGACATTTCTAAGGGCTTACAGTAAATATGCAAATAATAATAGATAAATAATAAATAACTTTGTCTGATAATAAAGCTTAGAGATAATACTTATTTTGCTTTAACAGACACACTATACAAGTTTGTATGACTGTGATTGGACTGTTGTTAAGCAGAATTGTTTCCCATATTTCCAGGAGTGGCACCACAGCTTTGTGAAAGGCTGTTTCTTCATAGAGGATGACGGGAGTATCGGCTCTCTACAGTACCAGCTCCACATCCCCACGACAACCAGCGTCTACCTCACCATCCAACCACTCAGCCTCAGCCACAGTCCAGGTACTAAAATAGGAGAAGATTAACCTTATTCTCACACACACACACACACACACACACACACACAATCTCATGTGGATAAACATTACACAAAAACTAAATTATACATCAGATCTTATAATTACTTTTAAGAAAATGTTCTACTTTATCACAAAAACACACTTGCCAAAATGCACCTTCACACAGATCACATTAATGACATACAGTACTTGCATTTATGCATAAAGTGCTTAAGTACACATTTTGAGTGACAGTTCATGAAATACTAAAAGGTCATAAAACACTATTTCAAAGTAATAAAAACACAAGTATAATAAAACTAAGTAATAGCAATCAAATCACAATATCATAATGCATCATATTAAATGAATAAATAGCACTACTAGACCTACTGGCGACTACATCATTCTGCATTATGCACTATTAAATGGTATTGTTGGTACCATTCATTGAATCAACGTTTTTTACATAGTAGTTTTATACTAAGTATATGGTTCTGTTTTCTTTGCTCAAAAAAAGAACATTTCTATCCATTTCTTTCATGTTATTTTTGTGTTATTTCTCAGATAAGCCGTCTTCGTGGATGACGGTGGACACAGCTCTTTTCATCATGTCAGCTGGTGAAACCAAAGAGGACTCAACTTTGGTGTGTTTCACTGAATCAATAGAAAAAGAGGTATGTTGGTGTGTGTTTGGGGGATATGTAATATATCATCTGTTCATATTCAGTGTCTTATAATTCCTGATCATGGTTTATTCAAGAAAGTTAAAGTTGCATGTTCATACAAAAAAAAAAGTGCATGGTTAAAGAAAAATAGTTTAGGTTCACTGTAATTTCTGAAACAATACATTTCAAACTTGATTGTGCTACATTCCAGGATATGCTCTGTGTTTTTAACTTACACTGTGACTCCTTTGTCCCTACAGAAGTATGTCTGGAAAGGAGAGTTGAATGCTGGGACGTACCACCTGCTTCCCTTCTCTAGCGGCTGCAAACTAAAGAGAACGAGCAAAAAGAGCCTTACTAACAAACCTGTAGAGCTCGTCAACAGGACGGACACTGGAGAATTCGACCTCACCAGGGAGCTCAGGTTTGTGTGTGTGTGTGTGTGTGTGTGTGTGTGTGTGTGTTTGTGAGCTACATTGTTACTAGGGATGGGTAATGAATGGAAATCACAAAATCACAAAGATATTGATATGCACTATTTTATTTGACAAAATGAATATCCCAGCTTTAATAATGGAGCATATACAGTATAAACATTGTCATTGGACTATGAGGGCAACAAAACAAAAACTAAATAACAATTCATTAATCATAATTAAATAAAAATGGTAATTTATTTGTGATATTGATTTGAGGTCAAATCACCCAGCCCTAATTGTTACCACAACTGTTGAATGGACAAATGAATGAATGGATGGATGGATGGATGAGTGGAAATCTGGACTGATGAATGAAATGAGGCTGTCGACTGTAGCTTTAAGTCCCTGATGACACTTCTCTGTGCTGCTCCCTCTGCGCCACAGGGAGGTGCTGTCTGACATCTTTGAGGTGATAGACCTGGATGGGAACGGTTTGCTCAGTCTGGAGGAATACAACTTCTTTGAGCTGAGGACCAGCGGAGAGAAATGTGACAAGGACTCCTGGGCCGTCTGCAAAGGTAAGCATTCTCATTAGGGCTCTGATACACAGGTGTTACACCCTGTAAAATAAATGTGAAAAGAAGCTTCATAAGATTCCGAAATTTAACAACAAGCCAAAATCTAATATCTGGTCACTAATGTAACAAATCACTGAGCCCAAAAACTTAATATATTTTGTCACAGTTTATTTCATTTTGGGTCAGTTATTAAATATGGAGCGATCAAAATAGTGTAATAATTGTATAACATTATAGAGTGAGTCAATCATTTATGGATTGCAGAGCTAATCACTTCAATGTAGAGTAGTTTCATACACAAACACCCTTCAATGTTACATTTTGTGCTCTTACAAGCGTCCTTATTATTCATATTGGGTCTTACAGAGAACTTTGACATGAGGAAGAACCAGCTGACGCGGCAGGGCTTCATGGAGCTGAACCTGATGGAAGCCACAGAGAAAGACGGAGACCCTGCAGACCTGTGGGTCACGCTGGAGGCAATGGGCTACAACCGCACACTGGAGCTGCTGGAGGTCAGGTCACAGCACACGTCTGATACAAACCAAATATGACATGATGTAATGTTGTGCTTATAAGCTTTCATTTAGGGCTTTGTTTTACACTTGAAAAGAAAATACATTTCAACCTTCAATAACACATGCTACACAACTATCATTGCTACATAAGCAAATGCACTGGTGGTTACAATATACGGGGTAAAGTGGGCAGAATGTAACAGTTCCATCTAGGTGTCCATACATCAGGGGTTAATTCCACACCTATGGAATGTTCTCCATCCAATCAGAATAGAGTATTCGCACAGAATATGGTATAAACAGGGAGAAACACATCCAAACTTGCAGTATCCTATTTGAATCCTATTTACAAACTGAATGAACCCCTCTCCCACTCTGTCAGGCTTGTCCGTTCCAGATAGACGTGCACTGTGAGGGCAGCCAGCCGTCCATGCAGCCTGTCAGTCTGGACTCAGGGCCCAGGCTGCTGAACCAGGCCCTGCTGAAGTCCATCACCATCAGGACAGGGGCCAAAGCTCTGAGGGGACAGGACAGTGTGTTCGTCTACACATACAGGGGAGAGCACCGGATCTCCTCACTCATAGCCAACAAGGTAGACAAGCATACATTTTAGTGTGTGGAAGTTATCAGATGTTAAAGCAACAGTGCGTAACTTTTCCATTTAAAGGAATGCTGGTTACATTCAAGCCATTGCCAAATAAGTTGACACAAAGTTGATTATCCTAGCCTATCAGCTCCACAAAACTCTGTATGTATTTCTTAGTATGGCTGCGTATACAAACTGGTGTCGTCCCCGTCGTCCCCCGACACTGGCGCAGGAGCTCAGCAAAATACCTGTATGTATGTATGTATGTATGTATGTATGTATGTATGTATGTATGTATGTATGTATGTATGTATGTATGTATGTATTTATTTATTTATTATTCTTTCGGACAATTTAGGGTAACAGGAGAAGCCAAAGGCTTATCAGGTCCCGCCCCCATTTTCATCAGATTCAGATTCAGATTCAGATACACAGCTACTGATACAGAAAAAAAAAGAAAAAAAAAATACACAATTTACAACAATAATTTACCACATCACGTAATTTGAGAATTCTACCTTCAATAAAGAAGTTATTAGTGTGTGCCCTGTAAGTGGCTTGGTATATAATTATTATTGCTTTTTTTAAGTATGTGCAGAAGGTTTAAAATCCATTCGCGATCACCAAAGGCTTACCTCATGTACTAGATGCGCTGAAAGTGTTATTGTAATTCCTCAGAATTCCTCATGGGGGCGACATAAGATACGAACTATAGCGTTAAGCATAGAGAGTGAGTCTATTGCCTCGTTTCCACCGAGTAGAGCGGGTCGGATCGGAGCGGTTCGGTCCGGGTAGTTTGGCTTTTCATTTGCCAAAAGTTGGGTAGGGTACGGTTTAAGCGCACCTAACCGCTCTGAGCCGCTCCCGATCTCAGTACTCCTCCGTAGGGGTACTAGCCGCCTGAAAGCGGGCCGAAAATGCATGAGAAGGCGGAGCTACACACTGCCGTCATTTGATTGGTCGAAAGAATCATTTCCGCCATGTGTAGATCTCGGCAAGAGTGAAGAGAGTCTTGTGTTTTGGCGAAAATGTGAGCACAGCTCTGTTTATTGTGTGGTGTTTTTCCTCGTCAATAAATTAATCAGTTGGTTACACTGTGTCCCATAGTCACGTAGCTGCCGCAGCCAGCACTGTTTGTTCGCTCACTGTCTCTATGAGTTGCGCCGAGCGGTCTCTGTGTGTTTACGCCATAGATAGTAGTAAAATACACGCTCACAACAACACGGGGGAATAAATAAAGAAGCGGCTGGTTTGAATCATTTCCGCGGTTTGTAGTCACCTCGGCTAGAGTGAAGAGAGTTTTGGCGAAAATGTGAGCGCGGCACTGTTTATTGTGTGGTGTTTTTCCTCGTCATTAAATGAATCAGTTGGCTACACTGTGTCCCACTGCTACGATGTCACGTAGCTGCTGCAGCCAGCGCTGCTCGCTCACTGTCTCTATCAGTTGCCCCGAGCCGTCTCTGTGCTCACAACACGGGGGGAATAAATAAAGAAGCGGCTGGTTTGACCAAGCAAAAACGAGAGACCGCTGGCTTGACCACAGTTCCACAGCCCGATAGTTTGACCCACTTTCTGGCGGCGGCTATCGCAGTCCAGCCTAAACCCCGCCCTACCAGTAAGGGTAGGGTCGGCGGTGGAAACAACACCGAGATTCTTAAAAGTGAGCTGTCCCGCTCTGAGCCGCTCCGATCCGACCCGCTCTACTCGGTGGAAACGAGGCATATGTACACTCTCCAGGGTTTGTATTAGGGTTAGGGGACACCGTCTACAGTGTATAGTTGCAGGGACCATTCAGTTCACCCAGTGTGTAATTGATATGCAGCCCTCGTTTTGACTCTCATAACAACAGGAGCCACTCTGAGAGAATGACCTGGTGAAACAAAGGAGCTACTGAACAGGGGAAATGGTTACATCTATACCTCGTTTTTGTTAGAGAGCTAATTTGTCATTTATTTGGCTGTATGTGAATTATTACCTTACTATTCAATGGCACTTACTAGCAGCTTTGCGGGTTTATGAGTGGGATGTAGTACTGTCATCTGTTTTATATTATGTATTTAATTGTATTTTCTTAAATGAACATAAGGTTATCTGTCCATTTTTGGTTTAACGTAATTGTTTATGAGTAAAAAGAAAAAACAGGTTTTTGTTTTGTACTACAGAATCTTAACTATTACAACATTTGTTCTTTTTGTTTAGCTATTGTACCACATTTCTGCTTTTTAAATGAAGAAAGCTGACTAGCGATGTGTGACCACTATCATTTGTGTTGCAGACGAACCAGAAGGTGACTGTCCATGTGAACAACGAGCAGAGCAGAAACTGCAGCAGCAGCCGAGGGATGAGTGTGTTTGCTGTGGAGGTGCCCGGCCGGACCAAGATGGTAGGAAGTCAATCAAACTAAAATGTCTTGGTTATATGTCTTATTATGAGTAGAAATATATCCTAAAACTATAACTCTGAAATGTTACATTCTAATAAATTCAAACATAAAATTAAACAGTTAATTCTGAATAAGAAAAAAAACTTTATTAATAATCGATATGCTGCCACGATGGAATTAATACACATTATATGACGTTTTTGATACATAGATGTGTGTCCTGTCTTATAGGTGTGCCAACATGTCCTGCCCATCAATGAGAGACAGGACTGGACCTACAACTGTGTGGAGTCAATACTACCCTGCACGTAAAACTGTGTGCCAACTAAGGATTCAATGCTCACCTATGCTACTAGAGAAAATCCAGATCTAACTAGGTCCAAAAGGTACACTGACTGATCATTTCAACGTTTAGAAGCCCAGCGTTAAAAGCGTACCTGTGTGTGTGTGTGTGTGTGTGTGTGTGTGTGTGTGTGTGTGTGTGTGTGTGTGTGTGTGTGTGTGTGTGTGTGAAACAGAGAGCTAAGACCCTTTTCTTACTAATGGATAGCATCTTGATCAGACCCACCTGTAATAATGGTGTTTCGTTAGCTCAGTGACTTTGTGTGTCAGATTTGTTAAACATTGACGGCAGCAAGAGAAGCAGTCGTAAAGTTCAGCTGATAATGGCTGTTAGGGATTTGGTTGTGCCTTTGTATGTGTGACATGTTTTTGTTAATGTAGAGAATTTGAAATTTCATATATACAATGCATAGATCAAGGGTACATAGCCACATAGCACTTTTGTTTATAGTTTAGCTTTAAATGAAGGTTATTATCATGGTGAATTGACAGTAGAAATAATCGTGTTTTCAATGTAGGTTTATGCGTCCCAATTTTCAAACAGTCTCAATTATAAGAAAGATGACTTTCACCATTTTTTGCTACTTTTGTATGTTGCTGTATACATTCAAATATAGCCTTTTACTGTGTTTTTATACTGTATATTTTACTTTGTACTGTAATTTTTTGTATAACATTACCTGTGTAGATATAAATATTATTATTTACGACCAAATCAATGCTTTCATTTCAATTTTTACCTTACTTCTTATGTCTGTTCCTGCCTGCATGCAATCTGTTACTGTGTGTCTATTGGTCACCCCACTCTCCATACTCTGAATACAGTATGTGTCTGTGGGGATTTTGGATTGGCAATGAAATGCATTCCTCTGCATCGCGCTCAGGTCTCAACTTTATTGGCACTTGGCCTTTCCAGTTGAGAAGACTCTTGACCCCCTATTTATACCTCCGAGGCCATTATTTCACCTTTGACTTTCTCAGCTGAAACAGTAGAGCCGGTTAACTAAATGTCACATGATATGTGAGATGTATTTAATGTCTCGAGCCCCTGTCTGCTCTTCCTTTCCCCACTCAGAGGTTCAGTAACACTTTACTGCTCTGGGCCATGGAGCTCTGGGCAGTCGGGGGTTGTGAGCCATTTTGAATGTTTAGAGACTGTAGTTCTACATTTAAAGGTGCAGTCAGCAATTCTGGAGAACACACATTGTCAAAATCAGTGTGTGTGTGTGTGTGGTGTGTGTGTGTGTGTGTGTGTACTGAAAAAAAAATAGTCTCTGTTATCTGGCATGTTGCTCTATAGCTACTGTGGGCCCCTTTGTTTACAAACCCTTTACATTCCAGCATACACACACAGTATGGACAGGTAGTAGATCGTGAGGAGATATTCCCTGATTTTGACAACATGCGTTCCCCACAATCGCTTACTCCACCTTTAAAGCATATGGAATAGGAAATCGCCTGTCAGTAAGATATAGGTTTTACTAATAATTGAATAGCACTGAGTGAGTGTAACTTGACTGTTCTTGGTATTTGATTCTTTTTCTGCTCCTATTGACATATGGGAAACATATGTCATGCCTATGGTATAGAGGCCTACACCTATTTAAAGAGAGACCCCACTGGTTTGACGGCAGGTCTGACGTTAAACTCTGTTCTGCTTATGATGATCAAACACACCGTTATGCAACAGGCAAACAGCTCTGGCCTGAAGTTGTGAAATTAACCTTTTCTCTCAAATAGTGTTATTGCAACATATTTCTCTAATCTGAGTACTTGTAACGATTACTGAGATATTTCAATTGTTTTCTTATTTAAATGGTTATTTATTTAACTACAACACTTGAGTAGATCTAAAAAGGCAATCTCTCAAACAAACCTTCCTGTTGATGAATATGTGGAAATCCTCCAAGCAAGGGCGTAGGAACCGGGGGGGACGGAGGGGACGTGTCCCCTCCAATATTGGAAACAGGCGCATTTGACCCCCCCAAAAATGATACCGCAAGGAGAAAAATATTTGATTTTGAAAATGCTTTTATTTTGAAAGCGCAACACAGCTTCTTGTCACCGGCCTCCTAAATGTGTTTGTTTTGCCCCGAACCAAGCCTTTAAGGTAGCGCGCAGGGTTGGGAGTTTAGGCATTCAGGCGGGAGTGCCCATTGGAGTGCTTTAACGCAGCGCTGCCTAGAAGGCTGCGTTGAGGGCACACAACACCAGTAGAACGCTACTCAGTTACTTTTTTCACACGTTAACCTGTTCTTTCTGTTAGTAAATGCTCTGCGCAAAAGCTCATTCACTTCCTACTTCATCCAAACCGACTTAAACAGCTCTCTGTGTATCGTATCGCTAATTTAAGCCTGTAAACAAACCTAGTGCTGAGTCCGCCTCTCTCATGCTGCTGCTGCTGCTGGCACATCAGAGGTTCACTGCTTCTGAACGTTACCCAGCATGCGCTCTCTAAAAGCCTTCTGCTCTATGGGCTCGGGCTGCCTACTGTAAATATGGGTTTTCAGGTCGATGCAAGGTGCGATTTTTAAAAAAAGAAAAGAAAAAAGGGTGACGTTTTTATTCATGAAACATTTGGAAACTAAACTTGCAAGAATTAAATCTCCCACACAGTAACATTCAAAGTATGATTGCATATCATATATACTGATTGTTGTTTGTTTTTTTACATTGGATTTTTTTTCTTGTTATTTTACTACTTTTGTCTGGAAAATTCCTTAATATCAGTGTTTCTGCATAAGTGGATTTTCAATTCATAGATATGGTGATATTTCATCAAGTTCTGAGGTGTCTTTGTGAAGGGATTCAACAGGTGCAAATTATTCTGTATATTTGATCTATTTATTATTTTCAAAGCAAATTTGAAAATGTCATATTTTTGCTTTCCATGGAAGGTGGCAGATGGTTGTTATACTGATGTGGAAAGCTTCTGGTAGTAGTGCTATCATGGTAACCCCCCCCCCCCCCCCCAGCTGTGCCAAAAAGCAGGCGCAGAGATCTTGCAAGGGCAAAAAATGTCCGCTCGCGCGCCCAGCGCGCGCTCGCTTGTGTCCCCCCCAATGTTAAACTCGTTCCTACGCCCCTGCCTCCAAGCCTCCTCCATGTGTGCCACTGCTTGCCCTTTAATCCGAGAAGGCGGGTCCATGAGGGGGGAGTTGCCCGGTGTGTACGTGTGGCTGCTCGCCGCTGCAGTCGCCTCCTCATCGGGACACACTGCGGATCACACACCGGGGGGACTGACTCTGATTGACTGGTGCTTTAGTATTAACAAAATGGTTAAGATAACCACCGTGAAGACCAAGCCGTATGCGGACCAGAAGCCCGGCACGAGCGGTCTGAGGAAGCGGGTCACGGTCTTCCAGCAGAACCAACATTATGCGGAAAACTTCATCCAGAGCACCTTGTCTGTCATCGAGCCTGCGGACCGCCAGGCTGCCTCTCTGGTGGTGGGAGGAGACGGAAGGTTTTTTATGAAAGAGGCGATTCAGCTCATCGTCCAGATAGCTGCTGCGAACGGGGTTAGTAGGAAATAATAGGACAAGGAAATATCGTCCACATTTTGCCCCTGAGCCTGGTAACGTTAGCAACCGTTAGCTCAGAACACCAACTGCCCTTCTCTTTAGCATTGCAGCTAGCACCGAGCTAACTGTCAAGTAATGGCAACATAAAGTATTGTGGAAGTTTTAAAGTACACTCTTGGACACTGTTTGATCATTTGTGGTCTCAAGGAGAGGTGCCAACGTTTACGGAAGTATTGCAAGCATACAGTGTTGTAATTTAGCAGCTACAGACTATTAGCCATATGAAATGTTTGGCTAGTGGCTCACCTCTCAACTTATACCAATTTCAGGGGTGCAGAAATACAATATAAAGCATGCATTCATTTAACTGCATGCTCTCACCCCCTCCTTCATTCATTCATTCATTCATTCATTCCTGTGGCGTGATAAGTAAACACTGTTTGGCAAAATGGTAGCATAGCTTGCCTGTATACAGTTGAACTAAAATGCCTTTATAAAAAGATGCTCGGCAATTCGCACAAGGTTATGTTGAAGTAGTTATGTTAAAAAGACTGCTGTCATCATCTAAACCCCATCCGTATGCGTTTCCCTGCACGGTCACCGATGCCAGCTTGACCACGGCGCGGTGACCTTTTGAATGAAACTTGGATGTCAAACGAATACCACATGAATGTTGACATTTAGCGCGACACACTGGCATTAAAACAGCACCTTATTCGCTTAATGACAACACATGTAAGACGTTTTGTTTGTGGGTTTACAAAAATGACTTGGACTTACTCATGCACAATTATACTATCGTGCAGAAACATGTTTGATTGTTGTGTTGTTTCATAATCAGCTGTGGTGGGAATGGGATGCTCCTGGCTGCCATCTCCAGTCTGCTGCTGCAAGGATTTTAGGCGAGCAGGGGGCGTGACCATAGATAGTATAATCTACCGCGACGTGCACCCAGTCACGTAACGTGGCCCACTTGCCTTGCTGCATATGCCTGTTGTAGCCTAGTTGGAAACTGAAAAATCAAGTGCAGAAATAGATAGTACATAGGCCTACAGCACGTTTGCGTTTTATGTGACTTTATACAACTTCACCATCATGCCCTTGTACTAACTGAAGCCCACACAATTGCAAGCATAATGTAGAGTCATCATATTTGGACATGACAGTGTTGTTGCTGTCGAGACTCGGTATGCGACCTTCTCTCTCATGCAATGGCCACTCTGTCTCTTGTGTGCCTATTGCAAAGAAGATATTGTTAAATGCAGTGGTTATTTTAGTGATGCTGCTAGGTTGAAGTTGCACAAATATTCCTGATATCTTGTTTGCAGTTTCTCCACAGGAGGTTAATGTTAGGAAATGAAGCAGTGGAGAAACTGTCATTGCTAAACGTGCACAGACTGGGGGCTACTGTTCATATGTTTACATAATAAAGGAAACCATTGCATGTTTAAAAGTGAATTCCCGGACTGAGATAGTGACATGATTTTTAAAATAGTCATCTGCAAAATAGACTTATTCTAGCATTCTGTAACCTTTCTTGCTATTTCTACGATGTGCTTTAATATATTTTTAGTTTTGATGATTGTAATGCAATATAACACTTCAGAAGAAACGGATACATTGGACAAATGTACATTAATGGCATTAGATTGGATTTTGACTTGTTGACAATGGTAGCAAAGAAGTCATTATTTAAGGTAAACACCTTTTTATATACTATCTGTGGATAAACATGACATTGTGTCACCTTTTTTTTTAATCTTTGTGGACACAACATTTATGACATTAACACACCAGTTGTTGTGACAACATAGTAACACATCAACTACCAAAAGCTAGCAAGACAACTAGCAACAACAAAAACTCTCAACCCCAACAATGCAACGGGAGGAAGTGTGTTAATGAATGTTTGAATCAATCTGTTTGTCCCTATGTATTTGTGTGTCCTCCTTTTAGATCGGTCATCTGGTGATCGGTCAGAATGGCATCATGTCGACCCCGGCCGTCTCCTGTGTGATCCGTAAGATCAAGGCGGTGGGCGGCATCATCCTCACAGCCAGCCACAACCCCGGAGGTCCCAACGGAGACTTTGGCATCAAGTACAACATCGCCAGTGGAGGTGAGAGGACACTGCATAGTAAACGCTGGTAAACTTCAATTTAGTGGTCGACTGACATGGGTTTTTCGCTGGCCAATATGGATATACGGAGAGCATGTCAATAATGTGAGCACTGGTATCGGCTGATGCTGATTATCTAAAAATTCCAGTCAGCGATTCTGGAGAGCGCTTGTTGTCAAAATCACTTTTTGTCAACTTTTTGTGTAATAAAAATGTCAGTGTTAATACACAGCAATGCTCTGTAAACGAGTATGTTGCCAGTTATGGTGCCCCCCCCCCCCTTGTTTACATGGGATTTGTTTACCTACCAGTTTACAGTAGAGATGACATTTTAAAACCTCTGTTGTTATTTTGCCAAATCATCATCTGTATTTTGCCACCGTTGTTCCATCAGTGCATTATTTCTTTGCCCTTGTCCCCAGGCCCGGCCCCAGAGGGAATCACAAACAAGATATTCGAGTTCAGCAAAAGCATTCAGGAGTATCACATCTGCCCCGAGCTCAAAGTGGATATCTCCAAAATCGGCAAACAGACCTTTGAAGTGGAAACCTTCAAGCCCTTCACAGGTAAAGTGGCATAGAGAAATATATAGTTTTTTATCTTCATTCATTTCTTTGCTCTCATAGTTTAAATTTAATAACAGTGGCCCACAAGAGGATGGCAAATCAGGCCTTGGCTTTTTCAGGCCTTCTGGCAAGTGGTTGTTATGTTTTACTAAATGACTTGCCCAATAGCAAAGTATACTTGCCCAAAATGGAAAATGTAGGCCATTAAAACATGTTTTCTAAAGCCAACAGGCATTTGATGAATTCTAATAATGTATTCAAGTACAACAAACGGTGGTCAAACCAGCTAGCCCAATAGATGAACCAGTGACACAAAATTCTATTTCCTTCTCTTTCCTTGTCTCTTGTGCAAGCAGACAAGCGTTAATATCAAGCACTGGGCAAATATTGGTTTGTCTTATTGACAGACAGCTTTACTTCTGTACTTCTCTGAATCTCTGTAACAATGAATGAATACAAATGGTGACCTGTAAAAACTAGTTTGACCACTGTGTGAAGGAAGTTGGTTATCCAGCCAATGTCTGTATCTCTACATCTCCTGCTGTGTTCACTGTGTTTCCTCTGTGTGTCTCAGTGGAGATCGTGGACTCTGTGGAGGCCTACGCTGAGATGCTGAGGGGAATCTTTGACTTCCCTGCACTGAAAGAACTTCTGTCCGGAGCCAACCACATTAACGTCCGCCTGGATGCTATGCACGGAGGTAGGAAAATAAAATACCAAACGTCATTAGCACAACTGATGCCAATTGTGAGCAGTGTTGCCAACTCCTCTGTATGGAAAGCTGTTGGCCGTCCGAGAAGTAGTTGTATGACGTTTTCAACTCATTTGCAAAATATGCAATTCTGAAAGGCAAAATGTATATATTCGGTATAAAAAAGTAAAGTTGGAAACACAGTTTGTGATGGACAAAACTGATTGCAAAGTATGTTGTTTGGATTTAGGTTTTAAGACAATTGTGTCCCTAAATTAGATAGTTTCAGGAGACAGCTTTAAGCTTTTTAGAGGAGTGCCAAATACTACTTAATTAAGTTAAGTATTTAAGCTAAGTGTTTTACATTTGTGAATAATATATCATAGTTATAATGACCTTTTATGTCAACTCAAACAAAACAATGCAAAGTACAAACAATTGCAAGAGTGTTAAAGTTAAAGAATGTGCTGATTATTAAGTTCTAAGCAGTACTGTAGAGGAGCCCTCCATGTACACTTTTAGCAAACTGTATTATTCCCTTTTCAAAGCCTCTGTCTCTCTTTCCAGTGGTGGGTCCTTATGTGAAGAAGATAGTGTGTGAGGAGCTTGGTTCTCCAGCCAGCTCAGCAGTGAACTGTGTCCCCAAGGAGGACTTTGGAGGCCACCACCCCGACCCCAACCTGACCTACGCTGCAGACCTGGTCAACTCTATGAAGGGGGGAGAGTACGACTTTGGAGCCGCATTCGATGGTGATGGTGTAAGTACATTATAGGAGCCGTGTACACATCATCTGTAGTGATTAAGTATCTTCCACCAGAAAACCTCAGAAGGGCTGTCACTCAACGTTTCTATCACCAATTAACCATTTACTGTAGCTCAGGAACCTCATTCTTAAATGTGTGACTGTTGTGTTGACCACCTGTTTGTGTTACTGTGTGTGTCCCTCTCTCCAGGACCGTAACATGGTGCTGGGTAAACACGGCTTCTTCGTGAACCCCTCAGACTCAGTGGCTGTGATCGCTGCCAACATGGCCGCCATCCCTTACTTCCAGAAGACTGGAGTCAAAGGCCTGGCTCGCAGTATGCCCACCAGCGGAGCCCTGGACAAGTAAAAATACACACAACATAAACATGTTTTCATTTACTTACTTGCTTGTGACCTTAGTATAGTATGGAGCACACATAGAAAATAATAACAAAACAATAGTGTACAGCATGGTCAAAGTAGAACAAATATTACTTAAACAATAGGAGGCATTTTTCAAGGAAGCACCGATTTTACCAATAGCTAGAATTAACCAATAGCTGTTTGCCTATTTTTGAAATTTGAACCAACGCATTTACAAAGTATATGAAACAACAATTTACCAGTCAAACGTTTGGCCTATTTCACTTCAAAAGCAAACCACATTTAGCTGATATTAACCGTTTACCTTCCTTGATAAATTGAAAAAGTGCTGAACACTCATAAGTCACTGATCAGCTTCATCATATGTGCGTTTTCCATTCTGTCCAGTGTGGCTAAAGCTCTGAAGATGGCGCTGTACGAGACTCCCACTGGATGGAAGTTCTTTGGGAATCTGATGGACGCTGGAAAACTCTCACTGTGTGGAGAGGAGAGCTTCGGCACAGGTCAGCTAACATTGTCTTATTGAAGCTATAGTGCGTAACTGTTTCAAATGAATGAAATATAGATTACATTCAAGCATTGAGTCGCCCCTGGACACTGTTGCAGGAGCTTAATAAGTGCAGACGAAATGTTTCAGTTGATGATTCTACCTCTAAGAAAAAACAGCAGAAGGTATAAACTCCATGTGCGATCACTGAAGGCTTCCTTCCATGTAGATCTGCCGACAGTGTTGTTGTAATTACTCATTGGGGTAACATAAGTTACGCACTATAGCTTTAATGAAACAGAAGTCTAATACATGAAAGCAGTGTAACCCATCATTCACTCATCCACTATTTCTCTGTCTGCCAACCCCCCAGGCTCAGACCATATCAGGGAGAAAGACGGTCTGTGGGCGGTGCTGGCCTGGCTGTCTATCCTAGCCACCAGGAAACAGAGCGTGGAGGAGATCATGAAGGATCACTGGCAGAAGTTTGGCAGGAACTTCTTCACCAGGTCAGAAGTGATCACTGTAGAGAGGGTTAAGAAATATGAGCTTGAGTCCCACAAGAAGATAATTAAAGTAGTATGATTTTTTTTTTATTTTTTTTTCATTATTGATTTTAAAAAACAGAATGTTGAACTGTTGTACAGTACAAAAACCTACAGGTTTGATGCAGGGTTTTGTCTTATTCAAATAGTACTCTGGCACCTTCTAGTGGTAATTGAGAGAACTGCAGCACACATGCCCAGAGACAGTCAATTCATAAACCTGTCTCAAGACTCTCTCTTTAAAAGTTTTAGGTTTGTATATGTTATTATTGTGACCAAATCAACATTTGATCCAATTTTGCAAGATGGGAAAATCTTACAAATAAATAAATAGAATAGATGGTCAAAGCCATTCTGTTATCCCTTCAAACCGATGTTACGGTATGAACACACTGCACTCCGCAGCGCGGCGGTTGGCCGCGCGAATCGCAGGTTCCGCGCCGCGTGATCATATTGGGTCATATTGTGTCCGCCGCCCCCCGTCCGACCAGAGTTGCCTTCTCCTACTCTGTGGATATGCTGGCGCTGGTGCTAACCGGTGCTGAGAGCACCAGTCTGCTGTGCTGATGGTGCTTTACCCATGCTAACCGGTGCTAACTTGGTTCATAAAGCAAAACTGAGCTGTACACAGCAGGCAACAGACACAGAGGCTATTCACAGAACTTATGGGAGCTGTGACTATTATGTTTTCATTCATCTTAATTTCCTCTGTCGGTCGTCCCGAAGCGAGTGACGTCGGGAGGAGCTCAACGCTGATTGGCTATCGCGGCGCGGCCGGCGGCAAAAAGTTCAATATTTTCAACTTCTGCGGCGGCCGCGCCGCGTGAACCGCTCGCTGCCGGCCGTCCATCCGCGCGGCGGCGCTCGAAATACATTGACTTTCTATGTAAACTCGCCGCGCGGCGGTGTGCAGTGTGTTGGCACCTTTTAAAGTGATGATCCTATTACCAGAAATATCCAATCTTCTGAATCAGATTACATCTTTGCATCAACCAAGCGTAACTTTTTGAATAATAACTAATTGACCTACCAGTACTTATTTGTAACTCATATGTTTGTAAGGATCCAATTTTTCTTTAAACATTTTCTTGCTTATCATTTTTGTTTGTGTTCCTATAATTTTTTTTAAACATCCAATAAATGACAACATCTTTTTAAAACTCCCCCCCCCCCCCCCCCCCCCCCACCAGGTACGACTATGAGGAGGTGGACTCAGACGCAGCCAACAAGATGATCAAGGAGCTGGAGACGGCCATGTTTGACCCGGCCTTCGTAGGGAAGAAGTTCTCCTCTGGGGATAAGACTTATGAGGTCGCTCTGTCAGACAACTTCGCCTACACAGACCCCGTGGACGGAAGCGTGTCCAAAAACCAGGTAAGAGGAAAAACCTGTTGTACATTTAATTATTTTATATATCAGTTTTCCATCTTATTATTGGATTTAGTGCATCACTTGGATGGAAATTTAAGTTTGTTTTTTTTACAAAGTTGTGCTCAAGCTCATATTTAGGAGATTTTTTCAGACCACTTCAGTTTCAGCTAATAGAGGAATTCACACCATAGATCTTATTTTACGTTTTCTAAAAACATGAATGTATCTCATTTAAGCCAGTCCAATACAAATGCTCCTTTTCTTTGCTCTTACACCCATCGTCACTGTTGATGAGGGCAACCTCAGTGTCTCATGGGTTGAAATATTGAATTGTATGATAATTTGGATTAACCTTATTCAAAATGTACTGAATACATAATACAGTCATATAGACAGGATTATTGCCAATGAATAACTTTCAGTTTGACACATTGTTATAATGACATAACTCCTCCACATATTTTCCCCAGTATGTGTGTACATTTTCATTCATCACAATCAATCTCTGTCTCTCTCTCTCTCACACACTCACTCTATCTCTGTCTTTCTCTGTCTCTCTCTGTCTCTCTCTCTCCTCTCAGGGTCTGCGGATCATCTTCACTGACGGCTCCAGGATTATTTTCCGTCTCAGCGGTACAGGCAGCGCGGGGGCAACCATCAGGCTCTACATAGACAGCTATGAGAAGGACCCCCAGAAGATCTACCAGGACCCACAGGTCAGCATATATACATACAGTATATATAGGTCATTGTATACTATCTATGGTCAGCACCTTAGGGAGTCTTTCTCCCCCCCCCCAGCTAGATACACTGAGACAAAAACCAGACAATCAAGTCACAAGATAGAAAAATAAACATCGGCCGAGCTTGCGCCAGTTTTCACTTTTTCTCCTAAACATTTTTATCTATGGAAAATTGCAGAAAATGAAGAAGAAAAATGATCTTAATATAGTTTGTCACCCCACCTAGGTTCAGCATTCACAGGTTAGCTCACTTGGGCCCTAAAAACCTAAAGGCTACTGGCCAAAATGAAATAGATAGATAAAAAAAACATTGATTTGAGGGCTGAGATGTGTTGCGAGGTGTTTTTTTTTTGCGTCATATTTGGACAGAGCTAGAATGGCTGTTTCCCCTGGTTTACAGTCTTTGTGTGAAGCTAACTATCTGCTGGCCGTAGAATACATTAAATTGCTATTTATCTTATTTAGCAAAAAAGTGAATACGTGTATAAGTGTTTTATCAAAAGAAAATGTAAATACTCCTTTAAGTACAATAGTGTCATAAACATTTTCTTATTTTCTCTTGAACTTTTTCATCAATTTAAAATTGCTGAAAAAGAATAAGAACAATGATTTTAATATAGATTGTGTCCCCACCCAGCTTTAGCTGTCACAGGTTAACTCACATTGGCTCCAAAACTTCAGGCCAAAACAATAAGTATCCTGCTAGACAGCCAATTTGCACCGTATAGAGCTCTTCTAAAAGCAAGTTCCAAAATTTGAATTTGTGGGATCATCATGGGAGATGATCGAGATGTTTTGGGCCAAGTCTTGAGTTATGGCAGCCTATCGGGGCCAAAATAGAGAGAGAGGAAACGATAGCACTGGGGGAAATAAAGTGTATGATTTCCCAACTACACACCTTATAAAGTTTTGACTGGTGTGGACAGGGAAGGGATTTAGAAAATAAGACAGTCGGACGAGAGCAAAATATGTGTATATACAGTATAATACTAGTTCTTTTTATCTTGTCCAGTGTTTACACAGCGTGAACGAACAGATAAGCAGAAACATATTGCTTCAGAATTTTGACTTGACAGATAAATGGCCCGGGTGGGGTTGTTCAGTTGGCTTCAGTTTGGGTAGGTTTGATTTACACACCAATAGTGATAACTTTTGATCGAAGAAGGTTTTGAAGGGAAAGAGGAAGCAATGCCAGCTAAAATGCCTAGACATCTCCTTCACCAGATTGCATCATTTGAAATAAAGCATTGTACTGTATCTTTTTATTATGATTTTTTATTTAAAGGGATAGTTTGACACCTTGGATTTCAATGCTTTCCATACAAGAGTTGCACAAGATTGATAGATCTCCTGTGTAAATGTAGAGCTAAAGTCAGCACCTTCAACACTCAGTATTGAACATGTTTTAGATCATTTGTAAATCCATAGAGGCACTTTATTTTGAGTGCAAACATTGCATGTGGAGGTTTATCGGAAGGTAATTTTTTTGCTGGACTTTTTCTTGGCTGAGTTCAGAAACTTTTATTCAGAAATGAATTATACACTTTGGTTCTCATAAATTGAAACAAACAATGTGTATTTGTGCTAAGCTAAGCATCTTCTGGCTGTAGATTCATATTTAGCATACAGACATGAAAGCTGTATTGAGTGTTTTTCTTGAAAAAATGTCAAACTCTTCCTTTGAAGTGGAATAGTGTAGTGAAATAGGGTCCTTTGCTCATTTAACCAGCTTCTTCCCACTCTTTTTCAAACATGTAACCCATATCATCAAGCATTTGTCATTCATGTAACTCGCTATGCTTTCTATTTTGTGTTATTTCATTATTTTCTGTATGACCCAGCCTTATTGTTTTCTGGTATGTTCAAAATGAATTCCAATCAATCAATTGTGCTTTGTATATGTTCGCTGTGTCAATTAAATCAATCCACTCTGCTCTGTGTCCCTGTTTAGGTGATGCTTGCCCCCCTGGTAGACATCGCTCTAAAGGTTTCTCAGCTCCAGGAGAAGACAGGCCGCACCGCCCCGACCGTCATCACATGATCCCTCTGCCACACACTGCCTACACACCCCTACCAACGGGATGCCTCCTCTCAACCCTAGCAACGGGTTATCTCACTGGTTGAAGCTGCCCCAAAATGGTGTCTGGGATTCAGTTCCTTCGTAGCCCTTTAAGGAACCGATCTGGATGAAAAACTTGAAACTTGAACATCCAGGTTGAATACAAGAAAATACATGAAGGGGCTTTTGATTTAAATTTAAAGCTATAGGGCATAACTTTTCTCATATAAATGAATGCGGGTTATATTCAAGCCATCGTCAATTGAGCATACATAAAGTAGATTAAGCATATCAGCTCTACAGAACTCTTTCTGTATTTCTCAGTTCTACTACTAAGATAAAAACCTACATCAGAAGGTATCAAATCTATGCCCAATCACTGAAGGCTTATTTAATGCAGATGCTGACAGTCTTGTTGTAATTACTCCGAATTTCTCATGGTGTCGACAGAAGTTACGCACTATAGCTTTAATGAAACATATGTAAAAAAAAAAAAAAAAAAAAAAAAATCAAAGGTGCATTTACTGCAACTAAAATGGATTTCCCCTCAAGTAATTTATTTTCAACTACAGCATGTATTATTGTCCAGATCTGTTCCTGAACTATATCATTAAAATGGAGGGAACTGTCAAACAGATCATAAATCAGCCATTTTGGGGCAAACCTCACCCCACGTTACCCTTAACTTACATGGTGCCTTCCTCTCCCTCTGTTCTCCAGAATCACCTAAATTGCCTCTCATACCTGAATCATGAACACTTGCTTATAGGCCCCGAGAACCAACATATCCACCAATAATAAATCAACCTTACATAAAAGAAGTACTGTCATCATGTTTTATGTATTTTCTGGGGTCGTTTTTAAATGTCTGCTTGCTTGCACCATATGTAATGCATTTCATTCATGCAGGTGTCAGTCACAGTCACACACTACTCTTAAGTATTTTTAGATACTGTACCTTTTCTATTTAAGAAACCAGCTGGTGCTTAAGTAAGTGTTAAGGGCCAACTGTAATTGATGTAGCAGACCTGGTTTTAGAAAACTGAGCATTCACAAAGGAGATTGAAACTGTGTGTGTGTATGTACTTGTACAGGCGTCGTTGTGAGGACCAGCTTTAGCTTTTAACCTTAAGAGTGAGAACATTTTTGAAAAGCCAAGACATTTTGCCTGGTCCTCACTTCTTTAAAGGCCTGTTTGAGGGTTAGGACTTGCATTTAAAGTTCAGGATAGTATTTGGTTAGGTTTAGGCAATTTGTTCTGATGGTTGGGGGCTTGGGAATGCATGATATCAATGACTGTCCTCACAAAGATATATGTACAAGAGTGGTGTGTGTGTGTGTGTGTGTGCTTGCCTGCATTTCATTAATGATGGTTTCTTTTCAGCTGGGAAGTTATTCTAGATAAAAGCAGAGATCCTTTCCTGTAGCGATTGAGCCAAGTCGCAGGTTTACAAGCTTCCAGGAGCATAGAGTGGTTTTACAAAAAAAAGTCCATTCCTCTCCAAAGACATTCCTGAGGCCAGCAGAGAAACACAGTGATGAATCCCCTCCCTGACACAAAGTCTTGTTGTGTAACGAAATAATCACTGTAATTCTGATAAATGATTAGGGTGATAAATCGTCCTTATTAAAAGTCTGGGGAGGATCCAAAAATGCCTATATCTAAAGACAGAACCGATATGAGTTGATACTTTTCTCATGTTTTGAAATGTAGTTTTCCCCAGGAGGAATGGGGGAAAATGTTGTAAGTAACACAGTATGTTTGAGGCTATTCAGGTGTTGGATCGGTGTCAACTTTTCCCTCACGCAACCTACCGTAGCTGGATGTAAATTGGCGGCAATTTAGTTAATAGGAGCGTAGAGGGTGGGAAAAAAATCAGGTGCATCCACGCAAAACTCCTCTGAACACAAAACATTCGGGAAAAGTGGCCTCAATCAGCGATGGCACATTTTCTGCCCAATTTCTGTCAAGTATGTCAAATGTCTTTCGTACTGGACCAACAAAATCAGCTCAGCCCTGTTTGCACTAATCCCCCCCCCACACGCCTACACACCTACACACACACACACACACACACACCCCCATACATGGTAAATAGTAATAGTTCCTGAGCTGGAACTAATTGACCATTCAAGTTGTATTTTCTTTGATATTTGAAGAGTTTTGATAAATATGTCGAAGTTCCTTGTTCTGCCATTTTACCTTTCCTGTAATTTCACTGACAGTTTAAATGAAACCTAAATTAAGACCTAAATCTGAATAAATGTTTCAAATCTTTCATCTCGGTTTACGTTAAGATTACAGATAAGGGCTATTAAAGCAGCTAAGCTGATTGCAAAGCAAATTGACCTCGTTCAATAGTTTCAAATATACTAAACCACTCATTTAAAAATTCGGCCAAGCCATAACACACATATTTTAGTGATCTAACGTTGCAGTTACTTACCCGAAATAAACTTTTCAAGCACCCTCCGGAACCCACCACGTGTTACACTTCTGTAGAAAACACATTAGCATAGATAGTTTACCCAGCCTGGCTAGCTAAATAGCTACAGCTTTGTTAGCCCTGCTAAGTCAGTCTTATTAATTAGAACTTTAACATTAGCACTAAATAAAACGAGTAAATAAATACATAAAAAAGCCAGTTCATTAACTATTGAAATTGCGAAACATTCATCCATTATTTGGTGCTAGTTAGCTAATGTAGCCAAAGCAAAATTAGCATTAATATCCCCACCAGCTTCAACACATTTGCAGCACATAGGCTAATGTATGAACACTCATTTTTATATAAAGAGTAACTTGCTAAATAATTAAATATATCTGGTCCTTACCTTTTCAAATAGTATACTACGTTCCCCTTCCAGAAGCTGGGCTTTCTCTGGCTTTCTCTCCCGGCCGCGTTCAAGAAAATGAGCGCCCTAAAACCGGATATGGAATTAACTCCGAGATTAACTCCGTTGAGGGTGCATACAATCAACTCTCTTCAACAACACCACGCACAGAGCTATTTTAGCACTGCAAGTGTTAAAATAACACCAAAATCAACACTAGGCAACTCGAAATAATTAACACTGAAATATTAACACTATTTAACACTGCAGATTTTGCTGTGTGCACACACACACACACACACACACACACACACACACACGGCAGGCCCTGCATGCTGTCAGGCTGACATAGTGCAATACATAATGTGTTCCTCTCGTCCGGGCCGGTTCCTAATGGCTTGCAGGCTGTATTTGGAGTGGCTGTCATTACATCAGGTAATCACAATAAGAAATATTTTTCTGCAGCTGGCAAGGAGCCTTATGTTTTTTTTTTCTTCAGACCGGCTTGTCTTGTAAGAAGAGGGCAACGCGGGCAGACAAAGAAAACATTCTCAAATCAGGAAAAGCATATAGGCTGTGTAGCTGTACAATCAGGTTTTACTCATTTGGTTCAAGTGGTTATTCCTGTCTTTTCCTTTCGCTTATGCATAACTTTCCTGTCAAGCAATACAGTGTTTTAGTGTTAGAAAAACTTCCATAACACTTGACTACATTAAATAATTGTATCCCGAGCTGCCTGTTCCAAGACTAATAGTACAAGTCCCAGTTAATGTCACCTGTAGAGGACTTTAATGGACGTCATGTTTTTTAGGTCGTTTTAGGCTATTTTTAGGATTCCGACCATAGGGACTATACAGTATATGTTAGCAGGATTACAACATTGTTCGTCAGGAAGTTACAATGGTTTTTGGTCCCTGCTCCTTCCACTCTATGCGTTGTGTAACCTGCGGTATTCATGGGCTGGAGTATTTAAATGGCTAAAAATATGTTGTGAAGTTATCGGATCAAAACACGCCTACCATTCGCCTACCATGTAAGCACAGAATCGGCTGAAATAATCAAGGTATTTAAACTAGTTTTGTACACAGGCTTAAAGCAGGACTCAATTGAAGGCCCATTTTAGCATGTTGTTGATATTGTGAAAAAGTGTGTATTACTAAAGAAATGCAATTAAGGCCTACTACATTACTACTGTAAATGAATAGACACACAAGCTCAGGCTTCTAGAAAACTGAAGGTACGCTTCACCACTTAACCACCCTCTCACAGGGATTTTCCCAAGCAAATTCATAAAATCTAATTTGTCAAACCAGCTAATGCCATAAAATGAATATCGCACCATCTGCTTGTTCGTGTTTTTTTTACACTTTGCTGTTTGTGAACTGGAATGATGTTAAGCCAATGTCAAATGGAGAACACTTTCAGATTGTCAATTGGGATGTAACCAAGCTTTGACAGAGTGTGTGAGGTTAACAAATTCTAAGACAATTCCCCCCCCCAAAAAAAAACTGGCAATAATATGGGCTCCAAATGAGTCATATAGCCATAGTAACACCCTCCATTTCTCTGGCTCTGAAGTGAAGCCTGCTACAGTATGATGTGTGAGGCCATAAAACAAACAGTCCGGGAATTGGATGAGAAGATTTTGGTACATTTCTGACCACACACACTTGGACCAAGGCTTTTTAGCGTGTCCGTAAAAATTTTTTTTTCTTCTGGCTCTCGGTCAATAAAAAGACAAATACGCCAAGAAACTCCACACTTCTATGGCCCATTGTCTTCTGAAGTGTGTGTTGATGTAAAGTCTGTTTTGGAGAAAAAATCTAGGATTTTGGATGAAAGAAAAAATAACAAATTGAGGCTCCATACTGTAACAGGAAATACCCAACATGTTCAAATGTATTGTATACTATAGGCAGGCAACAGTGCAGTATGGTTTGGTCTTTCTTTTGTATGTGATTTATTTTGTCAAACAACGACAACAACAAAAAAAATCTCTCATCTCCTTGTTTATCCAAATTCCATATGTGCTGCACAGAAAATCCAAACGAAAGACAGGATATATGGTACACAACCCAACCTAGTAATGTATTGTGTGTAACAGTATGTTTTCAACTGCTAGCAATTATTGTTCCACTGCCAGCAACTTCACATGAGGTAAAGAGAGCTGGACAATATAGAGTTGCCCTGACATCAGTGTATAATTGACCTATTTTTGAAAGTGATTTTGAAAGAAATCTCAGGAAATTGGATGGTCTTTCAGTGGTCGAGGCTTGTTCTGTAAAACTGTATCTGAAACATAAGTGCTGCCAGCCCGCATTAAAGATTTCCCTTTCTTGAAGTCAGTGATTCCTGAGAACACTTGATGAATATCTCCTCAAGATCTGCTACCTGTCCATCATCATCATCATCATCAACCTTTATTTAAACAGGCAAAAATTGCTAAGAAACTATGTCTTATTTAAGCAATGGCCTGGTCCATACTGCGGGTGTGCTGAAAATAAATGTGCTGTTAATACACAGCCTAGGCTCTGTAAACTGTTATGTGAACAAAGGGAATGTAAACAAAGGGGCCCACTGCACCTGGCTATATGCCTGTTTTCAGAGCCTAGCTGTGTATAAACTCAGGATTTTCTCTCAGACAGGCAGCGGATCGCGAGGAGATATTCACTGATTTTGACCAAAAGTGATTTTGACAACAAGCGTTCTCCAGAATCACTGACTACACCTTTAAATGCAGGGAGGCTATACAGTTATGTCCTTGAAAAGTTCCCTCTATCCAACGTTTGTTTTACATCATCACTGACTTCAGTACACTCCAAAAGGAACCTCGTGGGAATAGAGTAACATGCAACAGACGTTTGGAAAACAAAGCCCCCTAAAAAAATTCAATATGTAGCTCAGAGTTCCAATCTGATTTTGACGGAGACAGTGGGGCAAACAGAGGATAACACATTGAGGCTAATATTATCTGTCAGCCATTTAATGATGTATAAATCCTGGACGAGAAACTATCCTGACTTATACGCTGATTAAAGAATGCACAAAACCCTTGTACATTTTCAGACAAATGCGCAATTCGGATGATGAGAAGTAGAATTGACAAGAGAGATTTTTTTCAGAGAATCATAAAAAACACTTCAAAAACGTGGCAGATATATTTGAAAGGCCATCGCCACTCTCTTCCTTGCGTTCTCTTTTTATTGATTCGGACATTATTGCTAGCGCTGTAACAAAGGGCCCCCCTGTCTATGGAAAGCCTTAGGGGTAAACTAGCTCTTCAAAGAAACCCTCAGAACCCTAATCCATATACCGTGGAAATCTAGAAGACTCTCACCGCGCATGGTTGCAATTTTAATAATCATATCCCACTTAAGGTAAAATGAAGTTGATGGACATCAAGGAGGAAGAATAGGCCGATGTCAGGAATGATCTGGCTACTTGATCAGCGCAGTGGTAAGAGGGTCTCCGGAACCCCCCCACCCCCCGTTCCACTGTTCTAAGGGTCCTTATATGGCAGAGAAAAAACACCTAAACACATCTTAAGTTAAATCCATTTGGCAGCTCAAACAGACCATTTTTACAGGGCGCCTCGGTTGCAAACACTGCTGCTGACACATGATGCACATCGCCTCACACGTTTCTCTAAACTGTAACCAACCAGTCAGGCCCAATTGCATTTGGTTCGGTGTGATTTCACTGGAGCACATAAGCCCTCTATTGTGTTAACTGAAATGTTATGTTCAATCAAACACATGCCACCATGTCTGCACATGGCATTTCAAGCACTTCCAATTTTTTCTTTGGTTTTTATTGCGGTTCAGATGATCAGATTATTCATTAAATAGGCACTCAAACCACTTAAAGGTGGAGTCTGTGTTAATACACAGCCTAGGCTCTGTAAACAGGTATGTACCCAAAGGGGGTCCATCATAGTTAACAAGATGCCACTCAGAATACATATTTTCTTTAAAATTCCACTTTTTCAAAAATAACAGACTCTGATAGTATTGTTATGTCCAACACATTAAAATGAGACTAAACACTCAATCATCAGCAGCTAATGAACTACAGTCTGTGTTTACATGTTGAGTTGCTTGATTTGACCGCAGCCCTAGTTTTGATCCGAGCTTTCTCAGCCATCGTAACATGCTGCTTTGTATCCCTCAACTCAATGACTGGATTCTTAATTTCCTCAACCACTCAAGTAACAGTGGAGAAGGGACACTGTAAAGATGTGATGACATACAGTAAACATACGGTAATGCAGGAATCCTTGAAACAACACAGGAGAGAAGCCTTTTGGACGAAATTTGAAAAAAATGTAAGGTTTCATCCCCCAACTTAAACTTGGACACACCCTTGTCCTATAGGAGGAAATACATCTCTATGGTATGCAGGAAGGTTGGGCAGTGTTATCTTTGAGTTTTGGTTAGTAGCATTTCTCCAGGGAGAGGAGGGTTCAACAATAAGGGTTGATGGTACAGGGCAAGTAAATGGCCACGTCGGGCAAGTAAATCTAGCAACTAACTTGTCGGTTTGGGGCAAGTTGTAAATAAAAATTTCAAAAGTAAAATATTTTTTTTTTAAATAATTTCTTCCGATTATCATTTTAGAGCTTTCTTGTATGCTTCTAATGTTCCTATTAATATTGGTATTAATTGCACTTGTGTGTGTGTGTATATGCATAGGCCTGATTCTTATTTAGTGTATTACTTAACATGTGTGTATTGTGTAATGTTGTGTGTCTATTTTATCTGTGTATCTAAAGTGTCTTGAAAGGCACTCTCAAATAAAATGTATTATTATTATTATTATTATTATTATTATTATTATTATTATTATTAGTATAGTATTATTATTATTATTATTATTATTATTATTATTATTATTATTATTATTATTATTATTATTATTATTATTATTATTATTATTATTATTATTATTATTAATATTATTAATATTATAAATCCCTTCCCCTTAACAATGTCAAAGAATGCCCGTTTTGAATTATTTGACTTGATTCGAATATGCCTTAGTGTGTTCCATGACTAGCTAAGATTAACTGTCTAGTTATGGAGTAGATAGATGGCTGTCAGCAGAGAGCACGTCTGGGGTGTAAAGATATCATTCCTTTAGTTCCAATAGAGTTATAGATGTGTAGACCTTTAACTCTGTCTTATCTATGACACTATGTCTATTTTCTGTTCTTTCTGTTTACAGTGTAAACAAAGATTAAACAGTATGTTCCTATGGGGGAAAATATTGACTCCCACTGAACAGGGAGTGTAAATAGAAGAAAATAAGGTTTCTTATGAACAATCATGCCTGCAAACATGTTCACTGAAGCGAAAACACACACACACACACACACACACACACACACACACACACACACACACCATTATACAATTATTAATTCCAGAGCCTTGCCTTGTTTCTAAACTCACCTTTTCCCCTATAACTCCACACATTGTTTCATTTTCCTCTACTCACTTCTGGATTTTGACACATACTTTGTCTCTGCATGTGTGTCCACCCCACACACACACACACACACACACACACACACACACACACACACACACACCACTTTGAAAAGTCCAATACCGGGGATTTTTTTGGGTCCAGGAAAAGAATGGTAGCAATTTAGCATCTCCGGTACTCCCCATATAGTGACCTAGCCCTGCTCATTAGAAGGAAATATCATCCTCTCTGAATGTTTTTGATTTAACCTCAAACAGACTGGATTATTTTCTGGATAGTAGATCTGAGAGAGGGCGTAGTGCTTTGCTTATGAGTGTCTGGGGTTCACCTCTTGTGTCCCTGCTCCTGTCAGGTCCAGTGGTTTAGCACATGGTCCATGTTGGCCTCATAAAGGATTCCTAATCAAAACCTTCCTTTCCCCTCCCAGGGATCACATTTAAAGCAGGTATTTTTCACACATATTCGGACCTCAACAGCTCAAAGGAAACTGACTTAACTTGTATTATTTCAGCTTTTGAGGGCTGGTATAGGGAAACCAAATACCCAAATATGTGTATACGCAAAACACTGTAAAGTCAGTTTTTCATAATACTGGTCCCTGCGTTCCAAATCACATTCTCTTTCTTTTTACTACACTACATGCTCAAGTACAGAATAGTTTAAGGTCCAAAGGAGAGAAAAAAAATCAGATAAGGAAGATTTTTTTTGACTAGGTCGAGAAATGTCAAGAATAAA
The DNA here is from genome assembly GCA_026929865.2 of Hyperoplus lanceolatus. Lineage (NCBI taxonomy): Eukaryota > Metazoa > Chordata > Actinopteri > Uranoscopiformes > Ammodytidae > Hyperoplus > Hyperoplus lanceolatus. The sequence continues at coordinate 29,641,378 of CM049403.1, forward strand.
GACGAATACTCCAAAATGCTATCGGAGCTAGTGTGGCATTTATATATTTTCAGCATGCTACAAATGACATGTGCATGTATTGAGACATCCTAAATCTTTTTCTGCAAAAATAAAAAATAGGGAAGGAGGGGGTTTGAGAGGAGGGGATGTGTCCCCCCTTATACATGTCTCCAATACAAACGTATCTCTGCCAGTTCCTGTAGTGACCACGGGGTGGCGACACGTGCCCTAATCAGAGCCATGTGTCTGCTGCGGTGGGCACCAGCGACCAGCCTCCTCAGACTCATTGAATGTTTGTCGGAAGGTTTGCGCTCCAGTCTGAGAGAGACACGGAGAGAGAGAGTGAGCTGCTGGGCTCCAGCGAGGAGGAAACACACGCTAACCAGGACACACACACACACACACGGACGGACACAGCTTTCTTCCACTGGAGATTTATTCCGTTTGGTGCGCTTTGGAAAGACTTACGCACACGTTACTGAGACACTTGTATTTTAGCCTAGAATCGTTAACTTTAAAGAAGGATTTCGATTTTTTTGGAGTGTTAGTGGATGTGATAAAAAGCCAGCGGAGGTTTTTAAACACACACAGCCGGAGGAATGTATCCAAAACGGGCAACGGAGAGCCAGCGTCTGTGGAGATGTCCAGCCTGCGCGCTATGGATCGCCCTGCTGCTCCAAAATGTGCTGGACCTGAGCGCGGCTTCGGGTAAGTCCCAATCCAAACAGTCTATGGTCCCCAGTGCGTTTTCCTTTTCCTACGGTAAACAGTGGTGTGTGTATCTCCACCACTTCTCTGCTGGGGTTTGCTCACTTTGCTGGTTCATCTCAGGCTCACCACGCGTGTGTTTAACAATGTAATCTGTCAACCTTTACGACAAAAATCTCAGTTTGGGACTTTTTAAGCATGTGTTTGAAGTTCTCATCAGTGGATTTTTAGTGACTTTAGTGTACTTTAAACACACTTTTAAGTCATGCATCATTGTGTGCACTGTAGGGTCTAGGGTGGCATATTTTTAACGACCAAACTATTTGTTTTTCGCACCTGAAATCTGCTCGTACGTGTCGACAAACTGTTGTTACGTCCCATTTAAAGAAGGGCTGTTTGCCTACACTGAGCGTTCCCTCTCTCATGTAAATGATCTTGGTTTTTAGATTATCGCCCCTATTGTCATTCTGAAGCGTCTGCACGGGGGAAAGACTTGACTCCATTGGCAGACAATAGGGGGGCTCTTAACTGCTCAGCTGGATAGCTATTGTGCCCACCCCCCCAACTCAGCCCACCCTCAATTATTTAGGTCAATTTAAAGATAAGAGATAAGGTCTGCAGAAAAGTCTTAATTAAAAGGCAAACAGTTGTTAACCATTTAGATGGTAAGAGAGTTGCATTTAGTTTGTAGCTGTTTCAGGCAGTAGGCATGATGGGGAGGCATGGACACATTTGGGGAAAAACAGACCAGACTGGGGCTTCTATAAGACAGTACTGTAGTTTGTTTTAGATGCATTTAACAAAACCAAACGTAAAATAAATCATCAGGTTGTTTGTATGTGCGCTGTGGTTCAAAGTAAAGGGTTTTGCAATATTTTTCAGCTCATTCAACATTAGGAACTTTATTTTCACTGTTGTCTGAGTGTGTGGAATCAACATTCACTAATGGTTCATTCAACTGGCTTTTGGTTGACTGATTTAAAGGTGCAGTCAGTGATTCTGGAGAATGCTTGTTATCAAAATCCCTTTTAGACAAAATCAGTGAATATTTCCTCGTGATATGCTACTTATCTGTACTGTGTGTGCGCTGAAAAAAAAACTGGTGTGCTACTGATACACAGCCTAGGCTCTGTAAACGGGCATGTTGCTATGCTGGCTACGGTGGCCTCCCTTTGTTTACACACTGGTTTACAGAGCCCATAAACCATGTATATTAGGGGATTTTAGTGCCTATTTTTGTTAAGTATGATTGATTGAATTTGAATTGTTTACGAAACCACTCGTGGGAAGTTTTTTTCAAATATGTCTGTGCTCTGGCTTTGGAGTGCATTCTAAGTATACAGTATATACACCAATCCTCCCTTAGTGATGGGCAGTGATGAATTATCTCTAGAAGGTTTCTTGGGGGTTTGTTTGGATTATCTCTGTCCTCCTGTTGATGCTTTAGTCTGTTATTTACAATGTAGATGTACAGTATAAGATGTGTTGTGTACGTATGGGCTTCTTACTATAGCTGTGCCCTTTCCATATACCCTTCTTCCATGGGCGGCAGTGGTGAAGTGGGTTGGGAGGTTGTCCTCTGGAGTGCAGAGTCGAAGGTTCGATCCCCCGCCTACCCGCCACATGTTGAAGTGTTTCTGGGCAAAGAGACATTGAACCCCAATTTGCTCCCGATGGTTCAGAGAGCGCCTTGCATGGCAGCTACTGCCATGGACGTATGAGTGTTTGTATGAATGGGTGAATGTGGTAAGAAATCTAAAGCTCTTTGGGGCTGAGAAAATAGGCTAAAAAAGCGCTATATAAGTCAAGTCCATTTACCATATCTTTCTGATTCTCTTTTACTTACTTTCTGCCCCTCTTTTTCTTAGTGTTAGCCAACGGTGGAATGTTAATCCATACAACTTGAACTGGACGGGTTTGGTTCTGGAACTTTGGTGATGGAACACGGAGCGGAGGAGAGCCAAGCCTCTGCTTGTTAGCTGCACAGTTTAGAGGCAAACACTCTACAACCCTCAAAATACATTTCATATGCTAATGCTGTTATTCACAAAGAAGAACTGCATGTGTTTGCGCTCTCTCCCATTGTAGGAGACAGAACAGCTTCACTCTTTGTGTTATAAGAATGATAGTGAGTCAGACTTTTGATGTACATTCTTAATGATCTAGCTTCACTGAATACTTTACTGTTAAAGGTGGAGTCAGTGCATGATTCTGGAGAACGCTTGTTTTCAAATCACTTTTTGTGTCTGGTTTCAACAGTTCACAGTGCCTAGGCTGTGCATTAACACTGGATTTTTTTCACACACATCAGACAGGTACATGATAAGGAGATATATTCACTGATTTTGACTAAAAATGATTTGGTCAAGAAGCATTCTCTAGAACCGCTACCTACCTTTTACCTTTAACTACCATTTAATCAGTGGCCATGGATACAACATGGATGTACTGTGGAAGCATATAACAAGGCGAAACTGAAAATTGCCGCTATTTGTCTGGACCGGCTTCTGTCTGCTTTACTGGTCAGTCTGGAGCTTCCAGTTTAGAGGTCAAAGGTCACAGCTCTGTCACTGTGGGTCAGATGCCAGGAACATTCAGGGAGGATCAGTGAGGACATCCCCCTGTCCACTACAAGGGCATTCTGTTTACATGGTGGCAGATTTGACAAAGGATTTATAGTTTGTTTGCAAGTGTATTTCTCTCAGCTGCTTTCTCTTGCTGAACAAAGTGAAGAAAGTCAACCTGAAAAAGCGTTTCAGTCTGTCTATATTTCATCGTCACAATGTTCTGATCATTATTGGAAGTGAGTCGTGACCAGTTTAGGCAAATTGGATAATGGGCTCGACTGATAACCCAAACATCTGAGTTTACATGCATGTTCTCTCCGCTTACTAAAAAACAGCTTAGGCATCTTCTCTTTCATCCTTGGTAATGTAAACAAAGATAGAATCATGACGAACACATCATAATATCTTGTTCTCATAATCACTGCCCGCATCACTTTTCAAATCACAACTCTCCTCCCCTGGCGGTCTCTTTCTCATGCTTTTCTGCACAATTGAATAAACTCATAGCGAAGGTTGACTTGGCCAAGTCGTTTTTTTTTTTTTCCTGGAGGACTTTAGCCGTGCCAACTGGGTTTATTCCTAATCAGTTAACCTCCAATTGAACCCCGCTTTTGCAGCTTTGAAATCAGATTTTCTGCTGAAAGTTAGAGGATATTAATAGGATTACCACAGTGCAAGAAAATACGCATTTTATTTAAAGCTACAGCGCGTAACTTTTTTTCATATCAGTGAATGTCCTGTACTTTCAAGCCACAGCCAAACAAGTTGACACAAAGTTGATTAAGCCTATCAGCTCCACAAAACTATCTCTGTATTTCTCAGTATGGCAGCGTTAATAACTGGTATTGCCCGCTGACACTGGTGCAGGAGCTCAGAAAAATCCCAAGAAGAGCCCAATAAATGTTTCAGTTGTTCTGGATGTACAGCAGAAGGTATAGGATCCATGCACTATACAAAGGTTGACCTCATTTAGACACACAAACAGTTTTGTTGACAGAATTCCTCATGGGGGCAACAAAAGTTACGCAATATAGCTTTAAAGCTAAGATAGCTGCAGTCATATCAAAATCCCTCTCATGTCACAGTCATTCTATCTTTTTAGCCCAGCGCCCCTTTAGTTCCACAGTAATGTTCAATAAAAATAAACTTTGTTTAAATGTTTTTCTCACTCTATAAACTGTGTAAGTCTTTGTGAACACGGGACATTCACCTCTGGACATAAAAGGTCCTGTGCAGGGCAAAGCCTCTATGTGAATTCTGTTTAGATTTGCATTTAGCCTTTTTATAACACTCGGGAAAGCTATAAATCATGTTGGGTGGACCTGCCCAGCAGCAGTTTTTTTTTTACCAGGAAACAGTGTTGACACTAAAGGCACTTCACCCCTTAAAAGAAAATCCACGGTCTAGGCTAGAGTGAGTAGGAGCTTGTCCTGCTCTCTCACTGCTACTGAGATGTCTCTACATATATCTGTTATATGTCCACTGGCGTTTTCTAGCACTCATATTCAGGGTTCGGTTTACAGAGCAGTGAAAGAGATGTCACAGTTTATGGTAGCACACTTTCTTTATGCATCCTTGTAAAAGCTGCAATGCGCTCCACTGACTTTTCGTTTGCTCATATTCCTGTAATTTGTCCTTTAAGGTGAGACACTGTAGGTAACAATTTTAACATACATATATCTTCATTGTACTTTGCCAGTTGATAAAAAAAGTTAGTTTTTGTTTTAGAATTGTTCTGTAATGTCTGAATAATGTTTGCATGATTTAAGAAGAAAAGATAAATTCACTGAGAAAAATATAAGGACCACACTTAAATCCTTTTCGATTTCTATAAAGGGTATTAAGCTGTGGAATGGACTTGATGAAGTTGTCACAGGGAGTTGCAGTTTGCGCAATTTCAAAGCAAATTATGTTTCAAAAATTATTGAAAATTACAGACTAATAACCTGAGCACAATGTCAATGTCACTTACATATCAATATTGTAAAGAATAATACAGGCCAGCTGTCAGACTTGTTTTTGAATACTTTTGCAGAAGTGTTTTGACTACCAGTTAAGAAATGGAACAGGCCAAATACAAGGCCACTTCACACTTTATACACTTGGCATTGTCACAGAGAAACTGAACTGTGCTGAACTGATCTTAAAAGCTGAAGCAATTACATTAAAATTGATTGTGTATTGGACTGCAGATTCTTAAAAAAAAAAAAAAAAAAAATTTATGTGTATGTATGTGTATATATGTGTATATATATATATGTGTATATATGTATGTATGTATATATATATATATAGCTATATATAAAAAAATGTTTTTTGTTTTATTTTTATTTTCTGTAACAGTAACTGTGTATCTGAATTCGAATTTGATGAAAATGGGGGGGTACCTGATAAGCCTTTGGCTTCTTCCGTCCTCCCTTCGGACAACACAAAGTATGATGTATGAATATTTTCAAGAGAAAATTGTGTATTGTGTGGAATTGTCCGAAAGAATAATAAATAAATAAATAAATAAATAAATGTGCAAATTTGACATCACCTAACTAATAATACATACATTTTGGATATAGCCCTTTTCATTTTATAAATCAAAAAAATACTATGTACAGGTTTAAAAAAAAATACATTTAGTTGATGTAAGTGCTTTGGAAGTTGAGATTTTTGGTTCAGAGTATTGAAAAAAAACTCATGTTGAGATAATGGCCGTTAAAGATGGTTGTATAGGAGAAATATTCAATCGCAGACAGACACAATTTAGTAAAGGCAACACCCACATGTACATTTTGGACCTTATATTTATACTAGTATGAAAGAAGACATGTTATGGAAGCAAAATAGACAAAAACTCAACAGTGACCAGTGCTTGAAAAGACAATGTTTTGGCCTTCAGTTTCTCGGCACTTCAATACTACACTCCGTTTATTTATCTTTTTTTATCCAGATGCTCTGGGAAACGTTGGGCTCTGTCTGTCTGTCATGGTCTGAGTGGTACATCTCTCCTAATGTAGATAGATGACTGCTGTGTTTAAAAACTCAACTCCCCTCTCTGCATAGTCCACGCTACACTAACTCAGTCATCAAGTGCCTTGCGTCCCAAAAACCTTTTAGCAGACGCACAAGAATGTTGCAGAAAAACTATATGTGTGAAACAGATGTATTATATGGTCTCCTTTTTCTGAGAGGAGGGTGGGGTGTGATTTTTCAAAACATTTTTTTCTGACTGTTTGACTTCATTTTGAACATGAACAAGAAAAGTCATGGACATTAATTTAATCTGCACATGGCCATAAATCACACAGCTCTGACCTCTGTTTTATGTCACTGATTCAAAACATCGGTGTGTAAACCACGTCTTGGCACTTGGCAATTACCGACTTCCCACTCGTTATTATTAGGCCCATGTGTTTCCCAAGGTCTCAGCCGTTCCTCTGGTTGCCATAGGGCAAAACACTGGAGAACTGTGTGTGCTAATTGTTTAACTGATGTAAGGCCAGCGGGGTGGTTTTCCTTTGCTCCGAATGATATTTTAAAAGTATACGCTATCCATTTGAACATTTCTGACTCTTTTCGGATTGTTTTCATCACCCTCTTATTGTGGTTGTTTGTTTCCTATTAGCATTGACTCACTCCCGTACATTATACTCCCAGAATTTCCCCCTTATGATGTGTGATTCCCGTAAATGGTACAGTTGTTTTCCACTGGACTTGCTGGCTGGAATGTCCTGATAAAAATAATGTCGTCAGCAGCAGCAGCAGCAGTGCTTGGGGTTGACAGACACTGGATTTTTTTTTTTGGAAGTAGATCCTACATTTTAGGTTTTCGTTTTCTAGATCTTGAGCCAGGTCTGTGAATGCTAAGAACTTAAAAGTGTAAATGTCCCTGCTATTTTTCACTGTAAACAATGCCTTTATTTCCACACATCGGACACTGTGTATTATAGCGTGCTTAGAGGGTTTTTTTCTTATAGCGGTCAGAGAGTCCCTTCGGAAAAAAAATGGCAGCGTTTAATCAGAGGCTAAGCACAGTTCACTCACAGATCCTGGTCGGGGAACGTTTGATGACGGTTCTGCCACTACAAACTGTAGCCGAGCGTGAAACCCTTTTTCCTGCAATTTGCCATCTGCACAGGAGGTCAGGCTGTTCCAGAGAGAGAGAAAACCTCAGGCAGGGTTCAGGAAAAACCCCAGCGATGGATTTAACAAAAGCAACGAAAAAAAGTAACATTAGTTTGGGATTTTAGTGCTTCATTGAGTGGAGAAGTGTGTGTGTGTGTGTGTGTGTGTCTGTGTCTGTGTGTCTGTGTGTCTGTGTGTGTGGCACTTCAATGATTTGAACAGAGGTAGGATCTGGACTTAGCTGCTAAGGTAGCATTAATAGTTTGTATCAAAAGCATTTGCTACATTTAAAGACCAACATTATATTTCCTTCTCCATCAATTTGACCTGTTTCCTACAAGTCCCACTACAAATGAAATAACTTTCCATACATTTTTGTTCAATATGTTGATCACACACACACACACACACACACACACACACACACACACACACACACACACACACACACACACACACACACACACACACACACACACACACACACACACACACACACACACACACACACACACATTGGATTTCAATAGTTTCTATATTGATGTCTTTCAAGCTGCTGCCTGGAAGACAAATTACTCCTGCCACGTTATAGAAATAGCCCCTGCTGTACTTTACACACACACACACACACACACACACACACACACACACACACTCACGAGATACAATGAGTCCTTCTCTGCTATAAGGCCAAAGCTGTGAGTGTGAGAGTGTGCCGATGACAAAGTGACACTTTAATGAGGCTTATGGAATAAGCCACACATACTGCAATATCAATTTCCCGTAAGGACTTTGGCACGGCTTGTTAATATCGGAGGACTTTTGGGAGTAGCGCTTGGCTTAAATAGCTCTACATTTCATTGGGAACACTCGTCATTTTGCAAGTTTTATCAAATTACTGCTTTGCTATAGCGTGGCTATACAGCTTAGCACCGGCTTTAATATATGGAGATCATGCTACGTTTCATTTAATAAGGGACTAGGCTAAAACATGGCTTTTTTAAATTCCCCCTATATGTGTCAGAGTAAATCTTTTTAAGCCGGTGTTTGCATAGCATTAAGGACTTCAGAAACCCCCACTGGCAGCAGCAGACGGGCAGATCGCAGTCCTACCCCACAATTAGCTCTTTGTATGACACCACACTCCTTCCAGAAGGTATTAAATACCCCCAGACTCCATGGGCTTTTCACGCCAAAAAAATGTGTATTTATTTTCTTAAAAATCTGTGTCGTTTATCAGTCGATGGAGGAATTTTTCACTTTTTTTTGAAAGAGATGTGTTTTTGTCAAGATGTTTTACCATACCTTTTTCTGCATTTATGTTATTAATGTATATGCTGATGTGTGCAGTATTACCTTTTTCACAACATTCTTTAATTAAGTATTTGTAAAGTTAAGTATAGTGGGTACTAAGTAGCCTATGTGTCACTCGCATAGAACAAACATTTTAATCTCAGCCTGTGTCTATTCTACTGTATACTTTCATTGACTTGTATTAAAAGAGGACATATGTTGGTGCCCCTGCATTCACTGTCTAAGTACATTTTATGTTGAAACAAAAAGGTCGGGAACAATGATGATACACTCCTACACTGTAACTGTTGGGTCCCACACTGCAGCTCTGAACATTCCATCCCATCCACTTCCATTGTAATGTACAATCTCCAAAGATGACTTTTACATGCCTTCAAACTAAGCTGATTATTTTGAAGATCATTGACGCTATTTTGAAAGTTTAATAACACAAATAAATGTATGAAATCTATGAACATTTTCAATGTTGAATGAAGTTTTTAGGATGAAGTATGAATGAGTAGTGCGGGTTTGAAGTCATGTCAAAATTAAAGTTTGGTTTCAGGACCAGCACTTTACTAACGGACCTACTTTCTAGAGGATTAGAGAACAGCTAACCCCCGGTTCACCCCGCCACCATCACCATGACATCACAACTCCTTAGCAACCGTCTTATCTGCCTGGCACGAGACACATGCTGGCACTCTAGCCCTGGTTTTCTTTCTTTGCTCTCATTATGACTTTCTTGGCTGTATTCTCTCTCTCTCTCTCTCTCTCTCTCTCTCTCTCTCTCTCTCTCTCTCTCTCTCTCGTCCCTTTCCCTCTCTGTCTGTGCTGTTGAGTGCCTCCTCCACTTGGCCCTTCTTGCCTGGCTGACTGACATGCTGCTCTTGGCCTCGCTGTGTGTTTACTCAACAATAACTGAGAGCGCGGTGGCTCCACATCAGCGCTCTCTCTCTCTCTCTGTCTCAATCGCTCTCCCTCTCTCTCTCTCTCCCTCTCTCTCTGTCTCTATCGCTTTCCTTCTCTCTCTCTCTCTCTCTCTCTCTCTCTGTACAGTCACAATCATAACCACTCTCATAAGGCACATTGGAAAACGGTTGTCAGTAATCTAGAGTCTTTAATTCGGGCAAGAGACATCTTTTGTGATGTCATCCGATGCAGAAATACTTGTAGTTCATTCCTTAACAAGGCGCTTTTGAATGTGTGCATGTTCACGTTGATTGCAGTGTGTGTGTGTGTGTGTTGATCTCACATCTCACTGTGTGTGTGTGTGTGTGTGTGTCATTGTCCGTGTGTGTGTGTGTGTGTGTGTGTGTGTGTGTGTGTGTGTGAGAGAGTTGATCTCACTGTGAGTGTGTATTGGAGTGGATTTGCTTCTCTGGGCCCAGAAACACTTACTTACTTTTTTAGTTCATTCATTCCGGTAATGTGAAGATGATGATGAGAAGACTGTTTAGTCATTTTCAATATAAGACTTGATTGTGTCTTGTGTGGCTCCATGTCGGCTCTGGTTTGTGTGTGTGTGTGTGTGTGTGTGTGTGTGTGCGTGTGTGTGTGTGTGTGTGTGTGTGTGGCTCCATGTCGGCTCTGGTGTTTGTGTTTGTGTGTGTGTGTGTGTGTGTGTGTGTGTGTGTGTGTGTGTGTGTGTGTGTGTGTGTGTGTGTGTGTGTGTGTGTGTGTGTGGCTCCATGTCGGCTCTGGTGTTTGTGTTTGTGTGTGTGTGTGTGTGTGTGTGTGTGTGTGTGTGTGTGTGTGTGTGTGTGCGTGTGTGTGTGTGTGTGGCTCCATGTCGGCTCTGTCGCCCGCTATGTGTCTGTGGTTACACTGTGAATGCATTGGACCATCAGCTCCACTCAGACATGTGTATAAACTTATCACTCTGCAGTTATTAATGCAGCTTCATCACATGTACATGGTTCTTCACAGTCGCATGAAGACGACAATTATTCTTGTCAGCTCAGTTGTAATTTCTTACTCTTTTAGACCGTCTTTTTTTCATTCCATTTTTCGTGCTTGCTACACACACACACACACACACGCAGACACACATACACACACCAAAATGATGTCAATAGCACATTTGCACTGTAGTGAGTGTAATGTGGAAAGTGCGTTGAGTACAAACTATTCTCTGTACTTGTGGAATTATTAAACCAGAGATGGTTTGGACGGCAGGACATTTCATTCTACGGGACAGCTAATAATTTATGTTCAGTTGGAGTTAACTAAACGCTTTTGAGTGTGTGTTTATGTTTACGTTGAACTCTGTGTGTGTCTGTCTGTCTTTCTCTCTGTCTGTCTGTATAGGATTTGCTTGTCTGCGGGCCCAGTGCTGATTTGTGGTTTCGCCCTTTAATTCAGACATCCAAGAAGTTTTTTTTTACGCTTGTGTAAAATACATATAGAAGTGTGTTCGGCTGTCGTTTTTCCTTTTCATTGCTTTATAATTACAATAATGTTCTAGAATCCTGTTGTAGCCTACAGTGGAGAGAGTTCTGTCCTTTTGAAGATTAGTTCCTGTAAATGGGGTTTTAAGTTCAAAGCTGCCGGTTTAACAAGTCAACTCTGGGTGTGTGTGTGTGTGTGTGTGTGTGTGTGTGTGTGTGTGTGTGTGTGTGTGTGTGTGTGTGTGTGTGTGTGTGTGTGCATGTGACTTTGGATATCTGTTTAAGTAATAAGAACAGAGGGCAATGAATGTCTTGAGCCTTTTCCCCTCTTTCATTGTTTTCACTGCGGTGGGTGGCGAGTTGAGATTTTTTCTCAAGCGACTTTTTTGAACCGACAAAAAAGGAACGCTTTTGATTGAAGGCTGTGTGGTAGATTATCACTTCATCATATTTAGTTTTCCAAAGTCCTTTTTATATAAGATTTTGAAAAGGGCTGTTTGATTCTTCAGTGATCCAGCTCTTTAAAGTTACAGTGCGTAACTTGTTCACATGAATGAATGTCGGTTACGTTCAAGCCATCGCCATATCATTTGACACAAAGTTTTTTTGTTTTAACCTTTATTTATACAGGTAAATCCCATTGAGACCGGAGACTATTTTGTAAGGGAGACCTATTTCCCTTTCCCACGTTACCATTCACACACACATTCATACACCGATAGCAGGCTAACTATCTCCATTCACACGAGGCAAGGTGGGTGAAGTGTCTTGCCCAAGGACACAACAACTATGACACAGGTGGCAGGGCGGGGATCGAACCTCCAACCCTTTGATCCCGCTCTACCAACTGAGCCACAGTCGCCCCATTAAAGGCTATCAGCTCCACAAAACTCTCTCTGTATTCCTCAGTATTGCAGCGTTTACAAACTAGCGTCACCCCTCAGACAATGGCGCAGGAGCCCAAGCAGTACCCACAAAATGTTTCAGAATTCCTAATGGGGTGACCTAAGTTACTCACTATGGCTTTAATGTTTAGTCTCTTTAGTGCTGAATCTGCCTTTCTTTCCAGGTTCCCAGACAATCCGAGTAGAAGTGGGGAAAAGTCTGGGAAGTCTGGTCTAAGTGTTCCAACTGATCTTGAATTTATTGTTGCCTTCAACAGGACAAATATGAAACTCTCCCACAATTCTCTTAGTCCTTTTCCCATCAGAGGAGTAGGGTTGCTGCGGGTACTCACTGCTCTATGTTGAGCAATATGTTTTTTTCTGCTCCATTGAAAGCATTTGGCAAGCTAGTGTTCCTTGTCTTTCTCTTCTGGCTTATGGTTTATCATTGTACATCATCATTTTTTAAGCTTTTCCTTCCCATAACATCTTTCCAAATGTTTTGTTTTATTAAATAGGCTCTCAGACAAAGAATAACTATCAATATCTGTTACTGAAATGTAGGATATGCTTGTTATGCTGGCATTATGTGGTACTCGAATGAAAAAAAAAGAGAAAAAGAAGTGGCCATGATTTTTATTAAATCAGGATATGATCTGATTTCTAATTATCTTCAAATTGAACAGCCATTGATGAAGCTAAATAATGCTTGCTTAGTGTTCTAGTTCATGGGACCATTAACATAGATATAGATCAACAACATCTGGTAACACTTTATAATAACTATCCGTTGTAACTCGTTAATAGATCATTAGTAAACTCTTAATTAATGATTATTTATGATTTGCTAAGTGTTTGTTAGCAGTTTGTTAAGGATTTATAACAATGGTAGATAGTTAATAGCTTTTAACAGAGCACCATATTTGGGTCAGTAGCTACTAGCTTACCAAGTGTTGACACGTTCTTCAACTGTGTAAATGTATCTGCAGCATTAGTGTAGACATGGCTTTAGAGTGTTTGTTTAACCAAAGGCCTTTGTCGCATTGTTCTGTAAAGCAAGCTCCTTATTAACCAGCAGCTAGTGTGTTGACCCAACCACTTCATCCACACACAAAAGACTTTAAGTGCTGCTGCTGTGAACTGGTGGCTCAGTCCTGTTGTCCAGCACACACGCACACACACACACACACACACACACACACACACACACACACACACACACACACACACACACACACACACACACACACACAGGGACCTCAAACTTTCACATTTAGGCAAATAAGTGCTTTCTTTAATCCCACTGACACAGAACTAGACAGTGTAGAAGCAACGTTTCTCTCATTTTGTGTATTTGAATGTCTAGTATTGCTGCAACTTGAGAAGATAGTGTTACGGGACAACATTTGTGATAGGATCCATAAACCATAAACAAAACCGTGATTTGTCGCATATAGAAAAAGCACACAAAAAATAACGAATTTGACTTAAGCGTAAATTCCTTTCTCTATCCATTGTAATCTTGTGTTGACCACACTGACCAAGACATCTGTATTTAAAAGGGCTTACTGTCCATAATTCGCATTTACAGAGAGTTAAAGCTATAGTGCGTAACTTTTTTCATATGAATGAATGTCGGTCACATTCAAGCCATCGCCAAATGAGTTGACACAAAGTTGATTTAGCCTATCAGCTCCACAAAACGCTCTCTGTATGTCTCAGTATGGCAGTTTGTACTAACTGGTGCAGCCCCCTTGACACTGGTACAGGAGCTCAAGAAATGTTTCAGTTGTTCATTCTACTTCTAAGAAAGAAAAAAAAAACCTGGACGTACATCAGAAGGTATAAAATCCATGCGCGATCACAGAAGGCTTACCTCACATACATTTAAGATAAGAAATATATAGCTCTTTTTGTTTTTTTGTTTCATACACTATAGCAGGCAGTGTGAGCGTCTGCATTTTATGGTATGTTCAAGCGCGACACTAAAACCTTTGGCAAAACATCAAAGCGTCTTGGAGGAAAAGCTGTTACCGTAGCCACAGAAGTCACTTGGTAGCCTCTTAAATCCATTCTGACTTGATGGCCTCACCATACGGGAGCTTCATTCATTGGAGGAAACACACACGCACACACACACAGACACACACACACACACACACACACACACACACACACACACACACACACACACACACACACACACACACACACACACACACACACACACACACACACACACACACACACACTCTTTAAGTTATTCAGCTCTGCGCATAGGCTCATTCCCCAGATTGTGGGCCTAGCTGTTCGTAACGGAAACAAGTGAGTAAAACAGAATAGCAGGATTTTGGAAGTCATTCTGCGATGCTGACTGACTGTCAAGATGCGTTAACCAGAAGCTTGTCAAATCAGCTACGTCTGATGTCTGAGCGACTGTGGGTTAATGTGGTGAAAATCTACAGGAATTGTAATGGAAGGATATGGAATAGTCATAGGTCAGGAATCTGGTCTTTTGTGTGTGATTTTGAGAAGAAAAAAAAATATGTATGCTATCTTTCTCATCACTGTATATCCCTCTCTCATTCATTTAGCATAGTTTAGTCATGTAGGGGAAGTCTGTGTTTAGTATTTTCAGGCGGGCGGAAAAGAATCTAGTAGATTGGGACGGCCCCAAGTAACCAGGAATGTGTACAGTATGTTTAAAACTGTGGGATCCAGAATGCCGTTTTTGCCTTCCATAGAATTTTCACTTAAAAAAAAAAAAAAAAAAAAAAAAGTGAATGGCAGTGTTGAGTAGAAAATTGAGTTTACCCATTAAAACAAACTAGTTTTTTTCCGCCATCTTTCTTTCCTCTTTGAACATTGATTTAATTTCCCTGGAAGATGTTTATGAAAGTTGACACCGACTTGGAACCAACTCTGAGTTTAAGGTTTACGTACCAGTGCGGTTGTGTGTCCCGCGTGCCAACAGTCCCCTCACACCTAACTCTTGTTTGCCTGTCTCTCTATATATCTGTATCTGTCTTTCCCATGACATTCTACCCGCACACACACACACACACACACACACACACACACACACACACACACACACACACACACACACACACACACACACACACACACACACACACACACACACACACACACACACACCCCTTCTCCCTAGAAAAGCATTGATTTCAACAGGGCAGGAAATGGAACTGCATTGCCGGGTGACTCTTAGCAGGAGAGGGGGACCCGCAGAGGGGTTAGTGGAGTTAAAGAAGTCCATTACTAGATTCTTTAGGACGGGAACGGAGAGATTGGTATTCTGAGGGTGTGAGTGTGAGGTCTTGGGATGGGCCCAGCTTGCCTTTCTCAACTCAAAAAGATATTGAGACGAGAAAATATTTTCATTGAGGCATGACTGTTTGAGTGACAGCGAGGCCTAAATGAACTCACAGCAAGTTTTAGCAATCAAAAGGCTGGAACTGTGTGACTGTTAAAAGGCTGGAACTGTGTGACTGTTATTAAAAGTAAACAGCAACTAGGCAACAATGAAGGAAAAGAGGTTTCACTACACTGTTAAAAATAAAGAAGTTAGGAAAAATGCAAGTTTTTAATGTTAAACTGTCTGCATTAGATTTTTTTTGTGTAGAGGTCAACTACGATTCTTAGGTTTGAAGGAAAACTACCTGCATTTGAGCCAACTTATTATGTTGTGTTGAGATAACTTATCTGAATGTATAACCCTTTGTATACAAACTTCTGTATTTATCTGTCATAAAGAAAACAAACAAAACCAAGTCACTCAACATTTTGACAGTGTTAACAAAAAAATAACAAGTTGGCATAACTTTTAATTTATGGAATTCTTAGTATGTAGGCCTCAGATCTTGAAGATACATTCCATATGAAGGATAAGTTACGTCAACAAAAGAAAGTTACTTTGCAACTCTTAATTCAACTATAGAGTTTTAGTTTGCCTCAAAACTCAAACATTTAGTAAAGACAGACCTCAAACATGATAGTTTTCCTTTACTTTTTCATTTTATTTGAAATATTATTTTTACAGTGCAGTGGAGGATTGTTGGGCCCCATTACCTCTGACAACTCCTGCCCTCCATCCCTCCATCCCTCCATCCCTCCATCCCTCCATCCCTCCATCAGAAGTCAATGATCTCCTCCTCTGTGGGGCCCTAACTGAGGCCTTGCTAAGAGGCTTAGGCCCGCGTGATCCACGGCCTGTTTGCTTAACCTCTGCGTGGCCGCCCCTGCACCGCTAAACTTTGCCACAAGAGCTCATTACCTCTCAGCTCTCCGTCTCTCGCACTATTTCATACAGCAACTGAAATATGGGTTTAAGAGCCTGTATGTAAAATGTTTATGTCAACACTTAAGCTTGCAAAATATAGCCACATTTTTAGGAATCAATTTGTTATTGTTGAGCTATGAATACCAGAAGAAACACACTTATTCCAAGCATTTCACTGTCCCAAAGTTATCTTTTAAAGCTATAGTACGTAACTTCTTGGCCATATTAGGAATTCTGAGTAATTACAACAACGCTGTCGGCGCAACGTCATGAGGTAAGCCTCACATTGCCTGGTTGTGCATGTGTTTTATACACCCTGCTGTACGTCCAGGTATTTTCTTAGCAGTAGAATCAAAAACTGAAACATTTCTTGGGCATTTTGGGGATTTTTTCTGAGCTTCTGCACAAGTGTTGTAGCCTGGTCCAACCAGACCATCGTACTTCATTTCATTTGTACAGAAGTTCTGGAAGTGCTGTAATTGGCAAAGGTTAACTCACTTGGAGGCGGGTGTCTGTCGAAGTTTAAAACTATTGGATCTGCCCAGTGCCACTCTGGATTAGCCAACCAATCGCATCACGTTTGGTCATCACGTGTGTCATGAGCCGGCTTTCGATGGTGCCTTCCAGTTGGACAGGGAACTCGGAAATTTCCGACTTCACTACATATTGTAGTCTATGAATCTACCGGTACCTGGCAACAGTAACTTGTTAGAGCCTAATGTTTAGTTATTTGGACGAGAAAGGTTTTAGGCGTCCATACTTTCGTGAGCAGATGCACTGGAACACAGACAGGTCGGAACCCGGAACTACCAAGTCGGAAATCTCCTTCTTCCGAGTATAAAGCAACGCAGCATTCAACTGAAACTGGAGCGTTCTCAGCCACTCGCTCTGTTCGCTGATTGGACGATCGTAGATTCTCCGGAGAATCTGGGAAATGCGCTGTACACCCAGACTGACTACTGAAGGGAAAATTAAATTTGGCCAGAAGTAGGCGGGCGGGCAGAGCCAGGCTACAAGTGTTGGGGGGTTGACACCAGTTTGTAAACTCTGCCATTCTAAAAAATACAGTGTTTTGTGGAGCTGATAGGCTTAATCAACTTTGTGACAACTCGTTTGGCTTGAATGTAAGCTACTATTCATTCATACTAAAAATTTACGCACTATAGCTTTAGACGTAATTGGAGTAAAGGGGAGAAGGCGACTCTTCTAGCATCTATTCCAGACTTTCGGCCACAGTTCAGCTGCTCTTAAAACAGAGTATTTATTGAGCTTTTCATTGAGATGAACAACTGTTTATACCGTTGAATGCATTGTGTAATGATGTTTTGATACAAAGCAGGGGCCCGACCCCGGCACATGTACGTATAGCCTGGAGGGTCTTAGTAGTGCACTGAGGGGAAAAAAATAAATAAATATAAAAATCCCGCTATGTGTGTGTATTTGTGGCTGACATGCTCTGTTGAAAGGCTGATTTGAAATGGGCCGGTCCTGATAATTGCAGCGGGACAGATTCTCGTGGTGGTGGCGGCGGTGATTCATGACTGTTTGAGTGGGAGTTCAAACAATAGTGGAGTCGCTCCGGAGTTTCCCCGGCTGGTACTGTTCACTGCAGTGTTGGACTTCTGTCAGCGGTATTATGGGAGCCAGTTATGCTAGAGTAAGAGTCTGGCAGGGTGAGGGTTTATCGCAGCTTTCCTTTCATGCTTTCTCCTACTTTTTCGCCGTTGTGTGTGTTCCTTTCTCACCCAAGCAAGTAAAGGGTTTGGTATGAATATGGTTTTTAAGGTTTTGAAATAGGTGGGCGCCCTTTTCTTTTGTTGAGCTTTTACATATTCACACTCCAGTCAAATTGCTGCCCTTACATGCCAGTAGGCATACAGGGCAGTGAGTAAGTAAGTAACTCCAGTCCAAAGCACTTTGGTCGTCTAATCAAATGGTCCTGGATGTTCCCAGGTGAAGATAAAAAAAATATATAGGTGACTGAGCCTTTTCAGTAGTGGCTTAATCTTTGGAATAGTGTAACCATTTCCTAGAAGTTTCAAAGTCATGGCTTGGAGTTTGAGATGAGTTGTTGACACATTGGCCTGTTCCTACTGTTGTTTGTCTTGTATATGTGTTTGTGTTTTTATCCATTTGTTTTTGAGCTATAAGCATTTTGGTCAACCACGGTTGTTTTTAAATGTACTATATACAGTAAATACATTTGAACTTTGAAAAGGGTTTGCCCGTGACAGTTTATTACAGTTATATCCTTGAGCATGTTCTGTTCTGGCTTCTCTGCTATTACTTCTTATGTCCAGGAGCTACCCCACTATCTGTTAATTAATTTACTCTTTCACTCAAATTTGATTTAACTCCAGCCAGCTGGCTAGCTTAACCTCTACTGATGGTGGCCTGGTCAAGAGTGAAAACTGCCCTTTGTGTGTGTGTGTGTGTGTGTGTGTGTGTGTGTGTGTGTGTGTGTGTGTGTGTGTGTGTGTGTGTGTGTGTGTGTGTGTGTGTGTGTGTGTGTGTTGTGTGTGTCTGTGTGTGCCTCTCTAATATAAGCAGTATGCACTCAAACACAGCATGAAAAACAAAAACCTACCCTAACCATTATGTCATATTTTTAGAAATGACCTCCATGCTAGCTGTAGACCTGTGAGATTATCTAAGTGAGTGACAATTTTCTTGCCCACTGCCCTCCATGTTTGATTGGCACAAATAACCCATTACTAATGAGCGGACCGTAAGCTTGTTAAATGTGTTAGGAAGCTCTCTGCTGCTAGCTGAACGAGTTACATCATTCGGTAGTTTACACAAGGTGCCTCCAGAAATGTGCAGTGAAGCCAACCTTATTGTTAATGGGACAAATGGACTTTATTTCCTTAAACTTAGGCTATAGCTTTTTTTTTTTTTTTTATTTATCCTTTATTTAACCAGGTTAGTCTCATTGAGATTACAATCTCTTTTACAAGAGAGACCTGGCCAAGATGGCCAGCTTCCCTGGCTTAAAGAGGACCTATGATGCTTTTTGACTTTTATGACCTATAAACGTTGTTATGATGATTTATAGTCATGCTTAACCATACTAAATTATCAAATAATGACTTACATGCATTTCGACGTATTCCCTGCTTACCGTCTGGGGTGTCTGTGCAGAGCACTAAACACTATTCTAGCCAGTCGAGAAGTCACGTGTTCAAAGCGGTTTGAGGCTTTGTAACTTTGTGACGTCGCATGTAACTTGGTGTCGTCACCACGCGGATGTTTCCATGTATAGTAATGCTGTCACTTCCCTGTTCGCGTCTGACTCGCGCCCGTATAGGTCCATGCTCGTGCTTCCCGCCACTGAAAGTGTTCCGGAAGGAAGGTAACCAATCACAACGGAGTGGGGTTTGCAGGAGGGGGGGGGATGGGAGCGGAGATGGCCGAAGCACAGGCTGAGGGAGCGGAGATGGCCGAAGCACACACACTCAGGTGTTGACAGGACGTGCTGGATCGCCAAAATAAGAGAAAGAGCTTCCCGAAAATCTACATAGTTTTTTGTGATGTGATTCGTGTCAGGTTGCTCTATAGCAGTGTAAAACAAGAAATTAAGACCAGAAAAGTAGTAGTAGTAGGTCCTCTTTAACGGTAACACAACTATACTATTCATGGTCCCAGACAATAGCAGATAAGTATTGTCCTGCTTACTACATAGCAGATGGCAGCTAAACATGTGTGCCCTCAGTTTGTACTTCCACAATGATACAGCCCGTGTGTGATTGGTCGCATGCATTTGTGAATGTGCACGCCCCATGTCCCTGTGTGTTGGTGGTCTTGGAAAGCCACCAACTCACTCGGCTGCTGCTCCGTAATGTGAAAGCAATTAGCAGCCAGCGTTTTTTTTTACACACAGCACCAATACGTGTGGAATAACAAAAGGGGAATGTAGGTCACCGGTGAGGCACAGGTAGCATGCAATGTGTGTGTGGTGAATGCATTTCCTTATAGACCATATGTGGTGAAGTCAGTTCAAACTCGTTATGACAATGAATAAGGTATTGTTCGTTTTTGTGTTGGTTTCTTAAGACATAGTTCAAGTTCATTAAGCTATTTACTGCCTAAAAAGTATTCTGTACACAGCAACATGACAATGTATTGTATGTGCTCATAACAGTGAGCAATACAGTCCTTAAAGACAATAGGTAGATAATGAAAATGCTAGCTAGATTATGTAAAAAAATATGTTTTTATTTTTTTCGAAAAGGAGAGTTATTTCCAGATTCTTGGAAGGGGTTTGTAGTCAAATTCCTGACATAAATGGGTTCGTAGGGAGTTTTTTTTTCCAGCTCCCTCCAGAGTCCAGACCCCTTTGATGTCGTAACCCTCCGTCCCCCTGATAGAAATCTGCCTCTTGACTTTTGCTTGAAATACAGTAAATCGGTGCCACACACATATTCGCATTGGGTTAGATTGAATTCCACTCGGTGTGTGTGTGTGTGTGTGTGTGTGTGTGTTTGTGTGTTTACAGTGTGTGAGCATGGGTGCGTGCCCTCTGTCACATCTGGCAGCTTGTGGTTTTTTTCATGAACTGCTAAATGAGGGGAAAAATACTCCCAGCTGCTTTCAGGAAAAACTCACCTGGTTGCAGGGTCTTCTAAGTTCCTCCTTTTCCCTCTCACACACATAGTTGCGTTCACACAAAGTCTTTTGCATTGTTCTCTGCAAAACATGCAAATAAACACACACACGTAGGCAGACACACACACACACACACACACACGCACGCACGCACACACACACACACACACACACACACACACACACACACACACACACACACACACACACACACACACACACACACACACACTTTTCTAATTAAAAGAATAGTCACTTTTTTTTTAGCTAGTTGCCTCACTCTTGGTTTCAAGACAACATTTTAACTGTGTGTGCATTTTTGAAAATAAAAATGGGCAATTAAAGGTTGCTCATCGCTAGTTAGCTTATCACAAACACTGATAGTCAATGGGAAGTGTTAGCGGACCTCCGCTGACAGCCACAAGATAAACTTTTACGACATCACTAAACGGTCCTGTGTGCTTGTTGGGACTTGTTTATTTACCATGTTATGCGATGCGCTCTATATATTTTTTTGTACTCAAAAACCTAAACATTTATATTTTTAACTACTACTTTAAGCAGAATAGTGTGTAAGGGTGCACACAAGTATGAAAGCATTTGCACTGACCTGGCCTGACACTCGAATACACACTCAAAGTAAGATATTCAGCATGTCTTGAGGCCTATAGCGTATAACCTCAGAAATCAGATTAAGACAAGACAAGAAGCACAGTTTGGCAGTGCTACACACATAGCGGGGACGGGGAGAGACCGCAGCCCTCCTTCGCATGGTAAAGTCATTTTCACCTCTACCGCTGTGGGGAAAAGAGCAGGCAGGGGAGCAACATCCAACATCCCAACCCCTCACCTCAAACCCCCAGCCGGCATATTTGGGCCTTTTTTCTGACGGGACCAGAGAGCTTGGGAGGTATCGGACCCTGGAAGCTGAAAAGCAGCTTTTGTGCCTAGCAGTCCCACCGAGACCTTTTGCCTCTGACCACTCTATCAACAAATCATAAACTACACGGCGTAACTAGAATCACAGGAGCGCACAGTGAAAGGAAAAAATATGAAGAAGAAGAAAAGGGAGATGGGGGGAAATAGACATAGATAACAGACTTCAAATGCTAAGTAAACAAAGCTATAGCTATACAAATCTGGTGACTTTTGTACAATATAGATTAAAGCTGTAGTGCGTAACTTCTGTCCCCCCCATGATGAATTCCGAGTAATCACACAGTACATGAGTTAAGCACTCGGTGATCCCACATTGATTTTTTTACCTTTTGCTGTACGTCCAGGTTTTTTTCTTAGCAGTAGAATCAACAACTGAACCATTACTTGGGCGCTTCTTGAGATTTTTCTAAGCTCCTTTCTAAAAGCTGTTTTAACTGGTAGCGGTAGCCTGCTCTCTCTCTCTCTCTCTCTCTCTCTCTCTCTCTCTCTCTCTTCTGTTCTGTAACTTTTTCACTTCTTCCCTTTCTTTTTGCAATCAATCTCTATTTAATGTTTTGACAGTGTGTGTTCACTTGAAGTTTTCTTCAGAATCGCTGACCAGACCTTTAATTGTTACGCATTACGGACACCTTTTTTGTGTTGTTATTTCTTTGTTATTTATTTTTTCTTCTCCTCTCCTTCCCTTTCTTGCCCGGACAGGTAGATAGCTAGCTAAGCTACCTCCGCCGGGGAGTGATTTTAAGGAACATGTCTATCAAAGCAAGGCTCAGAGCTGAGATTATATGTAGGCTTACTGTCTTACACTCCTAACCCGTCATTTCAGGATTTCTAGGTGTCACACCAGTAGGGGACGAAGTAAACAAGGAAACAGAGATGCAGCTGACACACTACAGCTACTGTTATGAGGAGAGTGAGGCGAGATTGACACAACATGTACTCCATTTTTTTTGTAACAGTCCATACATAAGTCAGACAGTAACAGACATTGAGGACTTATCACACATTATTTGCTGGTTTCAAAAAGTCAGTTTCCATATTTTTGGTAATATGTTTTTCATTCGAATGCAATTTTTTAAGTGTTATATGACAATATTTTTCTTAAAATTATTATAATGAAGCTCTAAAGTTAGGTCTACTTTACATTTAGGGTCATTCATTGAGCATATTTATAGTTTTTATGAATGAAATACATAATTTCTTCTGAAAATCAGCGAATATCTCTTCACTAATACCTGTCTAGACTCTGTAAACGGGCATGTTGCTAGTTACTGTGGGCCCCTTTTGTTTACAAACCATTTTTTTTCAAAGGCTGTGAATTGACACCAGATTTTTTTTTCAGAGATATTCACCGATTTGGACAAAAATGTATTTTGACAACGGGCATTCTCCAGAGTTGCTGACTCCATCTTTAACACAAAGGCTACAGATCTGCTGTATCCCTCTGCTTTCCAAATAATGTGTTTTGCCTTTGCACGCTTGTTAGGAGTCTAAATTGAATCATCTACAAGTAGCAGAGGATCACAAGTCATCAGGGTGGATGTGCTGTAGTGAGTAAGTGAGGAAATCCCCTGTTCCACCACATCAGGGCTTGAGCTCAGAAAAAACTTGTGTTGGTGAACGCCCTTAACTTCATAGTGTCCTTTAAAACAAGAGAGCGAGTGTGTATATTCACCGGCCCTACTGAGAGTGCCTTATTCCACTGACCCTGTACTCTTGACATCCCCGTAGAGAGAGAGGAAATGAAAAGAGAATGTCCCAACTGGGATCTGTAAAGTAGCCCGAGCGAATCCACACACTTCCTTAACATATGACTCAGGCCTGGTCCCATCAGTGCCACCGGACCACCAGGATTTTGTTGAGACACGCCCCTTTACTATAGCCTCTATAAACAAGAGATTTTTAGCAATTGTTGGAGTGTAAGTGTTGTGAATAGTTTCTGTTAACTTTTAGGTGTTAGAAGAAGTTACATGAGAAAACTAGCCTACTTAGCACCCTATGTTATTCTTAAAGGTGAAGTAAGCGATTTATTTATGTTAATATAAGTGTTAAATCGCCCTTTATTCATACAGTGATCACTTACATAATGTGCGCGTTTCATAAAGCCGATCTCTCAGTCAGCTGCTCTGCATGTAATCGGCAAATAAACTTTTTGTCGGATCCCGAAATTAATATCCAATCACACTCATGGTCTCACTGCACAGTGCACTGCATGCCAGAGGACAGATGGGTGAATGTTTAAGCGCCTACAATGGCGGAGCAGGTAAAAATCCTTCCCAATGTCTGTTTTGATGGTTTTTTATCATGTCTTATCACAATTACTTATCTGAGATGATGCCAGACAACTCGCTGCTTGAAGACCGCAGTGCATTAATGTGGTGACGTAGGGACGAGCGAGGGGACTGCTAACTGCAGTAACTGACAGGAAGTTAGCTAAAAGAACCATTCCGCTTACAGCACCTTTTAACCTTTGTCCATACACACACGTTTTTATCAAAATTCTTTAGCATACATAAACTTTGCAAATTGACATATGCCATCATTTATTTCTGATATATCCTCTTAATCTATGCATTCATGTTTTAAACATAGCTCTGACCTGGGTTTCACCTTTTTATTTTGTTTTGGCAAATTCTGTGGAATTCAATTAGCTTGTTACCTCAGTTTGGGCTTAACATAACAACACGTCAAGGGAAGGTGAACTGTGGCTATTTAAGGAGACGTCAGGAGTCCCAAAAAATCCCAAGAAACACACAGTTAGCCATTGTGTGTCATTCAAACTAAAACAATCGTCAAAACACCAGTTGATGATTGGAATGACAGTCAGCATTATCCTGTTTGCTGTTTGGCTTGAATGAGCTGTCCGCTGACATCTTGTAAACTTGAATGATGCACTGTTTGCTACTGAAAAACAGCTATTATTTTAATGGACTAAGCATCAATTTTTTAAGCTTAATGTCAGGTCCCAAGATCGGGCTAATGTTTATCTAACAGGGCTGCTATTTTGTCTGGTTTTTTTTTTGTTGTGAATTTGGTCTTTCAAAATGGAAGAAGTGAGAGATTCACAGAACATTAAAAAGCTGCGGGACTGCTGGTCAGGCAATGATGCGTTTAAGGAAAGGGGGAAAAAGTGAGTGTAGAGGCCGACTGCATATTTGTGTCTCATTCGAACTCTGTGTAGATTAGAAAACCTTTGGGAGAGCTGCTGTATAACACACTGTTGATGGCCAGTGACCCCTCCAGCTCTCCATACATGTGTCTGTGTATCCGTTTCCACTGAGCGGTACAATTCGGTTTGGTACGGAACGGTTACTCTTGATGTTGCTTGCGTTTCCACTGTCGATAGCACCATTCTTGGTAGGGCCACTGTGGCTCAGGTGGTAGAGCGGGTCGGCCAATGATTGAAGGGTTGGCGGTTCGATCCCCGCTCTACCACCTGTGTCAAGGTTGTTGTGTCCTTGGGAAGACACTTCACCCATGTCGTGGGAATATGTATGACTGCTGTATGTTTGAGGTGGTGGTTGGAGGGGCTGTGGCTACCATCATAGTTTAACATCACCGGTATGAATGAATGGAACCTGGAACCCTGTGAAGCGCTATGAGTGTGATTAAAAGTGCTATATAAAACAGATCCATTATTGATAGGCGGGGCATGTCGGATGCCGAAAATTGAACAGCAATAGCCGCGTAAGCTAATGTAACTATCCACTATAGCATAAATATGAACAGAGGCACTAAGATTACACTCACAGACGGCCCTACAGACAAGGGGCTAATGGGGTCAACTCCAGCTCTATCTTTAGTCCATGAATGGAAAGACAAGAGGAGAGGCCAGCTAAGGGTTAATATGGCGCAGGGGCAGCAGACAGGCAAGACAGGGAACCATGAGACGAATGAGAGATAGTTATCGGTAATATTTTCAATATCGTGTGCTTATATTCAGATTGTGTCAATGGGCTGTGGTACTGAACACCAGTAACTGAGGGAGTAAGATATGGATGGATGGATGGATAGATGGATGAACGGATAGATGATTGGAAAAGTGCATAAGAAGTCAAGTAAAGCAGACCAAGGGTCTAAGGGATAGGTATTTGAAGAGGGGATGAGAATGAGTGAGTGGAAAAGAATGAGTGAATGAAGGAGGGAGCATGACCAAACGAGAGAGAGAAATACAGAGAGATAGAGTGAAAGAGAGAGAGAGCGAGACAGAGAGGGTGAGAGGCGCAGGGCAAATCTTTTACGAGGCGTGGAGAACCGGGTGAAAGGAGGAGAGAGAGAGGGAGTGGATGTCTGCGGTTGGTCTGAATAGGGGGACCCCATGTCCTCTTTAATGTCAAATGGATAACTCCTGACCTAACGCAGGCATTTAACTGCTATAGCCACCAGCTGGATGGAGCGCTATGCCTGGCTGACTGTATTGTGTGGAAGTGAGAACATAGTATACACACGATTTTTTTCAACACTGTAAAGTTATTAAAAGGTGTTCCCTTTTGGTTCATTCCAGAGTGCACATTCTATGATTTTTTTTTTTTTTAAATCTATATGGACCGAAATAGATTTGACTACTTAAGATCTAGAATTAGAAAGGCAAGCCAGCAGAAGTATCGAAAAAACGAAATCCAATGTTGAGATAATGGCCGGTAAAGATAATGGCTATATATAGGAGAAATATACAGAAACAGGCAAGGTTAAGTAAATTAAACATCAAAATGTATATTGGACCATTTATTTATACTAGTATGAAAGAAGACAAATTAGCCGAAACATCTCAAAATGGACCAGTGCTTGAAAAGAAACAATGTTTTTACCTGCAATGTCTCACCTTAAGAAACAAAAAAGCCCTGATCAGGTGGCTGGCAAGTGAGGGCCCATGTAGCTCTTACTGGGGCCCCCTCTTGTCTCATGTTTTGGGACAAGAAGAAGGAGAAGAAGAAGCCCCGGGGCCGTAAACTGGTAGAATACTCCATGCATGAATGACCGAGATGGCTGAGAGAGGTAGGGAGAGGTAGGGAGAGAGAGAGGTAGAGAGAGAGAGATAGAGGCAGGGAGAGAGAGAAAGGGGCTCAAGCAGAAAGAGAGAGAGAGAGGCTCAAGAAAAAAGAGAGAGAAAGGTTAAGTGGAGGCAGGTGTTCCATGACAGACCTTTACAACCCCCCACCTCTCCCCCCCCTCCCCTCTCTCAGTTCCCCTCCACTGACACTGGTCCTCCGAGACCACAGCAAAGCAGCTCAAGACTGGGACACTTGTTAGTCATTTTCTGCCTTACTCCTTCTCCCTTACATTCTTTTATCCCAAACACCTTATCCTACCCATCTAATCTATCCCTACCTAAATTGCACCCTTTTTTCTTAAATCCCAGGTTACTTTTTGTCCACTATTCACATTGCTAGTGGGACCACCTGGATTTTGCGGTTTTGAAATCACGTACAGAAACTGCTGTTGCTTTAAACAGATGGACAACTTCCCCACATGCTTAACAGTCAGCCTCATCGACCCCAGCTGGCAAATTAATTTCTATTAGATTGACGTAGAAAAAAAATCATGTTCTCCTTTCGAGTTCCAGAATGTTATTAAACTCCAGTCTGGGACTAGCAGTGAACAGTGTACACATCCAGTTTAGGTTTCCTGGGAAAAACAGGGAGCGACCGATTGATGTCTTGGATTTTGTAATTTTGTGTAATGCAATTTGAATCAGTCGTTGATTAAACAGTGTTTCCCTTTTGAACGTAATGTAATGAGTATCTGTCACGATGGAGTTTGCTTTTGGCAGGTCACCATCTCATTTTCAAAGATATAACCTTTTTTGGGGTTTTTACAGGAAGTCTCACTCCATGTTACACACACACACACACACACAGACACACACACACACATAGACACACACACACACACACACACACACACACACACACACACACACACACACACACACACACCTCACTATGTCATTTATTAAGTTAGTGAGGTGCAAACGTTAACTTATTCTCTGTATGATACATTTTCTTTTTCAACATATCATTCATACAGAATTCCGTACTATCATTTTGTAGCTTTTAAATATAACCAACATGCGTGACTACATTTTCCTATTGAGATATTGCATTTACCAAATAGAAAATTACATTAACCTTTTGGAAACTTACCAGAATATCTTCGTACATGAATATATGATTCCTTATGACATGGAATTGTTTACTAGGCTATAGACCTCTGAAATCATTGATGTATTGCTTTTCCACTGTATGAGCTGCAGTGTTTTTATTGGAAATAATTCCTGGACAGATGTGTCAAAGGAACTCTTAATTGCAGACATAATAACTTCTATTCGACCCCTCTCTGAGTCTGACTCAAAGATCTTCTATTGTGTGAACAATGTGTGTAATAGTTTTTTTTTGCGTAACTGGAATGCTTGGAAGTTGTAATGACTGACAAGCGTGGTGTGTGTGTGTGTGTCTGTGTGTGTGTGTGTGTGCACATGTGTGTGTGTCTGTGTGCACGTGTGTGTGTGTGTGATGTTTAGTCTTTGAAAAACTGTTGGTTCTAGTCCCTCTGTGACTGATTCTTTCACTCTCGTCCTTGAGCAACTTCAGACAGAGCAGTGAAAACATCTGGAAGAATGACACGCAGCTGCGCTTTGGTCTGACTGTCTGAATCACACACACACACACACACACACACACACACACACACACACACACACACACACACACACACACACACACACACACACACACACACACACGCACACATGCTGTCTGTCTCTCTCTAAACCCCAACCCTTGTCACACACACACACACACACACGCACACACACTGTCAGACTC